>CM070072.1:1973898-2563898 GCA_036320875.1 Cotoneaster glaucophyllus | reverse complement strand
ACGGAAGGCTAAGGCTAAGGCTACTGCATTACAGGTGTCCTTTAATTTCCGTCTTCACATGCAATGCCTAGCAATGATAGCAATGCTCATACTAGTGTTCTTAGACACATGTTTATAGATGTATAAGAGTAGAACATTTTGAATATGATGCCTCGGGTTAATGATAACTTTTTTTTTTTTTCAACACCACCTGTATATTTGTTGTCTCAGGTTAATGATAACTTTTTTTTTTTTTCAACACCACCTGTATATTTGTTGCCTCGGGTTAATGATAAATTTTTTTTTCCAACACCACCCGTATATTTGATGCCTCGGATTGTGACTTCGCTAGTTACTTTGATCTAGTTCATTTCGTATAATGTCCTTAATTTTATTTTCGTTTTTTTTTTGTTTGGATAGATATGGATCGAAGGAAGCTTTTATTGATCTTATTGTTAGAGATGTCTTATTTAGAGACAATTTGCATTTGCACGATTCTTGTGTTGATGATGCTACGTGGCAAACAGAGACATGTTGAACGACCCACATTGACTAACCGTTCACTTATTAGACGAGAGATTAGTTTGTGTTATCTGAATGGTATAATAGGGAATACTGATACTGAATGTGTCAACGAATTGAGAATGGATAGAAGGACTTTTGGCATATTATGTGACTTACTTCGTCAAGATGGGAGGGTAAAAACGGATGGTTTGGTGTCTGTAGAGGAGCAGGTGTGTATGACTTTACAAATACTAGCACATCATACTAAGAATCGTAGTGTTGGCGGTAGATTTTATAGGTCGGGAGAGACTATAAGTAGGTATTTCAATAGCGTATTGCAAGGAATTTTGCGATTACAAGGTATCCTACTAAAAGTCCCTCAGCCTGTGCCTATTGATTCTACAGATCCTAGGTGGCGATGTTTTAAGGTACGATGAGAATTTTTTTTCATTTTCCCTAAGCTTTAACTCTTCATTCCCTTTGTATAAATTAACAAAAACTTTTTTTTTTTTTTTTTTTTTAAAGAATTGCTTGGGAGCATTAGATGGAACACACATTGATGTGCATGTACCTGAAATTGACAAACCAAGATACCGAACAAGAAAGGGTACTAATGTGTTAGGTGTGTGTTCAGGAGATATGCAGTTCATATATGTGTTTCCGGGGTGGGAGGGTTCCGCATCAGACTCTAGAGTCCTACATGATGCAATTGCTAGGCCTAATGGTTTTAAGGTACCAGCGGGTAAGACTATTACTTAGTCTCAACTTTGTAAGTTAGGTCTAGTTCTGTTTGTCAACTACAAAACACTAATAAGGTCTGTTTTTTTTTATTAGGTTATTATTACCTTGTAGATGGTGGTTATACAAATGGTGAAGGATTCCTTGCACCCTATAGAGGAATACCTTATCATTTATCTGAATGGGAGGGACGAACACCTTCTAATAAGGAAGAATATTTTAACATGAAGCATTCTAAGGCAAGGAATGTAATTGAACGCTGTTTTGGCTTGCTAAAAGGAAGGTGGTCGATACTAAGGAGTCCATCTTTCTATCCGATAAGGACACAAGGTCGAATAATTACCGCTTGTTGCCTACTACACAATCTTATTAGGCAAGAGATGTCTGTAGATCCAATGGAGAATTTGCCAATAATAGAAGATGGACAAAATACAGAAGAAGGTGAATATGTTGGTAGTGTTCAAACATCTGACCAGTGGACTGCAAAGAGGAATGACATGGCTCAGGAAATGTATAATGAGTGGAGAGCAATTAGGAACCAGCAACCGAACTAGCTATATGTGTTAATGATAACATTTTATTTTAGTATTCCTTTTTATCATGCATTTGTTACATATTTGCACAATGATTGGATGATATGCAAATTAATTGGATATTATGCAAGTTGATTGGATATTATGCTACTTGATTGGATATTATGCAAATTGATTATTTGTATGGTATTTTCCTTCATTAAAATTTTTTTTGTTTAGGTATGAATAACGAAAATATTTTGAATGCTACTCAAGAGTCAAAAGGAAGAAGGCGTAAATGGGAAGCATTTGAGGAGGAAGTATTACTAGGAGTTCTTGAGGATTTTGTTGCTCGGAAGCAACGGTGTGACACCGGTGCTTTCAAACAAGGTACTTTGGTTGAAATAGCAAAAGCTGTCAATGTTTTATGTCCTCATTCAAATATAAAGGCAAATCCACATATTGAGTCCAAGTTGAAGAAATGGAAAAAAACATATAGTATGGTCGTTGACATGATAAACACAAGTGGATTTGCATGGAATGATGTCAAAAAGTGCGTTGAAGTTGACAGTGATGACTCATGGCAAAATTATGTGCAGGTTCATATCCTATTTCATTTATACATTAGTTATATTCTTGCTCCTATATTTGTTGCGCATGCTAAATTTTAGTTTTGCTATGTTGATATAATCTTAGATAAATAAAGAAGCCGATGGATGGAGAAGCAAACCTTTTCCACTGTTTGATAGATTTGCATATATATTTGGAAAAGATCGGGCTACGGGTAATGTAGCCGAAACCCCTGCTCAAATGGTGGAGGAACAAAGTCATGATCATGTTGGTGAAAGTGATATTGGAGGTGAAAATTTTGTTTCTTCAATGAACCAACAAAGCCAACAAAGCACCCCATCTGAAAATAGCCAAAGAAAGAGGAAAAGAGCTGTGGGAAGTTCAAGTGATGGAACCAAGGCAATTATCAATGGACTGAAAGATTTTTATGTTGAAAGTGGGAAGAGGATGCAAATGGTAACTGAAGCTTTAGTTCAAGGTACTGGAGATCATACTGACATAGCTAATGAACTTGAAGCAATGGGTCTCTCTCCTATGGATCAAATTGATGCATTGTCTCTTATTTTGGATAAACCAAAAATTGTGGGAGTGTTCAGGGCAATCAAACCGGAACTCAAGAAAGTGTTCGTCCAAAGGCTTTTAAGAGACAACCCAAGCGGATGAGGATTTTGGCTAATGTTAACATGGATGTATTTTATTAATGTTAACATGGCTAATGTTAACATGGATGTATTTTATTAATCATACAATCTTATGCTATGGCTTATAACTTAGCTTTGCACTAGTATTTTGGCTTATGTTAACTAGCCATTTTGTAAATTATGGAGATCTATTTTGGCTAATGTTAACTAATGTTAACTAGGATTTTCTAAATTATGGAGATCTTCTTATGTACTTGTATTTGTTGAAGTTGCATGTATTGGGCACTATTATTTTTCTTCTGTTGGGTGATAGAGTTTAAACCAAGCTAAATTTGCAAATTAAACCTAATTCTATTAGCAGGTAATAGAAACAAAACAATTGTCAATTTTTTTTAAGATTCATAATATACATGGCAAAACTATGCTCCAATTAACCCATATCATGAGATTTGTAGCATTACTCTATTACACAATGGCAAAAATTTGTAGTCCTAGTCTAAGCAAACACAAATCTGGTGAACAGTACTGTTTTTCTTATCCTGCTTCTTAGTCCGAGACTGCACCAAACGCTTCACTAAGTTAGTCCAGCTTAGTCCAGTCTAAGCCAGTCCAGCTTAGTCCCGGCAGCTAGTCCAGTCCAAGACAGTCCTGCGCAACAAACGCACCCTTAGGGTTTTAGGAAAACCCTAACTTGCTTCTAATTTATTTTTATTACTTTGACTCACAAATTCCACATAGCAATTATTGCGTAATGCATGGAACAAATATATATATGAACATAGAGAATATATATATATCGGAAGGAAAATGTAAACATAGGGGGTTCATGCATCATGGGGAATGTTTTCATGCTTCATGGGTCGTTTCAAATATCTTACTTTATTTTAAACGTACCTGAGTAGCAGAAAACAACAAAAGCCTTTGAATTTGTAGAAGTTCCTTCGCAGAAAGCCGGAATAGCATCTCCAATGCGTTGTATCACGTTCAACATAGAAAAATTAAATTGAATCAATAGCATGTAGATCAATTTAATAAAACAATAAATTAATCATAAGAAGAATGATTAAAACGTAATACTCCCCTGATTGAAAATCAAACTCTCTTTAGCGCAGCGTCAAGAGCGTGCTGATAACGTGTTGTAGGCATAATTTACTGAAACAATTATGGCGGCCAAAAGAGAGAGAGAGGTGCGGCAAGATTGAGAGAGACGAGAGAGATGTGTAATTGTGGGTGTGTGTTATCTCACCCCATTGTGCCTTTATTTATAGTAGTAGTAGGGAGGGTTAATTACTTACCCTTTAGGATTACAACATTTAATAGGTAATCTACTCCTAATAGGAATATAAGATACATTCCCATATTTACTAGGATTTACACAATCACATTCCTATTCCAATATGACTGCAACAAAAACTTAATTTTCACTTAGATAATAATTTAAAAACTAAATCAATAGTTTATCCTTTATTTTAATCATTTGACTAAAATCCATGGAAATTTGGTTGGGAGAACGGTTAACTATAAGTTGAATGTCAATAAAGGCAGCTTAGGATAGGAACGCCAAAATTGACTAAAACGTTAAATTTAATAAAATTAAACGTCAATATTGACCACAACTTCAAATTTAATAAATCTAATCTGTTATTGTGCAACTTGCTGGTAATGGAAAATACTTCTTTTCCTATGCTAAAACCCTAGCCGTCCAGAAAAAACCAACCACATCTGCTGGCATGTGATGTTCGGACATAGAATCGAGTCCTTGTAAATGGGGCAGAGCCAGGTGCTCTTATTTTACGACAGTAGACACGATTGCTTCCATTACTTATCAGAAAGACAACAAATTCTCCTAAATAAAGGAAAAATTTCTTGTCGTCGGCTTTTGCCTTTGGCTTTGGAGTCAACGACAAACTTCTTGAAAATCATTCTTCGTCTATTCCCTCTCAACTTCTATTTACTTTATTTGGTGTTGAATTACCGTCGTGAAATGTTGTAGTCACCGTGATAGTCATCGTGTTTTGGCCCATGCCTGCAGTTAACACAAGATTTTGGATCCAATTATCACCTTCGATATAGGGTTGAAGCAGTAAAACATGGAATTTGTCGAAATGTAGCGAGATCGATTTAGTCCGTTCGACACTTTGGTTTTAGCAGGTGCAGTGATATGAATTTTGGATGTCCAAAGGATTTGGAGTGGCGACATGATTTTATCCTTTTATTTTGTTTATGTTTAATAATTTCGAGGAATTGTCCAGGAGTTTGGTTTGATTTCTCTCTTTATGAGAGTTTGCTAGTTTGATTGCTCTCTATAGGAGAGTGCTTGATTTTAATTTTCGTTTTGGTGTGCTACCACTCTCGGGTTTATTTGTGAAGGGTGGAGCTGTTGATTTGCTGGAACTACTTCATTTGCTGTTTTGAGATTGTGGTGGTGATTAGGTGATATGATCAACCCATGGACATCGTACTCTCTATCCCAATTTGTGGTTTGAGATTAATTTTGTTCTCATATGATCTCACAGTAGCACAAAGTTTAACAGTTTTATTGATCTGTGTAATCGTGCGGTTCCTGATGAGCTTGGACCAGTGCTTGAAGTCTACTCACTGCTTTGCAATTAGTGTTGCTTTATTCTAATATTTTTAGATCTAGTTTTCAAGAACCCTTTTAGGGCTAAGTTCTTCATGATATGTGTAACGCCTTTTTTAACAATAGATGAAATATTGTACTCTTCTTCAAAAAGAAAAAAAGAAAAAAAAACTAACTTGATGGCCAAAATTAAAATTTAGACTTAGTTCAGCTATGTTGACAAATATCTTAGTGAATGGGATGTTGAGTTTTTATCTATGCTTTCCGAGTTCGAAACTGTCCATCCTTTAAATTATTCTACTAATTTTGAACCGTCCTCCCTTCCCTTAAGAATAATTTAAAAAAAAATAAAAATACAATGTAACGATGAGTTCTTAAGATAATTAATTAGTTGCTATTTCATTGTAAGGCTTAACCCACCCCATCCCCCTTAGTGTAGATAATATCGTTTGTTAAAAAAAAAATTAATTAGTTTGTTAGATTAACTTCAAATAATTATTCAGACAAACTCTAATCCTCACCACTACGGTTTAGTGATATTGATTTTTACCTGTAAATTTTAAATTCGACTGTCGTGAATGATATATATGAATCAAATTATTATGACTAAATCCTGATCTCTTAGTGCAAATATATTGTTGTATTAAAAAAACATATCTAAATCAAAGTTCAAACTTGAAAAAAAAAAAAGTACTGTCAATTTAAGTGGTGATGAAAAGTAGTGTGTTTGTATGAGTATGAGTAATGCTAGGTACACTAAATTAGTAGACTAAAATTGCAAACTAAATGATTTGTCACAAATAAGAAATAAATACGTTATCAACACTTAAGTTTAATCTAATCATCAACTTGCATATCATTTAGTTTACCAAATTTGTTCTACAAATTTAGTCTCTGTAACATTATCTGTGTTTGTATATTTTGTTTTCATTATCAAAAAGTCAGTTCGACCAAAAAAAAGAAGAGAAAATTAAAGCAATTATCTATCAATTAAAAATTCATGATCATGTCCCTTAACTCATTAATACGTCTAGCTATGATCATTTTTTTTTTCAACTCCGTCAGAATTCCCTTAACATGAGTCATGTTAGAAGAACTATTGCTACAATTGGGTTAAAGTTGATGGATCATATCTCCAATTGTGTTAAAGTTAAATGATCATTGCTACAATTTTTCTCATATCATTGCTACAATTTTTTTCATTTGGTTTTCCATATTGCCTTTGGATTCAGCCTTATATGCGTGACACATGACTCATTTTGACAGAAATTCTAATGGAGTTGACAAAAACAAACTATATCTGCATGTTTTTAATAAATTAAGAGATCATTGATCATGAATTTTTAATTGAAAGATCGTTTTTCCAATTGGGTTAAAGTTGATAAACATTTCCTTGAAAAAAAATCATAAAAAAAGTAGTCGATTTTCAGGGCTTAAAGAAAAAGACAAGGACGAAGACCAACTTTCCCGTAGATTTAAAATGCCTAACTCATTTCTGGGATCCCCTAATTTCTGGATCCCAAATTCGTTGACTCCCTAATTATTCTCTCCAAGGACACGCTCTTATCGATCATCAAGCCAAGTAGTTCTAAAAGACTTCTTAGAAAGTTTTCTTGGTCCATGGCAATTAGTAAGATTCTGATTCTTGCCTGCATAACAATAACCCTTGTATTTCCACTACTGATCACAACCCATGCATCCCTGTTGTGCAATCGATCGTGTCCAGGCTCTGGAATTAACCTGTCTCAGTACCCAATTGGTTTCTCAGCCGGCTGCGAAATCCAACTTAACTGCTCAAACGGCGAAGTCTTCGTGGGGGAGTTCCCAGTCGCGTCGATATCCCCAGATAGCATAATAATCAACCTCCAAAGCAGATGTAACCGTCCATTGCAAAGCCTCGACCAGCTCTACAGCCAAAGCTACGCCCCAACATCTCGGAACGCGATTCTCTTACAAAATTGCACTGCTGGACCAGCCTCGAGCAGCTGCGATATACCCGGTGTAGGCCAGGCGCGTTTCGATGCCCCACCCGATTGCAGTGCCAACAGTAGCCTCAGTTGCTATGTGGAGACTGGAATGGATAGTCGGTATCTAAATTTGGAAGGCATAAAGCAAAGGGATTGTGAATATTTATTATCATCGATAATGGCGTCGCGGTATATGACGGACAATATACTGATGAGCGTTGAAGCGGTGAAGCTAGGGTGGTGGCTGGAAGGACAGTGCAGTTGTGATAAGAACGCCAATTGTACAGTGGTTGTGACATCCAATGGAACCTCAGGATACAGGTGCAACTGCAAGGAAGATTTCTTTGGAGATGGATATCGGGGTGCCTTATTCTCAGGCTGCCGGAAAGGTTAGTTACTGCTGCTAGACGTGGAAAATATATATATGCTTACCATACTTAATTGTTCATGTATGGATAAATTAACAATGGCTTTTAACAAGGGACTCTAAATTTTTCATTCCTTTTATATTAGTTAGAAGGAATACCCTTTTTTTTTCTTTCAACAAACTATATTTCTACACTAAAGGGAGAGAGGGTGGGCTTAACCTCACAATGAGCTAACAATAATATGGTTCAAATTCGATTTTGGTGAAAATCGAACTTGAGACATCTGATTTTCAAGTGAAGAGGAATATTACTAGGTTGTATTACTAAGTGGCAGTTAGAACGAATACTAGAATGTTGAATAATCATTTCTTGACCATAAGTAAACATGTTAAAGTCTTCTTCTTCTCCTTTGGGGTTTAAACAGTTTTTTTTTACATTGGAGTGTGTGGGATCTGGGCTTACACAATAAATTAGCTATAACCATTTGTATTGAAGTCGTCATTCATGAGAGTCGAATAAAATCTCTAAATACTGGTGAAGTTTATTTATAGTGACTATTATGTAGCGACTTGTGCTGATTATAGTAATTGTATTTGATTAGCACGATATTAGGGTTTTATTTGTTTCCTTCTATAGTTGATTTACCTGTATAGGAATCCTTGTAAACCTATATATACTCCATTCAGAGAGGAATAAAGATATATTTGCCCATATACAATTTGACTTGGCACCAGAGAATTGAAATTCTGGTGACCTTGAGTGCCTACCAAAACCAAAATACCCCTACTCGTGAGAAACCCTAACCTTGCTGTGAAAATTTTTCCCGTGTGAAAAAATTTATGTGGTCGTGTCTTGCCCAATTAAATTTGGGTGTGTTATTTGTTTCCATTGTAATTTGTTGTGTGCGTTCTACAACCATGGCTGGTGATGAAGATGTCAAACCCAACTTCGGTTCATCCGGTACCAAGGATGAACGACCCTATTGTGATTACTCTGCTCCTATTGCTCAAGAAAAATTGGATAGCTCCAACTATGTCTCTTGGTCTCGTAATGCTCTTCTTATGATAACGGGACGATGTATGGTGGGATTCATCATGGCAAAAAACCTGTGTCACATCCTGACCTAGGGTCCACCACATCTCGGGCCCGCTCCACCACCGTAGCACGATATTGTTCGCTTTGGGCCCCGACTACGCCCTCACGGTTTTGTTTGTAAACCTATATAAACTCCATTCAGAGAGGAAGAAAGATATATTTGCCCATATAGAATTTGACTTATTGAAGATCTAAAAGTCCACACACGTCTAGATATAAAAGGATCTGGAAAGTCCACACGCATATGACGAAAAAACCAAAGACCAAAGAAAATCAATGATAATATTGCGAACTCTATCTCTTTCTCTCTTTATTATATATTGTAGACTGAATTCTGTTTGTGTAAACTGGTTCTCCGGGTTCGACATATAATAGTAGATAAACAAATAGTTGACCGCTAGGCTATGGCCACTTTTGATAGAATGACTCCTACTGTTTGGTTTTGCATTCTAGATATGTTGTTTTTTACATAAATAAATAAAAGACTAGTAAACTAGGGAGTTAATTTGTGGCACTCGGTCTTAAAAATAGACAACAGTTTTTGTTATAAACTCGAAATTTTATATATTGTTATACATTGATGGGACAAAACTAATTCGAAATTTTGCAGGAGAGAAGAGTAACAGACTGAAATCTCGGGTCGTCATTATCGTTGT
The DNA here is from genome assembly GCA_036320875.1 of Cotoneaster glaucophyllus. Classification (NCBI taxonomy): domain Eukaryota; kingdom Viridiplantae; phylum Streptophyta; class Magnoliopsida; order Rosales; family Rosaceae; genus Cotoneaster; species Cotoneaster glaucophyllus. Next base: position 2,554,287 of record CM070072.1, on the reverse strand, counting down.
TGCAGTTATTGTTTCCCTGGTTCTAGTTATATCACTTTGCATATACTTGAGAGTAAAGAAGATAAAGGAAAAGAAGATAAAGGAAAAGAAGATAAAGGAAAAGTATGAAGGTATATATATTGAGATATCAGTCTTCTTCATTTGCACGGAAGCAAAATTAACTCTTGCGACCACCTATATTTTATATAAGCGCTGTGAATAATAAAGTTTGTTACTATTCCTCGCACTTATTCTTTGAATTATTTGTCATGCCAAGAAGCAGACGACTTTACAAGTGCCGAAGCCTTCCAATTCGACTTTGGCTCCATTAAAGTCGCCACAAATAACTTTTCTGAAGGAAATAAACTTGGACGGGGTGGATTTGGTGACGTTTATAGGGTAATGAAACTTGATAAAAAGGAACTATATTCATACCAATTACGAATGAAAGTTGACTTTCAGATTTCCTTCACTGCAGGGAAGGCTTATGAACGGGGAAGACATAGCAGTGAAAAGGCTCTCTAGGGATTCTGCACAAGGAGACTTAGAGTTTAAAAATGAGGTATCGTTAGTGGCCAGGTTACAACACCGAAATTTAGTCCGGCTACTTGGTTTTTGCTTGGAAGGAAATGAAAGACTTCTCATCTATGAGTTTGTTCCTAATGCAAGTCTAGATCAATTCATATTCGGTATGATTGGAACTTGAAATCTTGCTTCTATCTCAAAGATACATTATAAACTGTTTGTGTGCATGACATGCTTATTACACCTCATTGCATAAAAAAATTTCACTTTCTGTTTTTATGTGAATATGTAGATCCAATCAAGCGCACGCATTTGGATTGGGATACTCGTTATAATATCATACTAGGCATAGGGCGAGGAGTCCTTTACCTTCATGAAGATTCTCGTCTTAGAATTATTCATCGTGATCTCAAAGCCAGCAACATTTTGTTAGATGCAGAGATGAAACCAAAAATTGCAGATTTTGGCATGGCAAGGTTGTTTATGCCTAATCAAGGACAAGGAGAAACAAATCGAATTGTGGGGACCTAGTAAGTATTGGACACATGCGATGCATAAGGCTTATAAGGGCTAGCTCATTCGGTGTCTAGAATTGAATCTCTACAAATATTGGAAGTATAGTGAAGGTCGAGGTGAATGATTTCTATATTGAGGAGATTAGACATGAAAAAACTTATCCTTTCTAATCCTATAATTAATTAGGGAATGAATTGATAAGTTCCTTTAGTAATAATCTATCGTATAGCTTCACATCATACACAATTTCTTCATTAGTAAGTTATTCAGTACAATGTTATCACAGCACCAAACAAGCCATAGTAATGCTATACAGAGATACATCCTCAGATAGCAATAAAATAATAAGAATGAAAATTCTTTATCAAGTCGTTCAGATTAATTAATTTACTTTTTTCTTGTTCATATGCGTGTATATCAAATAATTATATGAACGTAAGAGTTTATAGAATATCCTAAATGCAGTCAATTCGAGCATAATCATGAAAAGTGCCTATCCATTTTAGTTAGATTTGACCTTCTTTTTGGTGATGACATATATGCAGCGGATACATGGCTCCGGAATATTTAATGCGTGGACAATTTTCTGTGAAGTCGGATGTGTATAGTTTTGGTGTGTTAGTCTTGGAGATAGTGAGCGGACAAAAAAATAGTTCTTTCCGTTCTGAATTGAATGTGGAGGATCTTCTAAGTTATGTAAGTAAAACACATGCCTAATTATTACTGCAAATGAATACAATTGAAGAAAGAAATTTATATGTGATATTGTTTTTACACATTTGCATATATGGAATATATGCAGATATGGAAAAATTGGAGGGAAGGGACAACATCTTCAATTTTAATGGATCCGACATTAAGGACTGGTTCAAGAACCGAAATAATGAGATGCATCCACATTGGATTGTTATGTGTGCAATCAAATGTAGATGATAGGCCAACCACGGCTTCAATTATTCTAATGCTTACTAGCAAGTCTCTCACTCTTCCAGTACCCTCACAACCAGCATTTTTTATAACCGGACCTGGAATGAGAAGTGTCGCCGTTGGGTTAGACAGATCTGGAGGGAACTCTGCGGAAAATTCGGCAAATGAGGCTTCAATTACCGAACTATCTGCTCGGTAATGCTGCATATTCTTTTTGAAGATGACACTTTACCGCAGTGGCGAAAAAAAAATATTGCCTATGCACTCTAGTGTGACTGTGATCCCTACAGATCTTCACTCTTAAGTTTGAATCTTATAGATGGTAAGTTTTGACACCAAATTACTGTGGCTTCGCATGCGTGGTTTATCCAAACCTCTCCCATCTTTGATGCAAAGTATCGTTGCATGAAAAATAGTGGGTGTTTGTTATTTGTTTTGGGTAGTTTAAAATCTTAAATTCCAACTGTAATCAAAATCATGAACTCGCTACAATTCGAGGTTCAAATTATGTTTATTATTGGCTACACAATAAAATTTGGTGAGCATTTGGGTTTGTCTTTTTCTTGTATGTATGAGTGACGAGTGGCGTGGGTCCAATATAGAAGGTTCATCAGAATTGCTCTGGTATGTCTTCTAAACCCCCTCGAATAACTGTTGTTTGTTGTGAAGGGTGCTTACAAAAATACCTAGGATATGTCTCTGCTAGAAATGCAAGTTTAGGAACCTTAGAAACATAGAATTGCATGCTGGGTTAGGACCCCATAACTGCCTTGTTTGCTGTAACCGTGCTTGCATGTTAGTATAAATTTATGCTCTGAATTCCTTTAATTCTCTGCCAATTAATAAAGTAGAACTGTTGTGGTTGATGGTAATATCACTAGTAGAAAAAACTATTTGCGCGACCAAACTTTATGCGACGAAAGCAAACTCGTCGCTCAACTTTGTCAGAACTAATTTAATGGGACAAAAAGCTTATGTGATGCAACAATTTGTCGCGTAAAACGACTTTGCTTGACAAAAAATTCCTTCGTCGCGCAAAGGTTCGCAAAAAAATGCGTGAATGCCTGTATTTTGGTGCCAAAAAACCGATACGGCGTGTGTCACTTTGCGAGACAAATATTTCGTTACGCAAAGGTTCACACATCACACATTTACTAGACTGCCTGTTGTTGAAAGTGTTGAATAGGGTATCTACTCCATGGTTTTGCGCGACGAAGGTTTCGTCGTGCAAAGAAGCCATAATTCCTTTAAGTTGATAGTTTCGCTCAGTCTCAACTCAATTCAATTTGAAAACTCTTTACTTTCACCTAATCATTATTCCAATTTTTGTTTGTTTTTTTCGTACGCGATGGCGGACTATGGTGATCCTTCGTCAAAGAGAGTTCAAGGCGAAGGTTTTGAGAAAGGTAATTCGTACTAAGTTTTGTTGGTTGTGTAAATTAATTAAATATTTAAGTAGATTAATATAATTTTTTATTTTTTTGGTAGATAAGAAAAAGAAGAGAGTTGCGACATGCGTTTGACACAATTCTTCTGCTAAGAGTCGGTACCGAATAACTTACACATAATTGGTAGGATATCAGAAGTCGGATATGGTGAACAAGTTTAGGGCCGACGTCGGGGTATTGGTGCGTGATAGATGCAGAATGAATTGAGAGTCTTGGAGAGACGTCCCAGAGGAGAAAAAATGGTCCTGATCGATGCGTTAGCAGTACGTGTAAATTATTAATTAGTTAAATAATAATTTAGTTCTTTTGATAAAATATAATGGGGATATGTATAATTTATATATTTTTGCATTTCAGCCTGATTGGGACATTGACAAAAATCATGCAAATTTGATGAAGTGCATCGACGTTGTGTTCAAGTATCATTTCTAGGAGTTGAAATTTGATGTTGAACGTGATGTAGAGCGACACGAAGTGGCTGGACAAGTGGATGATTAGAATAGTTTTTTCCTATTGTCTATTTATGGTTTATTGAATAATGACACTGAATTATTATTAATTAGGAAGAATAAATTTATATGGACTGTATTTACTTTGTTTCGTCTCCAAAACAAATTTCCAAAATACTATAATACTGACATTAGTATTTTGAGAAACTATTTTCGAGACGGAATAAAATAAATATTTTTCAATCGTTCCGCAAGGGTTTAAACGACAAAATGTTTGTCGCTAAAACCTTTGGGGGGGGGGGGGGGGGCGAGCGGTCGTCGCGCAAAAGTACTGTAAAATGATCGTTCAAGTTTTCGTATTTACTGCGTATTTACGCGACGAAAGTTTGGTCACCCAAAGCTTTGTGGGACCAAACATGGTTGCATAAAGCCATGGTCTGTGGCATTGAATTCATGTCATTTATTGAGCATTTACTTCGTATTTATTTTGTGCTTTGCGCGACGAATTGTTCATCACACAAAGGTTGTAGTCCTAAATGCGCGACGAACGGTTTGTCACATAAAGTGTTACATGTTCTTTATAAGTATATATTGTGTTGCAGGTTTTTTCACATTATTTTGTAACCTAATGGCAGATAATAAGGATAATAAGAGAACGGGGGTTCATGCTCAAATGGAGGAAAGAAACCGACATCAGAGCATGCCCCCAGGCTACATGATATTACGCAATATGTGGAGTTTGCACATGCGATTGGTGCAGCAATGCGGAACAATTGTCCTACTACTGAGTGGCGTTCTTGGAAATATGTGCCTGAGGATGTGAAGAAGGCAGTGATGGATCAATATTAGTAAGTGTGACAAATGTTGAAAATAATTAATTTTGTGAAATTGTTTGTCATATGTTGTAATTAATTATTTGCATATATGCGTAAAAGTGTAACTATACTCTTGATGATACGAACGAAGAGTTGATGAAGTTGATGGAGAAGGCGTTGAAAAGAGGTTACAAGCAGCGGCGTTATGACGTGGAGCGGAAGGGAGGACCAGCAGAACAGTAGTTTTAAATTTATATTTTTTAGGACAATATTTAATTTTAAGGTTTTCTTATAGGTTATGTATTTGGACTTAATTAGGCTTTAATTCATGTTTTGTTGTTTTAATAATTGAATGGGTTAATTTAATTTATTTAAAATTTCATTTATTTTTGGAATAAATATTATAATTGAATATTTGTTTGTAATTATGAAGTTTACATAAATATAGATACTAAAATAAATTCTGGTCGCGCAAAAATGGTTGGGCAGAAAAAAAAAATTATGCGACAAACATATTCGTCATGCAATGATAGTTTAAGTGATGATTCAGTGTTTTCGTCGTGCAAAGGTTCAGTAAAAACGGTCAGTTACGCATTAAATACTTGTATTTATTGCGTGCATTTATACCCCAGTTTGCGCGACCGAGAATTCATCGTGCAAAGTATTACGTTTTTTTGTATAAACACAGTTTCAGAACCCTAAATTCCAAACAGTGCTTTTTCAAAGACGATGGCTGATTTGGTTCCTGTTTCGACAAAAAGTTGCGAGGGAGAAAACTCTCGTGAAGGGAAAGGTAAAAAATTAAGAAATTTATTCTTGAATTAGTTATCTTATATTTGATATCGTTTGAAGTTTTTTTTTTTAATTTTAATAATCTATTAATTACTTTTATAATTTTGTCGTAGAAAAAAAAAGAGGAAAGCTGAGGTGCAAATAGAGAGGTTCCATCATAAGGGATTTCCATCCTTTGAAGACGGAAGTAGATTGATGCGTACACCAAACTTAGGTTCCAGATTGGGAGCATGGTACGGAACCAATGTTCTGCTGATTTTGACTCTTCAAAAATGGTGCTGAGGAGTTGAAGAAATCCATGGTGGGGGAGTTATCGGTAAGTTTGTACGTATTAAAGAATGTATAATTTTTTTTTTTTTTGTTAAAAAGTAGTATTTTTGTGATTACGAATATTTTTTTATTGGCATTACAGGTTCATTGGGATGTAGATGAAATCGATGAGAAGCAGCGGAAGTATCTGGATGACCTTTTCAAGATGCATTTCCGGCAATGGAAGTTTGATGTGCAGCGGGAGCGCGCGCGAGTTCTCGATGCCCCTGCTGATGCCCCGGAGGAGGAGTGATGTTAATTTTTGTGTGTGTGCGTGTATTTTTTTTAATGAAATAAGATATATTTGGACTTTATGTTTGACTTTATTTTAAAAATTATGTAATATGTGTGACGATCAGTCCCAAATTATTATATATATTTTCTCCCTGAGAGTGTAAGTGACGAATATGCCCTTATTGGCTTGGTGACGTGGATGTACATATGTAGTTTTAAATCATTATTTCTGCTGATATAATTAAATCTTACTCGACGTCACGACCGCGTTGACGTGAGTTAGGGTCGAATTGGATTTCTAACGAAAATGTTACGACGATTAACATTCGAGATTGGGTAGAAATATAATTTTGGGTTACTTATCAATTATTCACCAATCATTTTAGTTCCTATATTCTTGAGCCCATTCAGATTTGGGTTGTTTTGTTTTCCTTGGGCTAGCTAGAACCTAATTCTCTCTCTTTCTCACGGCACCTAATCAGGGCTTGTGAGCATTTTCTTCTGACCAATGTTGTGCACACACACAGATACATCCACACACGTATGCACCTTTCTTCTCTCCCTCACCTTCTTGACCTTTCCTCGTCCGTACATCATAGCAACCATATACCCAACCATCATCAACTCGCACAGATCGAGCTTTTGAAGACCACCTTTATGTTTCTTGCAAGTTTAGGAACCTAACCATACCCTTAGTTCGAATAACGGATCACGGGAACTCAAGAAACCATAACCTTTGGCGAGCTGAAGTTTGCTCTGCCACGATCCCGACATGGTTTCAAGGTTTTAAGGCTTATTAAGGTACCCACACTTCCCTAGCATTTTATATTAGTTTTGGAGAAGTTTGGACATCGGAATAAGGACATCGGAATAAGCATGATAGTGGGATTACAGAGTTGACCGGTTTTTCTAAGAATTATTCCGACCATTTTCCGTTGGTTATTGGACTTCTAATAGGCATGGTTGTGTTTTACTCTTCAAGACCTTCAAATCCATATAAAAATCATGAATTTTGGTTGAGAAATGTAGTAGTTATAAGCTTTAGAATTTTTTCAGAAACCAGCGAAGCAGACTGCAGCCGGCGGCAGCTCCGGGGAAGTCCACCAAAGAAGAAAGAGAATATTCCATTAACTTTCATGGAATATACTAATGGCGTCCACCGTTAGTTTTTTAACGGAATATTCCCTAACGCCGTTAGGGATTCCGTTAGTGTGCCAGGCACGTGCCTACACGTGTGACGTCCAAAAAATTTTCTAAAAATATAAGGGTGTCTGTGGTGTTGAGTAGATCATGTTGGTATATTCAAATACCCCATTTGAGCAACGTATGAGGAATCAATCCTAGGTTCTGTTTATGTGCTAATTAATTAACGTAAAAATAGTTGTATCGCATATAGGTGAGACGTATCCTGAGGACGAGCGTGGACAAGTAAGACTAGGGGGCTAAGATCCTGCTACTATCAGTGAATGGACATTTTTTTTCTATATATATATATATTACGATTTCCAGAACGTTTTTCTTAAATGACTTATGCTTTGAATGCCATGTCGTAAATGAGTTGCATTTTGAGTATTGCATTGTTATACTTGTGAATTATATTGTGTGATGTTGCGAAGACTTAGGTAAGCTTCAAGTGAGTATGATGTGATTGAATGGGTTGTATGGCATTGGTATGCATACATTTATTTAGAGCTCATCATGGCTGCACCCCGGTATTAGTGCTCTCGCCCAAGAGTCCAGATCTTCTGCACCCAAATCCCCTGTGGCCCCTCTGTGTCTTTGTTTTTTGGTTGAGGATTTGGTTTATTTTTTATTATTTTAATTATTATCAAGTTAACATTAATTATGTTTAGTTCAAAAAGCAAAGGCACAGAGGGGCCACAGGGAGATTTGGGTGCAGAAGATTTGGACTCCTCGCCCAAGGCTAGGGCCAGCCTTCACGTGATTGTTCACCTCCCACACCACATGTTCACCTTGGATCCAAGTCTGGTGCCAGCCTGTCGTACATACCACAATAGGTGGTTCCGACTCGTAGGTGACAGGCGATTTATCGCACAGCTTTCACGTGATCGTAGCACTTGAGCGTACATATTTATACCCAGCATGTCATACAGGTCACATCAGGTGACTCCGACTCATGTGCTAGCCTAGGTTGATGAGCTATAGTTCCAGTCGTACATGTCGCATTAGGTGACTCTAACTAGCATGTTATTTTATATTGATTCTACACCTAGCTTACATGAATTAGAGCTGAAACGTTATGACATAACATTTTTTGGGTTTCCTTACCCTTGTGCATTGTTTTACATATATATATATATATATATGTAGTATTATTTTATGGAAACTATACAGGTTTTGCATTGTTTTCAAACGCTTTGTTTTTGCCCACTCACCCGTCTGTCTTGCGCCCCTCCAGGTTTTAGGTAGTTGTTCATCCTTGGTGGCTCAAGAGGACTACATGGCGGTTCTGACGTTTCCATAAATAAAAGTAGGAATCTTCTCTTTATTTGTATAATTAGTACTTAGATAGTTCGACTGCACTTTCGTTTACCTATGCTCTGTTGTGTGTGTGTCTGGTATATGAACACATTCACACACTTACTTATATTTCGTAGATAAATAAGTTTAGTTTTGATTTTTATTTATTCGTATTTTCTTATTCTTATCATCACTTCTGTTGCGCACATGGCTACGTCACCCTCACATGACGAGGAACACGTCTCGGCTCCGGTCGTGGTGTGTTAATATGGATGACTATTAATATTTACGTTAATTAGTTGTAATATCTATTTAGGTTAATAAATTGGTTTTATTAATTATTTGGGTAATTTAGAATTTGGTTTCAGTTTTTTATTTAGATTAAAACAAAATTTTACATTAATTAGTTAAAAAGAAAACCGAAATGTTACGCCCCGATCCCGACATACGTCCAGGATCGACACGTGACGTTACCCGTATAACTCACATACCCTGCCTCCGGGATATAGACAATGCACAACTCAAGATTTGAATTGCGTGATAATTTTACTTGTACTTTATGGTTGCATCTAACTTCCTCGTTAGACTGCCCACGTACCCTCAAAAGGGATCAAGCCATTCGTAGTTCACCAATTGTCAAACTCTAATCTTTTCGTAAAAATACTTCTAACCGAAAATCATAGGGCACCATATTACACATCAACCTTACGCCAAACAACAACTATCATCTTTCATGCACACAAGTAAACCATTCTCACATAGATGCTTTCCAATTCATCCATCATATAATTCACTCTGTTTCACATACTACTGCAAATCGTAGTATGTAACATATCAAGGAACCAACGAAACACAGTGTTATTCTCAAGTCACATTAATCAACTAATCTAATCATAATAATATCAATCATACCCGATGTCATTCCACAATCACGTCAATTAATCCATTCATGAATCAAGGATGCTTGATCTTAGCATTTAACTACGTTAATCAACCATTATGATAACATATTATTTCACATATTTAATTAAAGAACTATAACAACTCCGAAGGAGTCACCCAGACATCCAACGGCTTTTCCCATTCAAACCACCAAGATTCTCAAAAACCATCATTCATATGTACATTAAAAACTAGGGCTAGAGGAACACAACTCGACCGAAGCCTACATAAGTAACCAAACAAGAAGTGGGCCCCCCAAAGCAGATTAACCAAGCAAAGCCACCCCTGAGAAAATAACCAAGTAGGCAGTGACCTCCCAATGCGGATTAATCAAGCAGAGTCACTCCTAAGCATACATGGCCGTAAGGATCGTCCAACGCAGATTAATAGTGTGTTGTTATATTGTGTTGTGAAATTATATTTATAGTGTGTTGTTAAATTTGTACGTGACCTACAAATATGTGTTATGATGTACGGAGTTAATTGTAATTAACTTCGTACGTGTTTTTTTTTTTAGTTAAACATAGTTTCCCGTTTTAGGATTAGTTGGATTTGCATGGATGCGAAAGCATGATTACGGTCCAATTGATTATTGAATTGTCCTATTATTTGGATAGTTTGGGAATGCGCAGTTAGGACGCGTGGTTTATGGTCAAAGGATTAGGTTTTGGTCGTGGGGAATTCAGTGTCATCTTTGTACGTTTTTCGGGTGGCACATAGGTATTTCATATCTATGTAGTCCATCTGAAGAACTGTACAGAGATGTTGCCGAAATTCCTCCACATCAAAATCTAATCTGATGTAGCCGTAAATTACATGACATAACTTTACATACCCGAATGGGATAAGGCCCTTACTGGAAGCATAAGGTGACAATATCATGATGAAGTTGTTGTGATTGTTGTACTGTTATTGTGGGTGCATGAATTATGGACAGAATGTGGATACAGAGTCCGAACAGATGCGCAGACGAATACTTGGATGGAATTGAGGATTCTATTGACTTTGCACGAACACACAACCTGGTGCAACCTGAATCTGGTGTCCTTGTAGGAGGTGTAATAACACATTAAGGGACATAATTGAAAATGTTCAATTTAATTTAGTAAGGAATGGAATGGTAGAGATGTATAATACTTGGAACCATCATGGGGAACAATTAGACAGTGCTTCGTCTTCAAATGCCACAAGAGTGGGCAATGTTGAACCTAATGAACAAGTCATGGATATTTTAAATGATCCATTTCCATTCGCATCTACAAACACCATTCAGGAAGGGAAAGATGACGTCCCTGCACCAATGGATATTGCAGAATTCGAACAATATGAAAAACTATTAAAAAATACAAACCAAGAGTTATACCCGGGGTGCAAAGGCTTTTCATTCTCACAACCATTATGGAATTAATGCACGGAAAAATAAAGTATCATATGTCAAACCAGTGTTTTGATTACTTTTTGGGAGTTTTCAAGAGAATGCTACCAAAGGACAATTGTTTGCCGAAAGACCATAGAAACGTGCAAAAGGTGTTAAATGGTCTCATATTGGGTTATGAAAAAATTCACGCTTGCAAAAACAATTGTATTTTATTCTATAAAGAGAATAAAGCATTGGATAAATGCCTTGTGTGCAATGAGTCGAGGTTCAAAATGACATCCCAGAATAGAACGACTAAGTTCCCACAAAAAGTCATGCGTTATCTACCTTTGAAGGCTAGGTTACAACGATTGTATATGTCGATGCATACTGCCGCCACATGAGATGACATAAGAACAAAACTAGTAGATGACGATGTGATGAGGCATCCTGCAGATGGGGAGGCATGGAAAGAGTTCGATTGAACATTCCCCGATTTTGCTGCTAATCCCCGGAATGTTAGATTGAGACTTGCCACTAACGGATTGAATCCGTTAGGGGTTCTAAACCAACACCACAGCACTTGGCCAATTTTTGTATTTCCATATAATTTGCCGCCTTGGAAATGGATGAAAAAAGAATACATGATGATGACTCTTTTGATAACTGAGGATCCTAGTAGGTCAATTGATGTTTACTTAAGGTCATTGGTTGGAAATGGATGAAAAAAGAATACATGATGATGACTCTTTAGAAGATGGATCATATGAACGTGTATGTTATACTAGAACAAGACCTACTAACGACAACATCGACAATGTCGCTGACCAACGACTAGAATCTTCGATGGAAATTGGTGCAGAAACACTCCGAAATACTAATCTTATCTAAGAACCATTTCAAATAGAAGAAGTATCTTCAATTGAAATACCAATTCAATCAATCACAATTGACCTCGGTAATCTTTCGCAATACAATGGTCCAGTGCACATAAATGACAATGGTGACGTATCTATAGATGATGAGGAATGGGACATTGAAAATGATGATATAGTGACGAAAGTGAAAGTTATTATAGTTCGAATGAAGATTAATGCATTTTATTTGAATTTTTGTTGTAAAATACATGAAATGGTTAATGCATTTTATAAGTGAATTACTTTGTAAATAAATTTGTTTTATTAGTATTTTATTGTATATTTTAATCAAAATTATATTAAAAAAATCATTTTTAGACATAATTGCGCGAAACACAACACCTTTTCGTCGCGCAAGCTTTTTAATTTTACGCGGGTAGATTTAATTTTCAAACACTTAGTCGACAAATACATATATTTCATTGAGCAAAGGGCATTTGGGGGACAAAATCTATGTATTCGTCGTGCAAGTGTTTGAAAAATTAAATCTACCCATGTAAAATTAAATTGAGATTTTATATATAGTATATACATAGCATAAAAAAATTAAAAAAATTAAAAAAAATAAAAAAAAACTATAAACAACTTAAACAGGCCATTAGTATTTTTTTGGTCAACAACCATAAACAACTTAGGTAATGTCCGCCATTGAAGTCCGAGGTTTCGTTCTCACACAACCTTGATATTGTCGTCCTTCGTCTTAAATGACACGTCCCGACCCTGATATTCCCCGAATACCAGGATAGACACGTGCTGGCCGACACCCGAGGGTGACGAAAGCCATTAATTGAGTGCAAAAGTTGAGAATAAGGAATAAATAAGGGTTATGAATTCAAATACAATGAATTAACAATTTAGGAACGTGTTCAGAGCATACAACTAAATCTAATCACTAAAAAGATTTAAGATAAAATTAAATGAATAAAGGAGTGGGTCCTACACCGAGAGAACTCGAAGATGCCGACGCGGAAGTGCCTTGATGCCGGGATTGTATGCCTCATTTCTAATACCTTAATGGGGGCTCAAAACAAGGGTGAGTGGACCAAGTTATATATATGTAGTACGAAAACAGCTATGAACATACTAACCCCCACAGTTTAATAATGAAAACTACTAGCATAATAAGTGATAGGCTTTTCAAAACCTCTAGCATGCCGTAAAACAATTCATATATCTTTATGCAAATCAATCTCAGAAATCATATCAGGAAGCATAACACAAGTTGTGCTGCTAGTGAGTATCACCTAATAATAATAATAACTTCTGGCCCAATACCTGCACCTAAATCTTTATGGCCTTCACCATGAGATAACTTTCTCCAGGCCCGATGCCAGTCTCCGTGGTCCCTCAGCCTTCCGCTAGGGATTATTTCTTCAGGCCTCTGCCAACTACAAGTCCTCGCACTTGGCGGCATGGTGTTCACTAGGTACGCACAAAACATGTTTCTAAAATACAACTTCGTAGCATAAATTCATCGATCCTCCATACTACGAAGAGGTGTTCTAAAAGTATTTGAAACACATTCTTAGCATTCTATCTTCATCGATCAGATAGCCTACCAAAATGTGGTTTTATAGAAAATACAATATAATGAAAATAGTTCAAAATATATATAATCAATAATATTCAAATCATCATGCTTCCTGTAAAGCATTCATCAAATCAATAAATCTGCAAGGCATGCTAGGAACATATGCAATTCTTTAATTTAAAACATGTTATTTTTGAAGGTGGTCCACTCACAGTACTTAGCCGCCGAAGAGCCACGCAATCTAGCGAATACGGAAACGTCACAATAATTGCCCCTAAGCACAAAGAAAGGTACAATTGGTCAAACTCTACTCAAATGATTTAATTTGGGAAAATGGACATCGGAAACCGATTCAGAACGTCGAAATTAGCCTAGGAGAAGTCCCGAACGAAGTTGGAAAAGTCAACGGTCAAAGTCAACGTTGACCGTTGACCGGTCAAGGTCAAAGTCAACGCTAACCATTGACCGGGTCAGTCAAACGGGTTAAGGGTCGGTCAAACAGGTTTGGGCTAGGAGTTTGGGTTTGGATCCTTAGGGTTTAGACTTTGGGCTAAAGGGGGTTTGGGTTTAGGGTTTAGGACAAACGGGTCGAAGGCCTTGAGGGAAAAGAGCCCAAAGGCTTTTAAGCCTAAGGGTTTTTGGTTTGGGTTTAGGGCCCGGCCAAAGGCCAAGGGCCTGCTTGGAAGAGAGGACCGGCCGAAGGCCTTAAGCCTTCACGGGCTTGGGTTTAAAGAGAAAATAAAATAAAATTAAAAACCTTGCGGGTTAGGGTCTCGGGCTAGAAATGAAACGGGCTTAAGGCCCGAAGTCTAACAAACGGCCCTGAAGGGCTTGGGTTTGCCGAATAAGAAAGCCGGAGCTGTTACAGCTCCGGTGGCCTAAAAACATGGGTCCTAGACCTCGCTCTAGGTATGAAAGTGAAGTACGAGTTAAGGGGAATGCAATGGTACCTTTAGATAGTCGAAAAACGTCTGGAGATGACCAGAAAAACGTTGAACGTTCACGGGTTTGCCGGCAAAATGGGTGTGCTCACCCTAGCTCGATTCCAAGGAAAATCTAGGTAAGAAAAGAAGGTTTTACTCAGGAAACACAACCAAAGGTCACAACAACAGAGAGAGGAAGAGAATCGACTTACCCGCTCAAAAAAATGGAAGGACTTCATTGGAGCTTTTGCTCCCGTGCCGAAGACTTTACAGAGACGAGAGAGGAAAGAGATGACGAGGTGTAGAAGGTGAGTGTGGTCTCGCGTGGAGGTGTCTCCGAGTGTGAGTAGGTGTGTGTGTGTGAGGTCACGGTGAGAGGACGAGAAGGTTTTCGAGAAAGGGAAAGCTGCGAATGAGAGAGCTCGGGAGAGGGAGAGTGGCTCGAGACAGAAGGAAGAGAGATGAGAGAGGGACCCGGATGACAAAAAATCAAAGGGTGGGCCCCTTGGCTCACCAATTAAGAACTAAAAACTAATTTTAAGAAGGAAAAGTATCCCAAACTTAGTGAAAATACAAAAATACGCTTTTTGTACATTAAAACTCGGGACGGTTGTTTCATTAAATGTTCCCCCTCCTTTCACTTTCTGAACACAGAGACAGAGACAGAGAGAGATCACCCCTCCTAAGCCATGTCGACCGCAGCTTCCTCCACCTCCTCGACTTGCCACTCCCTGCTCCTTCACCCCCCAAATGCTCCATCTCGAATCTATGTCGCCATCGCGATACCCAGGTGTCTGCCGCCGTTGTCGCATTTGAAAACTAAGAGGAGGAGTTCAACCACCACCTATTGCTCCGCCGATGCTACGAAAGATAAAGATTCCACCCCCATTGAGCTCAGTAAGAACTGAGCTGATTTTCTCTTTTCTGTTCTTCGATTTCTTTGATCAGACCCTACTACAACTTCCATCTGTACAGGATATGAGGCTTTTCCTACCGTCATGCACATCAATCAAATTCGTGATATTTTACCTCACCGGTCAGTGCCTTTTTCTGCACCATTTCCTACGAAATTTTGTTTCTTTTTCAAATAAAAAAGGGCGATCCTAAGCCAACAAGGCTCGCTTTGCGACGGTCGGGAAATTTCTATTGGATGCAGTCTTACCCTTACAAAGAGGTTGTTTCCTCGATTCGAATATGTGACCTTTCGGTCGAGCAACCTTTCCGTTGTGCCGAAGCTCACCCCTCTGGGTTTTTTTTTTCCAAATCATTTGAATTAGTTTGAGTCTACATTCTGTTTGATTGGGCTTTGGTGGTGGTTTAGGTTTCCGTTTCTGTTAGTGGATAGAGTGATTGAATACAATGCTGGAGTTTCAGCTGTTGCAATGAAGAATGTCACCATCAATGATAATTTCTTTCCTGGGCATTTCCCCGAGAGGCCGATTATTCCTGGTGTTCTCATAGTTGAGGTAATCCTTTTTTTTTCGTTATCAAACTAAACGATAGGCCGCTTACATGCATTATCCTCAAACACTGCAAATAATAAGGTAAATTTATGTGTATGTTTGTGTATTATATAAGTATTTATTAGCAGAAACATGCTTTCATTAATAGAAGCAGCGTATGAAACTTACAACATAGGGACATGATTTCCGCTAATCTATCTAGAGTACTAATCTACAGCTAACGAAAATACTAGCAAGATTAGTGATATGTTAAAAGTGTAAAATTAATAGTGAATGTTAGAAAACTCCCGTGCAAAAACACGCATGTCAAGTTGTTGTACATGGTCCACTCTGAATTTTAAGCCTTTTCTTTTTCCTAAGTCAAGGACATGTCAATGCTACTGAGATGGTGTCGCTGAGTGGCAGTAAGATGAAAACATGGGAGAAGATTTCACTTTTTTTTTTCTTGAGTTTTTCGTGTTGTGTGAGTGTATGTATTTTAACATGTAGTTATTGTAAAAGATAGAGGACATTTGTGTAAATACCATATTTACGCGACTTGTCAGATACAACTTAGCCGCTAACTTGTATTGGCATTCTGTATAATGTTTGGGGATTGCCTGGTGGCTATGCCAGTTGATCATCAACTGAAAGTTGACCAAGTTATCTTAATCCCAACTAGTTTGTATAGGATTCCAGGATAGTTGCAGATTTTCTTAATCCGAACTAGTCAAGAACTCAAGATAGTTCTGAATGGCTCAAATTGTTGTCCTCGGAAAGATATTTCCCAGGGCTATATTCTTATTCGGGGTGTTGTCATTTTGTCCTTGGACGGGAAGATGACATTGAATTTAGGGTGGCTGGGTGAAAACTCTTTACAGAATCTATTTCCCAGGCTTTCCTGATAGCACCAGACCAGGAAGGCTCAGACCTTAACCTGCTTGCAAGAACAGAAATGGCGGTGGAAGAAGAAGAGAGAGGAAGTAACAGAATTGGAAACTAAAAAGTTGTATTATATTTTTCTGACCCTCTCCAAGAGACAACATATGGCTTTATAGTCAGCCAATTACATCTGTGAAATCTGCCACAAGGCAATACAAGATAAGAATTGTAAACAAACTTCCCTAAAAAACTGCAATTATCACAATAGCCCATCAACTACTTCAATTATTACATTCTGAATCCATTTCCAGGTACTCGTGATCAAAGTAATCACAAGATCATAACAATACCTTCCCCTTCAAATCAACCTTGTCCCCAAGGTTACACTGCAAATTCTGGAAATCGTGTATGGAATTCATCAAAATCTTCCCATGTGGCATCATCTGCTTCCTTATCCCTCCACTGCACCAGAAGTTGAACTCCCGCTATGTTACCCTTTTTGTACATTCTTCTCGACAAAATTGCAGCAGGTATGTTTTGAACCAAGCCATCATCAGTTACCAAGGGTAGTTTGATCTGTGGAACTGTATTAGGTCCTAGCTGTTTTTTGAGGCAGCTAACATGGAACACAGGATGAATTCTTGATCCTTCAGGTAGCTGCAACTTATATGCCACTGCCCCAATCTTCTCAAGGATTGCATAAGGACCATAGAACCATGGTTGTAGCTTGTGGTAACTGTGATTTACCAAAGATTGGAGTTTATAGGGTACCAACTTCAAATAAACCATATCTCCAACATCAAATTGTCGCTCAGTTCTCCTTTTATCCGCTGCACCTTCATGCGATTTTGAGCTAACTGCAAGTTATGCTTCAACACAGATAGTAGCCCATTCCTTTTCGATCATACCTTGTTCAACAAAAGCCACCTTGGTGGAGCCAACTTCATGAAAGATGTGAGGTGGGGGATACCCATACACCAATTCAAAAGGAGGATACCTCGAAGAAGTGTGGTAGGCAGTGTTAAAACACCACTCTGCCCACGGTAACCACCGCACCCACTTCTTTGGTTGCCCTCCAACAAAACACCTTAAGTACGTCTCTAAACAGTGATTCATAACCTCAGTCTGTCCGTCAGTTTGAGGATGATACCCTGAACTCATGCAAAGCTTGGAACCTTGGAGCTTAAAGAATTCTCTCCAAAATGCACTTATGAACACCGGGTCCTTATCACATACAATGGAATTAGGCATACCATGTAATCGAAGCACATGCTAGATGAAAAGTTGAGCCACTATAGAAGCATTGTAAGGGTGAGCAAGTGCAGTGAAATGGCTACATTTTGAAAGCCTATCAACAATGACCATAATAACGGATTTCCCTTTGCAATTTGGCAGTCCCACTACAAAATCCATACTAATATCAGACCAAACCCTTTGTGGTAAAGGCAAGGGCTGTAACAATCCAGGTGGTGCAACCGTCTCATATTTATTCTGTTGGCATATAGCACATTCAACAACAAATCTCCTTATATCCCATTTCATCCCCTGCCAATAAAACCCTTTTTTAAGTCGTTGATAGGTTTTTGTTACACCTTGATGACCTGCTATTGGTGTGCAATGGTGCTCTTCCATCAACTTGGTTCTCCACAAAGAATTTGGGCTGATTACCACTCTTTTCTTATAGCATAAAACCCATTGTCAATAGAGTATTTAGCTAGAGCAGTGTTAGTAATTCCCTTAAGTTTGTGCTCATTCACCTCCTTGATCTTATCCACAATCCAAGTATCACTCTCATTATGCCTTCTTAATTCATACATCCATCCAAAATAAGGGTAAGAAATTGCAGCCAATACCATGGTATTCTCTGAAGCAGTTTCACGATGATCAGGGATTCGAGATAACGAATCTGCAACTGTGTTTTCACTTCCACTTCTGTACTGAATTTCATAATCGAACCCAAGGAGTTTTGACACCCATTTTTGTTGGAACTGTGTGTTGGTCCGCTGCCCCAAGAAATATTTCAAGCTGCTATGGTCCGTTTTGATAATGAAATGCCTCCCTTGTAGGTAATTCTGCCATTTTCTTACGGCATGAACTATGGCAATAAGCTCCCTTTCATAAGTGGATAGTGCCTGATTCTTAGGTCCAAGTGCCTGACTGAAGAATGCAATTGGCCTTCAATTTTGTTGCAACACAGCCCCTATACCATTTCCAGATGCATCACATTCTACGACAAAGGGTTGAGAGCAATCTGGAAGTGCTAGGACCTGTGGTGAAGACATGATTTTCTTGAGCTGTTCAAATGCTTCAATAGTTGAACTGTTCCAAGCAAATCCATCCTTTTTAGTCATATTGTACAACGTCTGGCAAATCTTCCCATAACCGGGAATAAACTTCCGATAATAACCAGTAAGCCCCAAAAATCCTCTTAACTCCTTTACATTTCGTGGTTGAGGGCACTCCTGAATTGCTCTGAGCTTGGATGGATCTGCAGCCACCCCATCCTCAGACACGATATGTCCCAAATACTCAACACTACGTTGACCAAAAGAACACTTAGACTTTTTAAAAAATAACATATTTTTATGGAGCACCGTAAGTACTTCCTTTAAATGAACCAGGTGCTGTTGCCAAGAGGTGCTATAGATGAGTATATCATCAAAGAAAACCAGCACAAACTTCCTGAGGAATGGTTTAAACAGATCATTCATCAAATTTTAGAACGTTGCAGGAGCATTAGTGAGCCCAAAAGGCATCACCAAAAACTCATAGTGCCCTTCGTGGGTTCTAAATGCTGTCTTTCCCACATCCTCAGATTTCATGAGAATTTGATGATATCCGGATCTCAAGTTGAGCTTAGAAAAATATTTCGAGCCATGTAATTCATCCAATAAATCATCAATGAGAGGAATATGGTACTTATCTTTAATGGTGAGTGCATTCAATTTCCTATAGTCAATGCACATCCTCCATGTGCCCTCCTTCCTCTTGACTAAAAGTACGGGAAACAAAAAGGGACTATGACTTGCCCTTATGAATCCTGCATCCAAAAGCTCATGTACAGCCTTCTCAATTTCTGTTTTTTGAAGGGGGCCATAATGATAAGGCCTCAAGTTTGGAAGTTTAGCACCAGGAACCAAAGTAATAGAATGGTCAAGTGATCTGGATGGTGGCAGTGTAGTAGGTACCTCAAAAATGTCGTCAAATTCACCCAACAATTCTTGTAACTTCTGCAGCTGCTGAGGATTGAGATCACTGGTATCTATCTTATTACCTTCCAAAGAATAAAGACATAAACCCAGATTATAACTGGTAAGTTCCTTATCTATGTGCTGCAAGGATAGTTCTTGAATGAATGAACCCTGCGGGGGACTATGTACAAGTTTAAACTTTTGATCTCCCTTGGAAAATTCCATAGTCAAAAGCTTGAAATCCCACAGAACCGGGCTCACTGTTGCCAGCCATTGGACCCCTAACACTGCATCACAACCACCTAATGGCACAGAATAAAGGTCCACAGAACATTCATAACCCCCCAAAGACAGTGACATAGCCTTACAACATCCTGAACTTCTCACCTTGCCCCCATCTGCAATCATCACTTCAAAAGACCGTGTAATTTGAGCTTGATAGCCCCATTGTTTCAGAATTTTGGAGTCCACAAAATTGTGAGTGCACCCCGAATCCAATAAGATCTTGATAGGACGTCTACTCAACAGGCCTTCCACCTTCATTGTTTGCAGTGTTTGGTTAGGAATAGTGCCATAAAATGCACACTCACTGAGTGTCATATGATACAACTCAGGAGCCTCAACCTGTTCTTCAACAAAACCAGCATCATCTTCCTCCATTAAATCCAACATAAGAAGCTGTTTTAATCCACATTTATGCCCTTTCGTCCATTTATCCGGGCAAAACCAACATTCCCCACTCTCCCTCTTCCGTTGAACTTCATTCGGAGATAGTTTTTTGACAGCCAAATTACCTGTTCTGGGGACAGTATAGGGAGGTACAGTGGTAAGTACTAGCTGATTTTTCAACACAGAAGAGGATTTAACCTTACTGCTCTTAAACTCATTAAGTTTAGCATCTAATTGGACCGCAATTGCAATCGCATCATGCACCGTACCCGGTTTAAGCAATTTGACATCAAATTTAAGCTCTTTTTCAACCCTCCTAAGAAACAACTCTTAAGCAACACATGACTAAGATCGGAAGTACGATTAGCCAAACGCCGAAATTCAGATATGTAATCCTTTAAAGTACTTGTATGGCGCAATTTAAAGAGTGTTTTGGCAGTGTCCTCGAACTCAAGTGGTCCAAATTCCAGGCACAGAGCTCGAGTAAACTCCTCCCAAGTCGGCGTAGTTTGCAAACAATCTCTCACTGAAACCACTGCAAAACTTCCCCGTCGAAATGGAAAGAAGCAAGAAGCACACGATGAGCAGTCGGAGTGTTGTAGAAAGAGAAAAATTGTTCGGCCTTGTAGATCCAGGCGAGCGGATCCTCGCCATCGACAAATCGAGGAAATTCAATACGCTGAATCCATGGCGAACGTGGCGGATGATCATCGCCACGCTGAATTGGACTCTGAGGACGCTGATCAGGTGCCACTGGCCGAAGATCAGGACAATCACGAACCACGGGAGTCGGAACGCCATTGCCGCAGGAACGAAATTGCTCAAAATAAAGCTGCAATTTAGTGTCAAGAGTAGCAGCGACCGCATTATCGACCAAGGAAGGAAGAGAAGCCATGGAAGCATCAACCGAAGCTTGGAGCGAAGCCATGGAATCTTCGAGCGCCGCAACTCGGCCGTCCATCGCAGAGAGACGAGTGGTGGTAGTAGCACGGGGCATGCACGGAAGGGAACCAGGACCGAAGGCTGATACCAATGATAGCACCAGACCAGGAAGGCTCAGACTTTAACCTGCTTGCAATAACAGAAATGGCGGTGGAAGAAGAAGAGAGAGGAAGTAACAGAATTGGAAACTGAAAAGTTGTATTATATTTTTTTGACCCTCTCCAAGAGAGAACATATGGCTTTATAGTCAGCCAATTACATCTGTGAAATCTGCCACAAGGCAATACAAGATAAGAATTGTAAACAAACTTCCCTAAAAAACTGCAATTATCACAATAGCCCATCAACTACTTCAATTATTACATTCTGAATCCATTTCCAGATACTCGTGATCAAAGTAATCACAAGATCATAACATTTCTGATATATCTAAGGTTTTATTATAAGACTACGTCTAGTATTGTGAACTCTGTTGAAATATCCTTGAGTTGGGATTTTGGCTTTTAGAACGGGTTTCTAAACTAGAGCATGTAGATTGGAGCCCTATAAATGAGAAGGAAGCTTGGTCAGAACGATCGTTTGAAGGAAGAGTTTGCTGGTGCAATATTTGAGTGTGGCAGTAAGAAATCATCTTGTCTGGACAGCATTTATTTGGCGGTTTTTAAGGATTGAAGGTAAGTGGTTATGGAGGATCTCGACACTTCCATGAGTCTTTGCAATAGATTTGTGAATTATTGTACTACTTTGACCTATATAATTCGATCCCTAAGAAACCTTGTTGTGAACAACTTCTGTCCTATCAACTGGTCTGGTTTATGATGCGTTATTAACGTTGTCTTGCATCCTCTCTTCTTGATGGAAGCGTCTGTGCTATCCAAGATTCTGGGGTTTTTCTTTCAAATTTTTCTGTCTTTCTATACTCTATAACCCAAGTTATCCCACCTTTGGTCCTTGCAAGTTTATAGTTGTTTTGCTTTGGCTGATTGCTGATTGCAATATCATGTGATGTGCTTCCGAATACAATGCCGTGCGCTAAATTATAGCACATTGCAATATCGATTCATGTGATAACATCCTGTAATCTTAACAAGAAGATAATGCATATTGCTGCAGTTGACTAAGTCTCCCGTTAACACTTGGCTGTTGTGTTTGGATAGTAATGATACATGTCAATGCTTGTTGATGAAATTGAGGTTCCACCATAAAACCAATTGGCAATATGGGGAGTAGCCCAAGATCATATAAGCACATAGCAAACCTTGTCCCTCACCAATGTGGGATAACTCTCAACATGCCCCCGCACGTGTGGCGGATTTTCAAGCCTACACGTGAACAACAACTGGGTGACGTGGAGCTCGGGTGGCCGTTGGGCTTCATGAAACAACCCGTCCCGATATTTACTGTCAAAAATGGTATTTCTGTATTTTTCTCTAAGTTTGGGTTACCTTTTCTTTTTAAAATTGTTTTTAGTTCTTAATTGGTGAGCCCGTGGGGCCCACCCTTTGAATTTTTCTGTTTTCCGGTCTCTCTCTCTTCCCTCTCTTCTTGAAACTCTCTCGGTCTCTTTCTCGAACTCACTCTATCTCTGTCTCTCTTCCTCTCCCGTAGCTCTCTCTCTCTCGACTATCTTCCATCTCTCATTTCTACGAACACAATCACACTCACAGCTACTAGCGTGCGAAACCATCCTCATCACTACACCTCGTCCTCTCTCATTCTCTCGTCTCTGCGAGATCGACAGCGCGGGAAGAAGAAACCCCCGGCGAGTTTCTTTCCTTTCTCTGATTGGGTGAGTCTCGAATCCCTCTCTCTGGTTATTGAGATGCTTGAATGTGATTATTGAGATTCATCTCGTTATCTCTATCAAGGTTTTACTCTCGGAATCGGCTCGGGAAAGCTCACCCATCTCCGGCGAGCAGTGATGGTTAATGTGGTTTTCCGATCGCCTCCGGTCGTTCTACGACAAACCCAAGGTATAGAAATACTTATCTTACCTTCCTCTACATTTTGGTACTTAGATCGGACCTTAAGGTTGTCGTTTGCAGCCGGCCGGAGCTGGGAAAGCTCCGGTGTTCTTCTTCGTCGCACCCAGACCATCGGGCCTCTGGCCCGTTATGCTTTTCAAAATCCAAAAGGCCTTAGGGCCGTATCTTGCTGAAGCCCAAAAACCCAAACCCTTAGGGCTTAAAGCCCAGCCTGGGTGCGTGTGTGTGTGAGGCATTTGGGTCGTAAGCATGCGGGCTGTGCAGTGTGTGTGTTGTGTGAGGCCGTTTGGGCTGTGCGTGCTTGGGCCGTGTGTGTGTGTGGTGCATGTGGGTAGCTTGTGCATGTGTGTATGTTTGTGTGGATTTGGGCTTAGGCCCAAACCACCCTTTTTCACCCTAAACCCTTTTAACCCAAAAACCTTAGGACCCATCCAAACCCAAAACCTAATAGGTCATAACCCTATTTAACCTAACCCTAAATCCTAATCCTTTTCAAGCCTAAAACCCGTTGACTCAGTCAACGGTCAGCGTTGACTTTGACTTTGACCGGTCAACGTTGACTTTTAGGGTTGACTTTTCGGGATTTCGTTAGGGACCTCTCCTAGGCTAATTTCGGCGTCCTGAATCCGTTTCTGAAGTCCGTTTTCCCAAATTAAATCGTTTGAGTAGAGTTTGATCAATTGTACCCTCTATGTGCTTAGGGACAATTATGGTGGCGATTCTATCTTCGCTAGCTTGCGCAGCTTTCGACGGCAAAGTACTGTGAGTGGATCACCTTCAAAAATAGCATGATTTAAATTAAAGAATTGCATATGTTCCTAGCATGCCTCGATTTGATGAACACTTTACAGGAAGCATGATGATTTGGATATGATTGATTATATATACGTTTTGAACTATTTTCATTATATCGTATTTTCTATGTAACCCTCATTCTGGTAGACTATCTGATCGATGACGATAGGATGCTAAGAATGTGTTTCAAATGCTTTTAGACACCTCTTCGTAGTATGGGGGATCGATGAACTTATGCTACGAAGTTGTATTTTAGTAAACTGTTTTGTGCGTACCTAGTGAACACCATGCCGCCAGGGGCGAGGACTTGAGTTGGCACAGGCCTGAAGAAATAATCCCTAGCGGAAGGCTGAGGGACCACGGAGTCTGGCATCGGGCCGGGAGTGAGTTATCTCATGGTGAAGGCCATAGAGATTTAGGTGCAGGCATTGGGCCGGAAGTATTATTATTATTCGGTGATACTCATTAGCAGCACAACTTATATTATGTTTCCTGTTATGATTTCTGAGATTGAATGACAGATAGATATGAATGGTTTTATGGCATGCTAGAGGGTTTGAAAAACCTATCACTTATTATGCTAGTAGTTTTCATTATTAAACTGTGGGGGTTAATATGTTCATAACTGTTTTCGTATTACATATATAAACTTGGTCCACTCACCCTTGTTTTGCGCCCCCATTCAGGACATAGAATCAAGGCACAGAATCCCGGCATCAAGACACTTCCGCATCGGCATCTTCGAGTCCTCTCGGTGTAGGACCTACTCCTTTATTCATTTAATTTTATCTTAATTCTTTTAGTGATTAGGTTTAGTTGTATGCTCTGAACACGTTCCTAAATTGTTAATCCAGTTTATGTGAATTCATAACCCTTATTTATTTCTTATTCTTAGCTTTTGTATCAATTAATGGCTTTCATCACCCTCGGGTGTCGGCCAGCACGTGCCTATCCTGGTATTCAGGGAATATCAGGGTCGGATCGTGTCACTTCACACGTGGACAACCTTGCTCTGATACCATGATGAAATTGAGGTTCCACCATAAAACCAATTGGCAATATGGGGAGTAGCCCAAGATCATATAAGCACATAGCAAACCTTGTCCCTCACCAATGTGGGATAACTCTCAACACTTGTTGTATCTAGGCAATGGCACAGGTTGGTGGCTTGGTTATGCTACAACCGGAAGTGGGAGGCTCTCGTGACACTTTCTTTTTTGCTGGAATTGACAAAGTTCGATTCAGGAAACCAGTGATTGCCGGTGACACATTAGTGATGAGAATGACACTTATTAAGTTGCAGAAACGCTTTGGAATTGCAAAGATGGAAGGCAAGGCCTACGTTGGAGGTGAAGTCGTATGTGAGGGAGATTTTCTGATGGCTACTGGTACCGGTGGTGACTGATCTCAAAATTTTCGGTAATTTCATTGCTAAAATTGGATTCATGTATTCTTCACTTGACTCATACTATTTTTTCTTCTCGCTTTATTTTTTAGAATAATATTTGGCTACTCAAAAATGAGTAAGAACCCTAACTCAAAATTCTTAATATTTTAATCACAGAATTTGTGCTTATGATCAGAATCGTTCATACTACGAATCACACTGTAAAGATCATCTCTGCAAAAAATAAATTAAAACTAAGATCATTTAATCAATCTCTTGTAGCAAATACATAAACGGTTTGTAATGTTTTTACCAATATCGTTCATTTGTTTTTAAACAGTTTGATGACTAAACAACGTTAGTTTTAATTTATTTTTTTACAGAGACGATCTTTATAGGGTGATTTATAATATGAATGATTCTGATTATAAACACGAAGTTCTACAAATTGACAACGAACAATTTTGAGTAGGAGTTCCTACTCATCTTTGAATAGCCAAGTATTGTTCTTATTTTTATCGGCGTGTAAACTTTTTGGCAGTTTAAATTGTGTTTAAGAGATTTTTATGGTTAATTCGCGCCATGATTACGAAGACAAGATGTCGTTAACGACACTTAATTATATCTACATATTGAAAAGTAAATGCCAAATGGTTTACAAGCCAAGAGCACCAAGGGGCGTCTTTCCTTGCCCAGCTTCAAAGTAGAAAATGAGCATAGCCACCATAGCAAGCCTTGCATGCTTAATCTCAGCCAGTTTCAGTCTCTCCAACTTTTCGCTATCTGGAATGTAAACCCCGTCCTGGATGGAGCCGGCGACGCCCAAGGGGTCGAAGAACTTGCCACCCGGGTAGCCTTGCTCTCCGGTGGCGTTGGCGAAGTTGTCCGAAGTCTTGGACCAAGGTGTGGCCCACTCGACGGACTGGGACTCAGGGTTGTAGAAGTCCACCCATCTCTTGCTTTCCACCCATCCCATGAGCAAGAGCTGAGTGCCGAGCAGTGAGCCGAAGGAGAAGGGTGCGATGGCACTGGGGTCTGCTCCGGCTTCGAACCATGGGACACCACTCCAGGCCTGGCCAACAAAGATGCCAACGACTGCCGCCATTGCCCACCGGCCGTGGATGAGCTCCGCCTCTCTGTACCACTTGAGGAACGCCGGGTCCTTGCCTAGTCCTAGTGGGTCAAAACCGTAGTCACCTGGAAGCCTGCACGCGTATATCAGATCAGATTCATACATATATCTGTGACGAACTTAGAATTATAATGCGGTTGATAATATATGAAACTCACGAGCCATCGAGCCACTCGGGGTCGATGAAGTTGCCGCCGCCTTTAACCGCCGGGATCCAGGATTTCTTCGCCGCAGCAGCAACCACAATGAACCTCTTGGGAGTAGGAGAAGCACCGCCAACCCTGCTTCCAACGGTGGCAGCAGAGAGCAAGGCCTGACTTCTCTTGCCTCCACATATGAAGGCCGCCGAGTTCAACCCGTTGAGCACTGCACCGGTGGTTGCCGCCATCTCTCTCTCTCTCTCTCCCCCTCTCTCTCTAGAACTAAGCAAAAACAGAGACTAAGAGAGTTTTTCTGGTGGGAATGAATGTTTGAGAGTTGTTTGGGTGGTGGTGTTTTATCACCGTAAGTTTTAGAGAGAGAGAGAGAGAGGAGAGAGAATCTAGAGGGTGGCGTTGGGAGGAGCCAGCTAGGATAAAGAAATCTGACTAGGTTGTGTTAGATAGATTTCGGACCAATGAGAACTAGCCCTCCATCCCCATGCATGCATTGCCTCCAACCACGTGGACTATCACTTTGTCTTCGTGCCACTCCCTCCGCAGGCTAAGGTTACATAATATCATTAAGGTCCTTGCAAAAAAATGAAATTATGTCATCCACGATAATGTGCTGAAGTATAACCAAATGGTCCAAAATGACAGCAACTTCTGATTTTTTATTATTTTTCTTTCTCGTTTTCTACCCTGCATTTTTTTGTTATTTTAGATTAAGCCCACATTTAAACTTTGTAGCGTGTGCTTGTGACCAATCGATAAACCACTAGTATTAGGAATAAGCATTTCTGATGTGTCATTATCTTGTGTACAATGTCACGTGATGTTCTGTGCCAATACAATAAGAACATATAAATAAAAACTTACATGTATCTTTATTCTATTAACACAAAACATTATCGAATCGGCATATCTAAGTTTTTCTCCCTTAAACATCCGTGCCACGTGAGCACATGTGACTTGGCGAGCGAGAGTCATTCTCACCCATTAATTACTACCCAAGCAATATCCACAACAGATAATGTCTTTCAATCACTACCCCTCGATGTATTGTATCGCACGGTTTACCATCACATGATATTCTGTGTTAATTATATAATAATATTATTGGCACGAAACGGTACCGTGACAATAAACTCGTACCATAGAAAGTGTTCTCCTCCGTCTCAAAGTCATGAAAAAACCAATATTAGAAGGGGGGGGGAAAAAAAAAGCATAATGAATAGTGCAACATGCACTTGGGACTTTGGCACTAATATGATCGACATAATGATAATATAAGAAAAATGGGTAATCCGTTCGTGAGAAGCGGGTTGAGCTTCTCCGCCATGTTTCCAACCCACATTCTTCCGCCGCTTAAACCCTTGCACGAAACAGTCCTCACTAGAATTCCGATTGGATTGCCGAAGCCCCGGCCGACGCATCCGCCGCACTCCTCCTCCTCCTCCTCAAACTTTGATATCATTTCCACAAGCGGTATGCGGCTTGCCAATTTTCTCAGGAAACAAACAGAGTATTAATTACTAGTGTTATTTATTTAATTCCTTAGTGAATTGTGTGTGACAGAGTTGCGAGATGGTAGCTTTCTCTTCCGCTTTGGGGACGAGAGCGAGAAATCTGTTACCACTGAAACAGAGATTGATGCTCCTAGTCATCGGGAGGATCCTGTGCAAGATTCAGAATTGAGCCAAACATTGTTGGGAAGCAAAGGAAGTGGAGCTGGTGGCGGTGCAGGTGCCGAGGAGAATGTTCTTGATGCGGTTTCAGTGACGAGCACCGAGAATTCGACTCACGGTGGTGTAGGTGAAGAAGCCACAACCACAACCACAATCACAATCACAACCACAGCAGATGAAACTCAGGTCAGCAATGAAACTCATGCTTATCCAGCAATTGGCGGCGCCACGGAGGCCGATAATGCTGTTAATGTGGTTTCAGTGACGAGCACTGGCAATGCGACTGCTGCTGCTGGTGGTGGTGGTGAAGAAACCACAATTAGAACTGCAACCACAACCAGAGCAGATCAAACTCAAGTCAGCAATGAAATCCATGCTTTTGGAGCAAGTGGCTGTGACGGAGCCGCAAAGGCCGAGGAGAATGCTGTTGATGCGGTTTCAGTGACGAGCACCGAAGATGCAACTGGTGGCGGTGGTGGTGAGCAAACCACAACCGCGAGCACAACCACAGCGGATGAGACTCAAGTCTCCTTCGTGGTTAGTAAAACTAATTAACTCTTGATTCTTGCATTGCCTCACTTGTTTAAGAACTTTTGAATTGGTCAGCTATTTCGCAATCCTGGTCGAAATATAGACTACTACACCCACACCACATATATATTTGTAGATAAATAGATACATGGATAGATAGATATGGAACACAATCATGATGTTGATAAATGTCTAGCAGGGATGCTTGACTAGGTTTCAAATGCTATATGTGAACATTTTTGAAAACCAAGAATCTTTCCAAGAAATGGATTAGCTTTAAGTTTTCTGTTTCTAAAGGGGACTTGAAGAATCTAGTGCAAGGACTGTCTGCGGTGTTCTTTCCTTTTTCTGTTGCACGCCGTTAAGGACGGTTGATATGGGCTTCTTGTCAAGACTCATGATATATACTAGTTAGTAGTAAGGTTTTGCAAGGTGACTCCCGTATCCCTTTTTTGGTCTTTATGGCTCGAGAGGAACATTACTGCATTTTAACGAGTGCAGCATTGTTTTGCCTAGAGCCGAGATCAATGTTAAAGTTTTCAGATGGTTATTTGAGGGGATCTTCTATGCTGTTTTTAAACCAACTGGGTATAACTTGAGATAGACAACTTACAGTGATTAAGGTCATGGAGCTTATTTCTAATTTGAGTTTTGGATTCAGAAAGCTTTCAAAGTCCTACAATCTTTCATATCATCTTTGTTGCATAAACGAAATTTATTGAAATTTATTTTCTAAATTTTGTCTGTGTTGTTCTCTCTTTTATTCTTCCAGTTCTTTTGGATGGCACCTGGTTTGTGCCTTTTGCGAATCAGTCATTACCATAAACTTGTACATTACTCTAGTAGATATATGAAAACTTAAGCTGTGGGGGGACTGTATTTTGTTTTATAAGACCTCAAGACAAGAGATGTCTGGATTAAACCTAAGCCTTCCATTTGCACATACATGCACACATGTTATACATGTTTTCTTAATTTAGAGCCTGACTCAAGTTGGCAGCTGGATCATTTAGCATATATTTGTTCTTTTTTAGTCTGGTGCATCACACAGTTCTTTCATATTAAGGACCTCAAATGCTTTTGTTTTATCTTGTACATAGTTAGCTGAGAATGCCCCTTCCACAAATTCAGAAGATGAATTCACAGTGGGTGAAGCACATAGAAGTGACGTTTCAGGAGTATCAACTTCTAAGATAGTGGAATTCCATACAGTTGAAGGCGCTTCTGATGGGTATGCTAGTTTTTTCTCTTGGTATACCTCTAATAAATAATATCCATCTATTATTTCTGCTTTTGAAGTTCATCTTCTTCTAAAATCTAATTCTGTATGAAAAATGCAAGGACAATAGAAATCACCAGAGGAGTTAAAAAGTGGTGCAGCTGTCTGTGTACAATAGGTGCACGGACAAGGTTAGCATGAGTTTATTTGTTGTACCAAATCGGTTCTTGGTAATGTTGGTGAAGGGATTAGATTTTGGGAAAAGCCTGGCTTGATGTTTTTGTTCATGCTTTGTTTTCCCTGAGGATTTTCGTCAATAAAGCGTGCTAGGACAGCTGACTGTTTCTTTCTTTCACAGGGAGGACGTTTCTGCAGCTGTTCTTCAACTATCTTCTAGTGCTGCTTTATTACCCCATCCCTCAAAGGTATCTTCTCAAGTTTTAACTGTAGTCGTAGTACACATACTTTATATAACTTTTGGATAATTCAGAGTGGTACCTAATATTGACACACTTATTTTCTTTTTTGATAAGAAACTCAAAACTTTTATTTTCGTTTATGGATACCACCAACTTGATGTGCATATGCATACGCATGTCTTATGTGACATATGAAGTGGATGTAATAACTCATGTTGGCTAATAGCGGTATGGTGTCTATCAATGCATTGAATTGTTTGTAGGTAGACACTAGACAGACACACATATCTAACCCACAGGTGCACATTGGACAAATGAGCTTTATGTTCGGTTTGTCTTGAATTCACTCTTGTCTATTTATACGCTGCTAGACACACACACACACACATATATACATGCAAATCTGTGTGCACACACACAATATTTACTTGACCTTTGGCTTGCATTTACTATAACTGTAAATAATTCAAGAATTAATAAATTCCAGGCATTGACAGGTGGGGAGGATGCTTACTTTGTTGCTGGCCAAAACTGGTTAGGTGTGGCTGATGGAGTGGGTCAGTGGTCACTAGAAGGTATCACCACCTTGAAGTTTAATTTTGCACGATAAATAGTGTTAGGAATATTTCAGTGTGTTAGACTAACAGATTCTTTTCCAAACGCTACCACTAGTTAGCCCACTTATTTCATCGCTGACGCCAAATGTTTTTACTTATTTATCAAATATATCTGTTAAATTATTCACTTCTGACTACACAATATGAAGTTAAACCTGTTTGTATGTGGGTGCATCCTTGTGTCTTTTTGTGTGCATGTTTTTGGTTCAGTGTTCCCATAATTGTTGAATAATTGATAGCCTGATAGCCATACGTATATCTCAATCTCAATAGTCTTTTTTTTTTTTTTTCCGTGGTTTGACTAGTAGATTTTTTTCTTTCTAAAATCTACTCCTAGTTGAGCCACAAGGGAAAAAGTCAAATGTTTCTTCTTATTTATGCAATACGCCTGTTAATTATCCACCTCTGTTTAGACAAAATCTAGGCTAAATTTGTTATACTTTGCTCCTGATATATTAGGGGTTAATCCTGGACTATATGCTCGTGAACTCATGGAGAATTGTGAAAGGTTCATATCCGATTGTAAAGGTTTACCATTGACTGAACCAGCAGAAGTCCTTATTAGAGGCTCATCAAATACAAAATCTCCTGGATCATCCACGGTTTTGGTCGCTTATTTTGATGGTCAGGTATGAACTTTTCCTTACCTAAGATTATTATTTCTGGGTCTTTCGTAAAGGAAGTACTCATGAGAGAAGAACTAGAAGGGAGAATTGGAGAAATCCAAAATTAACATGCTAATACCTTAAACAAGTGCTTGTTTACTTTTATTCGGCCCAAACAAAGGTCATAGATAGATTTTATTTCGTGTTATATATTAACATTGAGGGCGAGCCTTGGTGCAACAGAAATGTTGCTCCTTTCCTTTGTGACCAAAAGGTCACGGGTTTGAGTCGTGGAAATAGCCTCTTTGCAAAGCAAGGGTAAGGCTGCGTACGACAGACGTTCCTCCCCAGACCCTCACAAAGCAGGTAGCCTTATTGGCGTGGTGTCGCCCTTTATATATTAACATTCATGCAGTTCTCCTTTTTTTTATAGATGATTTTTTATTTATTCCGTGTTCTCTACTGTTCTCATAGTATTTCCAGATGATTGTGATAAATGTCCATCAGCGGGCATGTCTATACATCCGCCTCGGTACAATATTTTTTTTGGCTATCCATAATTAAGCCCTTCATGCTTCCACAGTCTATAAAAAGACACTCTACAACCCAACCTTTATTAAAAACCCTATTTTGACATTTCAACAAGCTCAAACTAATTTAAGTGCCATGCAAACACTAAAAATTTACAGTTGGGATTTCTTCTCCCATGAGGGTGGTATTACTAATTATCTATAGTTTTTTCTTCCTCTTATAGCATTTTAGGGTGTTCTTTCCTAAACCATGGTTTGGTTATTGCATATGACAACCTTAAAATGTAATATTTTAAAATTTTGATTTTCAAGGGTAATGAAAATTTGCTTTTGCAGGCTCTCCATGTGGCCAACATTGGAAACTCAGGATTTATCATAATTAGAAATGGAGCTGTCTTTAAAATATCGTCACCAATGGTTCACGCGTTCAATTTTCCAGTACGGATTGAAAGAGGTGATGATCCCTCAGAACTTATAGAGGTACGTGTTTTAAAAATTTATTGCCATTACGTGCCCAACAAAATTTTCCAAATTGTTAACTCCTGATATGTTATCAATCTTAAGAAGTAGATCTGAACTTTTTTCCCCCCTTGTCCGTGAAAGATGATGGCTGTGTATTTTAATTTTCAATTATACCAACTCTTCTTGCAACTTGACTGTCTTACATGATGAAAGAGATTACGCTAACAAGAATAATCTGTTCTCAGAAATACCGAATTGATTTGGATGAGGGCGATGTGGTTGTCACTGCAACAGATGGCCTCTTCAACAACTTGTATGAGCAAGAGATCACCTCAATTGTATCGAAGTCACTGCAAACTGGGTTGGAACTACAGGTGCACATCTCAGTGGTTTTCTTGTCTATATTTCTTTTTCGTAAGCTTCTTTGAAAAGGAAACCGAAAAAAAAAAGAACTGTCATGCATTCACTTAAAAGTGCCATAGACATTGCAGAAAGGGCATTTGGACAAAAGCATATGTGGCTTGATAATGGCGGTGCCACTTCTTTTCGTTCAATAACTTTTATACTTATGATTACCGAATTTATCAGAAAAACAGAATATTCTTTAGAATACAAACCTATGACTCCATCTTGAGCTAGGAAAACATTATTTCTGGCAAAACAGATAGCTTTATTTGTTGTAACGGTTTCTTATATCCAATTTCTTTTGGTTGTCTATGTGTGTGCATCTATTCAAAGGACATAGCAGAGGTCTTGGCCACTAGTGCACAAGAGTTGGGGCGATCTAAATCTACAAGGAGCCCATTTGCTGATGCAGCCAAGGCATCTGGGTATGCCGGATATAGTGGCGGCAAGCTTGATGATGTGGTCGTTATCCTGTCATATGTTGAAAAGAAGCCCATCGGTACTATACGGTAAGTACATATGATATGTATATGGATATATGTGTGTGCACACGAGTAGGTGCTTGTGTATTTATTTATCTGTGTTTTGTATCATTTGTTTCAATTGCGAAGTACCGGAAGGAAACTAATATCATGTGTATCTTCTATATAAAAAAAAAAGGTAGTGTCTAAAGCAATTGTGGTGTCAAAGTTCCGGTGCTTGATTATGTCGGTGAGTAGCTAATGTGGAAGCTTTGAAGTTCTCTTTTAAATGAAAACCCTTGGCTTGTGCATATATGGATATAAAGTGGGAAATTGTTTCATGCATTTAATTTATGAAAGAAAATGATTTCCGCACGTTATTTTTTTGACCCAGTATTGTAACTGGGGTGCAAAAAATGTTTTATGATGTAGATTTATGAGATTTTAAAATTTAGCTTGATTTTGGAATTATTGTCATTTTTTGGAAACATGAAATTGATTTGCCCAAAATCTGCCCCTCTTCAGATATCAGGCCCAACAAGGTTGAGTAAATCTTGAGTAAACTGTAGCTATGGTCCCTGAACTTTAACTCAATTGGAGGAATGATCCCTCAACTAAAAAGTCATTATCATTGGTCCCTCAACTCATCAAAACGTGCAACTATGGTCCCTCAACTAAAAATCCAATACCATTGGTCCCTCAACTTTAATTCAACTAGAGAAATGGTCCCTTAACTCTAACTCAATTTGTAGCAATGGTCCTTCCAACATAACTCGTTTTGACAAAAATTTTGACGTAGTTGAAGAAAATGATCATAATTACACTTTGATGAGTTGAGGGACCCTAATTATATAAATGGTTATTCCAACATAACTTATTTTGATAAAATTTTGATTAAATTGATGAAAATGACTATAGCTACACATTTTGATAAGTTGAGGGACCAATAGTAATGGATTTTTAGTTGAGGGACCATTGCTTCAATTTGATTAAAGTTGAGGGACCATTGTTACAATTTCCTCGTAAATCTTATATGCCGGAATTGTGTAAGCGTGCCACTACGAAAATGAATAGTATTGGACTGTAAAAGTTATTTAGCTCGTCAATTTAACATGTTTGATAACTATTTTTATTTCAGTTCAAATATCAATTTCTGATTTTTAGTTTAGTTTTTATTATTTTGAAAATTGAAAATTCGCTTGGTCTACTCTCAGTTTTGAAAAAAAGATGAAAACTGAAACGAAGTGATTATCAAACAACGCTCTAACTTTTAGTTTTTGATATTGCTTCTTTGGATTTAGCGTTGGAGGCACAAAAGCAGTCCTTTCTTGGCGGTTCAAGCTGTTTGAAATTTTGACTAGTGTGATCATTGGGTTTTAGGAAGTTGTGTAGGATGATTTTACTTAGGAGCTCACAATCAATCACAATTCTGCTGAAGAATGCCATGCTTGCGAGAAATTTTTAGTGTGGAAACATAGTTCATACGCCAATTTGTTGAGTTTTTCCAACCCATGATAAGTTGTCCTAAGTCTATTGGGAATTAATAGTCTGAGAGGATTAAATTGTTGTCCCAATTGGAGTTGTTTTCCCGATTGGAGTTGTTTACCCAATTGGAGTTAGTTTCTCAATTGGAGAAGGATTCATAATTAGATTCCAATTAGGATTAGTATTCCTTATTGAAGAAGACCTTTATTATATCTATATAAAGGGGCTATTGTACTAGTTTTGAATTAAGGGCAACGTGTGTGCGAGAGAAAAGAAAAGAGAGTGTATTTCTTGTTCTTGTTCTTTTAGATTTTTCGTCAAGTCCTAATTCTAAAGATTTGGCAAGATTATTGGTTGTACTCATTATTGATATAGTGAAAGATTGTTGTTGTTGTTGTCCCGTGGACGTAGACACATATTGTCGAACACGTAAATTCTTGGTGTTATTTATCTTGGTTATTTATTTTTCGATTTCCGGAGTTTGTTCTTATTTTTCTCATTCTTAAACGCGATATTCTCAACAAGTGGTATTAGAGCCAGGTTTGGCTGATATCCGTTTAGAATGGAGGGTGCAATTATGATGAAACTCACCCGCTCCAACTAGGTTACGTGGAAATCAAGAATGGAGGACATGCTTTATTGTAAAGATCTCCATAAGCCAATTGAAGGTATTAATAGCAAGCCAGCAAATATGTCTGATGTCAATTGGACCAAGATGAATCGTAAAATTATTGGTACGATTAGACAATGGGTGGATGAGAGCATCTATCACCATGTGTCTAAAGAAACTGATGCACAAGCTCTTTGGAAGAAGTTAGAATCCCTCTTTGAGAAGAAGGCCGCTGACAAGAAAGCATTCCTCATCAAAGAGCTTGTCAACATGAAGTATGCGGAAGATGTTAGTGTAACCGAGCACATGAACAACTTTCAGAACGTGATCAATTAGGTAGCCACTATGGGTTTGAATATTGAAGAAGAGCTTCTAGCACTTTTATTGCTAGGATCCTTGCCAGATAGTTGGGAAACCTTCGTCGTAACTGTAAGCAATTCGGCGTCTAATGGCGTACTGTCTATGGATGTTGTTAAGGATAACATGTTTAATGAAGAAACAAGGAGAAAAGCTTTAGGTGCAGGCGCTGAACAACTCGTTGTCACAGAGAAAAGAGGCAAAAATTCTAGTGAGACGAGATTCAATGGCGACTGCCACTATTGTGGGACAAAGGGTCACATGAAGAAGCATTGTCGTAAATGGAAAAGGGAACAAAATGATGGGAACAATACTGCAGGTGTTGTGACTTACGATGAAGAGCTTCTTTAATGCAGATGATTGATGGTTTTCTGGCAAAGAAGTCTATAATTGCCTTTGCCAATGACGATGGGTATTGCGATCAGGGGGAGCCTGGTCAAGAGAAGTCTAATCAAGAGGGTCTTGGTTAATGAGTAGTTCGATCAAGAGGAGCTTGGTTATGGGTAGTTCGATCAGGGGGAGTCTGGTCATGAAAAGTTCGATCAATGGGAGTTTGGTCAAGATGAGCAATCCTATTATGGTATACCTTCCTCATGGTCTGGAGGGGGAGATTGTTGGGTTTTTCCAGCCCATGATAAGTTGTCCTAAGTCTATTGGGAGTTAATAGTCTTAGAGGATTAAATTGTTGTCCTAATTGGAGTTGTTTACCCAATTGGAGTTATTTCTCAATTGCAGAAGGATTCATAATTAGATTCCAATTAGGATTAGTATTCCTTATTGAAGAAGACCTTTATTATGTCTGTATAAAGGGGCTATTGTACTAGTTTTGAATTAAGGGCAAAGTGTGTGCGAGAGAAAAGAAAAGAGAGTGTATTTCTTATTCTTGTTCTTTTAGGTTTTTCGTCAAGTCCTAGTTCTAGAGATTTGACAAGATTATTGGTTGTACTCATTATTGATATAGTGAAAGATTGTTGTTGTTGTCCCGTGGACGTATGCACATATTGTCGAACCACGTAAATTCTTGGTGTTATTTATCTTGGTTATTTGTTTTTTGATTTCCGGAGTTTGTTCTTGTTTTTCCCATTCTTAAACGCAATATTCTCAACACAATTGTCATAATACAATTAATTGAATTTTTCTTTAAGTTTTCAACCAATACTAGCATTACACTTGGTGTGTGGGGCCATATATCCGGCCAGGGGCGGATCCATCTTGGGACAAGGTGGGTCAACTGACCCCCTACTCATAAATCCTCTATGAAAGAAATGGGTGTAGCCCTTTGAAAATTTGAAATGCCCTTGAAAGCTGCCTCTAAAGATATTGGGCAGGGTAGCTACTAGCCTCATGCTTTTGTATGTGCTGCTATAGCATATGTCAATAGGCTCACTTGGCATAATTGGCTTCTGTCGGCATGCTTGTTCAAAATCTTAGACAAAGAATGTGCAAGTGAAATGATATCCACGCATTTTATTTTTATGCATACTTATGTTGATTTATCGTTTTTTCTTTTTATCATTATTCAATCTAACCACAAGGAAATGGAGAGAAATGTGTGAATCTCATAAATGTCAATAATGAATATGGTCAATCATCATTGAATTTGATACTAAAAGTATTCCAATCTCAAATTTCAATATCAAATTTAACCTATATACAGATTACATTTATTGCAGTGACGAAAAAAATAATCAATTTATATATTATGTAAAAATACAATCTCTACCAATTCCGTTCCTAATAACAATTAACTATTTAACGTACTAATGATATCCTAACATAACAAAAATCTACCCGCAGATGACATGTATCATCGGTGGTAAGTGGACAAGAAGAAAATCTTATTTAAGTAAGAGAAAAAAATGGGGCGTACATAGAAAAAAGAGGCCTTTCCTACAATGGCATGAAACAGGAGCACGCGATGCGAAACACGTATAGAGCCCCTCCATTCCTCCCCAACTCACAACCTATTTCTGTTGCTTGTTAGATTCTTGAGTTTTCACAGAAACACAAGAAAAAATGGGAGGAGCAGGGAGGGTTTGGAACAGTACTGTGGTGGTGGTGGTGGTGATGGCGGTGCTAGGGTGTGGACTCGGGGACTCTGCGTCGCCGTCGCAGCAAGCGGCGCCGGCCCCGTCGGTGGACTGCATTAGCCTGATCTCGACCATGACAGACTGCTTGCCGTTTGTGTCCAACGGGAGCACCGACACGAAGCCAGCAGAGACTTGCTGCAAAGGCCTCAAGACTGTGCTCGAAGCCGACGCTTCCTGTCTCTGTGTGGCCTTCAAGAGCAGTGCTCAACTCGGCGTCGTTTTGAACGTCACCAAGGCCACCTCCCTCCCCGCCGCTTGCCAAGTCTCCGCTCCTTCCGTCGCCGACTGTGGATGTCTGTCTTTCTTCTTTCTTCTTTCTTCTATATTGTCTAAATACTCTTTTTATGTATTTATTTTATTTTTGATTTTTTGGAAATTAAGATTTGATTAATTACATTTTTTTTAACCCTTTGTTTTGTTATTTTTTCAGTATCTGTCACTCCTGCTGGTGCCCCCACTGGTACGTTCTTAATATCATCTTAATGCTGCGATATTTGTGTTAATTCTTTTGTTTATTTTATCTATTGTTTTGTTTATTGTTTATTTCTTTTATTAATTATACCTAGGTTTGGACAGCACTCTAGAATATTGAGTTTATATTATATTTATTAACCATTTTATTTATTTATTGGAAAGGGATCCTTTCTCCGGATCCCTCCCACCTAATCCTAGCAATTAACAAATTCGGGTCCTTGAAATTTGATTCAACGGTTAAAAATAAGAGGTCTTTTAAAAATTATAATAACTTTAGCCGTTAGATCAAATTTCAAGGGTCTAAATTTGTTGATTGGTAGAATTAAGTGGAAGAGATCCGAAGAGATACCTTCCCTTATTTATTAACTTGTCTGATTGGTTTTGAGGCATTCTTCTTCTGGACTTTGCCTGATCTACACGACAGGCTATTGTTTAGAATTAAACGCATATTTTAATCTTGAATAATAATTTAAGAAATAAACATGGCTCCTCAATTCACTTTGTTTTCGATTTACAAAATTTCGTGCTTATAATCGGTACAATTTATATCATAAGGCACTTTGTAAAGACCACTTATGCAAAAGAATCAATAAAATAATCATTCAACTGTATAAAAACAGAGAATGAGTTTGATAAAAAAAAATTACAAACTGTTTATTTATTTGCTATTTTTAGTTGACTAAGAGATCTTATTTTTAAATGATTTTTTTGGAGAAATTAGGTTTACATCCTTCTTTTTGCTACTTCATTGATTAAAATCCTATTCATTTTCAATTTTTGATCAAGATCCTTAGGTATTAATAACGTCATTAATTATTTGAATAATAAAATATTTTTATTTTTAAATATATTCCTTTAGTGTTAAAAATGTTACAATTAGTATATTTATATTTATGGCTAAATTTTTTATCATATATTTTTATTTTTAGTTTGTACCTATTTTTAATTTGCAAATATTTTTTAATTTGTACCAATTTTCTTTTCATTTTTAATTTGTACCCATATATTAGTTTCTTTTTGTGCCCATGTTTTTTAAAGTTTTATTTATGTTTGTACCCATGTGTATACCGTCACATGACATTGTATATTTAATCAATAATAGAAAAATTACATATGGTATATTTATGTTTTATGCCTAAACTTTGTATCATATATTTATATTTTTAGTTTGTACCTACTTTTAATTTGCAACATTTTTTTTTAATTTGTAGTATTTTCTTTTTAGTTTTATTTTGTACCCATGTATTAGTTTCTTTTAGCGCCTATATTTAAAAAAAAAAATCATTTGTACTCATAATTTTTTAATCTTTTATTTGTACCCTAATTTATTTATAATGTACCCATTCTTCTTTATTAATGTACCACTTTATTATATGTGAAATGTACCAATTTTTTTGTAAAATGTACCAATTTTTTTAACACTATGGATACATTCTTTTGCCATTTATTATTTCTTATTTTTACATA
Source organism: Cotoneaster glaucophyllus (assembly GCA_036320875.1). Classification (NCBI taxonomy): domain Eukaryota; kingdom Viridiplantae; phylum Streptophyta; class Magnoliopsida; order Rosales; family Rosaceae; genus Cotoneaster; species Cotoneaster glaucophyllus. The sequence continues at coordinate 2,514,157 of CM070072.1, read as the reverse complement.
GTTTTTATCAATTTTATTCAATCAAAATGTTTGAATTTTTTTTATTGTAACCGTTTATATTAGTATTATAATAAGAGATTTTAAATTTATAGGATTATAAATCCAATAAAATATCAAACAATTAATGTCAAAACTAAAAAAAATATAATTATTAATAGTAATATAATGAGGTGTACAAAGTCAAAGGACTTTGATCAAACTTTGAATACTATTAAGGTTTTAATCAAAGAATGTTAAGGATTAGAGACTACATCCAAAGTATCCCTACCCCTAGCTATTTTTGCATTGCGCTCTTTATTTCTGTGCCTTTTATTGCAAAGAGAAAAAGGGCGTGCTTTAAATTATTTCCCTTTGATGAATTAATGTTTCTGCAAACTCCATAATGTCTACATTTACTACACGGCTACTTTTGGTATGTGGGATGAGAATGTGGAATATGAGATCATCTCGAAAGGAGATCTCGAAAGGAGAATGTGGCAATGTTAGATTTTCTCTTTTCCCAACCGATATGTGTTTTTTTGTTATAAATGATATTGGTATGACCCATTTTAAAAAGAAATCAATTAAAAAAAAATTCAAGATCTATAATTGGTGTATTAATGAGATCCACACAAAATAATACATCATCTTTTCTCATATTTCAAATTTGACATATGAAAACTCATATGGCAATTCATATAGGATTGACATATCAGTTAGAATTTGTTTCTATCTTCAAATTTAATTACATGGTATTCCACTTAAGATTTAACATCTCATTCGAAGATGATATGAGGCTTGGAAATGGGAAATCATTTCCTTCCCATGTTATATCATTATTCTAATTAAATATTGAAAAATCAATATCCCATATTAAATCTTCATACTCAACTTGTTTCCAATTTTATCCCTAATAATAAATAGAAATACAAATTTGTCTTCAATTTTCACATTTACTGTTTTGTCTTTACCATGCATGGTAATAAGAAAATGTTTGCCCACCCTCTAAGAAAAGACATGGGAATTATATGAGGGCATAAATTTGTTTTGATTTCAACTTTTGGTGGACTTGTCCGTTTGAGATTAGTGATTTGTATGTTTATAGGTGGTGGCGCTGGTGCACCAGAGTCGTCTGCTGGAGGGAATGAGCAAACAACACCTCCGGGAAGCTCAGGTTCTTTTATGCTCGCCAGTTCGGTTGGATCCCTGCTTGTTGGTCTTGTAATTGCATCATTCCCTTGTTTCTAATAGCTGAGTTTGGTGGTGACATTTTTTTTTTGTTGAGAGGGATGATGAAATAAGGAACTTATGATGTTTATTTTATCATTGGGTTAGTTCATTCTGAGGGGTGACTAAACTGGCTAGGTTTTAACGTTTGTTTTGGGGGTCACTCGAAACCTGTTTCGATGGCTTTTGTTGGTTGGATGTATATGTATTAATTGTTGAATAAAGCAGCAAGTCCCAAATCGGGCATGTTATAAGACAAATCACAACTTATATCAAATGATTCCACTTCTAATTGCATCGAGGCCTTCACCATAAAAACCCTCACCTATTGATTGCACGAGTGATTTAAGTGGAAACAATATTGATGCTGTTAGTGGTGGACCGTGACCTGTCTCTCTGAACATGACATCAGAGCCTGCATGTGAAAGAGTTTCACCAGTGTTCCTCCCCATGCTATACGAATCAATTTTCACTACATTAATTTCCAATTCAGCAGTGCAAATCTAGATTTGAAAGCGAGCCAAAGCTAGTGTACTTTATACGCTCACTTTCTCGTTATGCATTCATCTCTTTGTTTTTGTCCTTTATGCTAGGTTGAAAACCCTTCTATAAAACCCACAAAATTGGAGCAAGCTAAGCTCTATTGGTATGAGGAATTAAAGAGGTTGAGAAGTGAGTTTATACTTTTTAACCATTCTTCAGATGATTCTTCTGACCAAAACACAATCTGTTGCTCAAAATTCTCCGACATTCTCTGAAACTTTAACATTAATCTCTATCCTGTTTCAGCATTTATGTACATTTGTGTTGGATATGTGTGAACAATCTATGATAAACTTATATATGCTAATAAATAATAAATGCAAACAGTGTATAAACAAAGAATAATATTAAACAGAAATATTGAAGATCGAGGCTTGCGTACCGCAATGTCCTTGAAACAGAAATTTCGCCCCTACTCAGTGCTTGTAGTTCTACGGAAGTCTGTTTCACCAGGATTCAACGATCAAGTCAAAATTCCAGCACCGGAAAACTTGACTTCTGGTGAATTTCTATGTGGTTCTCTATGTTTGAATTGTAGAAGAAGACTTTGTAATTTTTGTGTTCTAAATGCCATGCAAATGGATGTATATATAGTGAGATTATACATGTTCGCAACAAGTATGAAAATGGGATGTGACTGTTGGGAGACATGCTCTGTTTTTCTGCGTTTTTCCACAGACTTCAGACTTCATCTGAAAAGATGAGTCTGTTCATAAAATTTTAAATAATTAATGATATAGGCCTATTACTCCAATCACTTATTATAAGGGATAAAGCATTATAAAGTGAGTAAATCTTTTGGGAATGACCAATGTGGGACAAAGAAATTTCTACTCAAAATTTCCAACAATTTGTGCTCCCTTCCCTTTCAATTTGAAGTTTGAACAAAACAGTTCTTGTGTTGTGACTGCAATTTGCGAAAAAGCGGGATTAGGAGAGGGCGGAGTAGAGCATAAGGCCTAAGTGGCAGGGTATTTGCAAGATGCATGATGTTGCAGATGTTGAGAATCGTTAGGGTGGTTCCACTTGACAATCAAGTCCCAAATTTGAATTTTGTGACGATGTATAGATGATGTAGAAGCATTAGGTTGTGGGAGCTCCACAACCATGTCCCGATTTCAATCTTCTTAAGAACATGCCTGCGGTTCTCGTCAGATTTTAGCAATTCAGCGTCCCATCATTCTGCTCGCAACGTCCCCGCCCAAAGCAGGGTGGGGAGAGCAAACAATTGGTCCTTTGCTTGAGTACAAGGGTGATGCAGGAGTACAACTGATTTTTTGATGTTTGTACAAGGGTAATGCAGTGATATAGCTTACCAGATCTTACCACCGCTGCCTATAGATATAGATGGGAGGTAAGCTAAGGTAGCTTGCTTCTCTTCTCCTAGGCTACTACACATTATTCGCGAAGAAAAAGCTGCGAGCGGACTGAATACTGTAAAAAGTGATCCAGTCGGGATAATAAGCTAAGCTAACTTATTTGAGAAGGGCGACAAGAACGAGGGAGGAGCTCGAGCTGAAACTCGAGGAAGAGGTTATTCGTATATTATCGACATGGCCAAACCATAACAGCCACTACTATCAACATTGATATCATCGTTTTACTTAAAGATAAACTATTCATTGTGAAATTTTCAAAAGCGGTATAACTTACCAGCTCTTACCATTGTTGTCTCAGTAATGCACTCTCATGCACATACAAAGTCTCTTGATTCTTTGACGTAAGGTTTATAATACATCCTTCATAACAAGTTCAGCAAGCTTATCGGCTACCTGATTCCCAGTTCAAGGTTGTGAAAGAAAAGAATACTATGGTCAAGTCGGCCATGCGCATTGCGCGACGACTTTAGAAAGCCAAAAAGTCCACATCAAAGCATATTTTCCTTTCGGCCTAGCGGTACCTTTTTTTATTATTAATAATACTACCATGGACTTTTTTTTAATCTTAAATAAGAGATCAATTTATATGGTACAAGTACATTGTTATAATGACATTTTGCGTTAACGAGAGCAAATATATAAGGACACATGAGAGAACTAACACATGTCCTTGTATTATACTAACCCAAAACACCACCATGACAGTGTACTCGTGCTTAGAGGTGGATGCACACTGGGACCTAGGTGGTTCCAAAACCATCTGGAGTTCAAAAATATACATGTGAAGGTCTTCTAAAGACCCTTCAAATGTTTTGTACAAGTTCCTTTTTACTTACTAAGTACTTGATGTAATACATGCTAGGTATATCTCAACAAGTTGCGTGAACAATACTCGACAAATTCTCTCGATATCACTCATTAAACGTTCAACGAAAGGCCTAAATGAATAAACTGATTTTTTTTTTTTTGCGTACTCTATTTCTATCTAAAAAACTTAGAACCACCCAAAATTCGAATCCTAAATATGGGAATGCTCGTGCTATACAAATCCTCTCCAAGACAAGAAATTAGAAGTACTGCAAGGCAAGACGACAGTTTATGATTCAACGCTGACCAAATTACACACTAATAAAGAATATCACATCATATTATATATCATGCATATATATAACACTACCTCGATGGTTGTTATGGAGAAAACGCGTTTCGTTTTGGAGTTGCCGCTACTTAGCAATTTATTTTCTTCTTTCGCTGACAGCTCCTTAGACAAGTTCCCTTAATCCATTTTTAATGGTTGGATTATGATATAATTAAATATTATACAAAGATGGGATATGTTACTGTTGAGAAAGTCAAGAATCATCCTCAAGATACTTGCCAATGTTATAAGTCAATCAACAATATTGAGGATTAATATTTTCCTTTCTTGTATTATGAGCTGTCAATTAATAGCTAGTTAGTAGGAATTGATTGTAAATGTGTGGCTACATATAGTAGTTTTGTACAGAGATTATTTCAATGAGAATTGGGGGAATAATAACCTTCCAAATTTACATGGTATCAGAGCCCACGGTTGCGGGCTCGTACAAGCCAACGAGCTTGTGTGCAAGCCAATGAGCTTGTCACCACCCAAAAGGAAACAAGTCTGAGCTCTTAATATAGAGACGACCGTTGAGTTCCAATTGAAAACAAGTGGGCCCAACGTAAGCCGACCTCTGAGTTTCAATTACCGATGTGGATCTCCACGTGTAACCACTAAATGAGGTTACAAGTGAGGGGGAGTGTTAAACTGTCCCACATCGGTGGGGTGAAGAAAACCAAAGGGGTTTAAATAGTATTACTCCACTCTAACTAATACCGAGGCCTTTTGTGGTAAAACCCCACACCTGACGGATTGGGCAGGTGGTTAAGTTGGGGACAGTATTGGTGTCGTTAGAATGGGACGGGCCCGACGATCCAAAAATTCTTTTTTGATTAACTTGATTTCCGTTAGTCGGATAACTCGATCATTGGGATGCTCAGTGACTTTTTACCCTGATTTTTGTATTTTACAGGACCTGGAGACGAGGAAGATGATTGGTTGGGGACGACAACGTAATGGACTCTATTACTTGGTGGACGACAAAGGAGGGAAGATGTCTTCACCGCCTATCAGGTCTTCGAAAGCATTCTCTGTCTGGCATTATCGGCTTGGTCACCCATCCTTACCAAGACTCCAATTATTAGCTAAGAATTTTCCCGAAATTTCCATTCCTACCAATAAAACTTGTGATGTTTGCCCTTTGGCAAAACAAACTCGGATTCCTTTTGGATTAAGTCATATTACTGCTCAGCATGCTTTTCATCTTCTACATTGTGATATTTGGGGACCCCATAAAATTACTTCACATTCTGGCGCTCGTTATTTTCTTACAATTGTTGATGATTTTACGCGTTGTACTTGGGTTTTTCTAATGCGTCATAAATCTGATACACAACAGTTGCTTAAATCATTTTTTGCCTATGTTGACACACAATTTCATCAGAAAATTAAAACAGTCAGGTCTGACAATGGGAGTGAATTTGTTTCCATGCATGATTTTTTTCGTCAACATGGCATTATCTTTCAAAGGTCATGTGTTTCCACCCCTCAACAAAATGGGGTCGTGGAGCGCAAACATAGACATATACTTCAAACTGCTCGAGCATTACAATTTCAATCTAGTTTGCCTTTAAGTTTTTGGGAAGAATGTATCCTCACCGCAGTGTACCTCATCAATCGCATACCTACATCCCTATTAAAGGGTATCACACCCTATGAAAAACTTTTTGGTCATTCTCCTAAATATACTCACCTCCGTAGTTTTGGGTGTTTAGTTTATGCGACCAATTTAAACCCTAAACATAAATTTGATGTTCGAGCTCGTAAATGTGTTTTTATTGGGTATCCTTTTGGGCAAAAAGCATATAAGTTGTATGATCTTAATTCCAAACAATTTTTTACCAGTCGGGATGTTGTGTTTCATGAAACAATTTTTCCATATCAAACCTCTATTCCTCCACCTACGGACACCTCAACCCCTGCCCTTTCCCCACCTACGGACACCTCAGCCCCTGCCCTTCCACCACCAGACACCAACCTTACGCCATCACCCCATTTGTCCCATTCCCCAGATAATGTTTCCCACTCACCCGACAACCCCATAATCCCCATTGACCAGCCGCTTGCTCCCACTGAGCCCACTGAGCCCACTGTCATTCCCGAGGCCCTTACAGCAGTTCCAACAGATGAGGTCCCTCCTTCCGTGCGTCATTCCACACGGACACGCACCAAACCCACCAAGCTTCATGATTACATTTGTTCTCAGGTTACGTTGTCTCCAACCAGTCCCTCGTCTGCCAGTCCTGGTACAAGGTATCCTCTTTCCCAATATTTGTCTTATCACGACCTATCTCCCAGGTATCGTTTTTTTCTTGCCAATATTACTTCCATATCGGAACCTAATAGTTATGCAGAGGCTTGTCAACATTCTCACTGGCGTCAGGCCATGGCCGAAGAGATTCAGGCCCTTGAGGCTAATCACACTTGGAGTCTTACAGCCTTACCTCGTGGTAAAGAACCCATTGGTTGTTGTTGGGTTTACAAAATCAAGACTAAGGCTGATGGCAGTATTGAGCGCTATAAGGCTCGCTTGGTAGCTAAGGGCTACACTCAATTGGCAGGCATTGATTATCATGACACATTCTCACCCACTGCCAAACTCGTCACTTTCCGCTGCATTTTAGCTCTTGCTGCCGCTTCTTCCTGGCCTTTCCATCAACTAGATGTCCATAATGCTTTCCTTCATGGTGATCTTGCGGAGGAAATCTACATGGACCCTCCTCCCGGTCTTCGGCGACAGGGGGAGAATTTAGTGTGTCGCCTACACAAATCTCTTTATGGGTTGAAGCAAGCTTCTCGACAATGGTTCTTTAAGTTTTCTCAAGCTCTTCATGCCGCAGGATATGTTCAATCCAAAGCCGATTATTCCTTGTTTACCAAACAACAAGGAAAGTCATTCACAGTCCTTCTCATTTACGTTGACGACATTTTGATTACAGGAAATGATTCACATGCCATTGATTGTCTTAAAAGTTTTTTGAATGCCAAGTTTCGTATCAAGGATCTTGGTAATTTAAAATATTTTTTAGGCATAGAAGTGGCGCGCTCCAAGAAAGGTATTTTCCTTTCACAACGAAAATATTTATTGGATATCCTTGATGATGTTGGACTTTTAGGATCTCGGCCGGCAAATTTTCCAATAGAGCAAAATCTCAAATTACTTCCTGATGAGGGAGAGGTTCTTAAAGATCCTACAAAATATCGAAGATTGATTGGTCGTCTCATTTATCTCACTATTACAAGGCCGGATATTACATATTCAGTTCACCTATTGAGTAGGTTTATGCAGACTCCTCGCATTCCGCATTATGATGCTGCCTTGCGTATTTTGAAATACCTCAAGGGTACCCCCGGCCAAGGTATAATGTTTCCCTCTCAGAATTCATTGAAGTTAAAGGCATATTGTGATTCCGATTGGGCAGGATGTCCTACTACTCGACGTTCAACCACTGGCTATTGCGTTTTCCTTGGAAATAGTCTTATTTCATGGAAAAGCAAGCGACAGAAAACTGTATCTTTGTCTTCTGCTGAAGCCGAATATAGATCCATGGCAGCAGCATGTTGTGAGCTTGCATGGCTTCAAAGCCTTTTTCGAGATCTCCAAATTCAAGACCAAGGGCCGGCTACCTTGTTATGCGACAATCAAGCCGCTCTTCACATTGCGGCAAATCCGGTGTTTCATGAGCGAACAAGGCACATTGAGATTGATTGTCACTTTGTTCGAGATAAGATTATGGAAGGAAAAATTATGACGGGATTTGTTCCTTCCATATCACAACTTGCTGATTTGTTCACTAAAGCGCTTGGGAAGGAAAGATTTCATTCTTTGCTAGGCAAGTTGGGAGTTCACAATATTCACTCACCAACTTGAGGGGGAGTGTTGAGAAAGTCAAGAATCATCCTCAAGATACTTGCCAATGTTATAAGTCAATCAACAATATTGAGGATTAATATTTTCCTTTCTTGTATTATGGGCTGTCAATTAATAGCTAGTTAGTAGGAACTGATTGTAAATGTGTGGCTACATATAGTAGTTTTGTACAGAGATTATTTCAATGAGAATTGGGGGAATAATAACCTTCCAAATTTACAGTTACTTTGTATATATTAGCCTTAACCCACATAACTCTTTTCCCATGCATTTCCAGAATCTTCACATAGCCATGAATATTTCTCTGCTAACTTCAAGCTGGGAAAACCCTAGCACCAGTGCTGGAGCTGCTAACCCTAAACCTTTTCTAACTTGTCGTGCACGCAAAGTCACTAAAATTACATGCAGAGCCACAAATAATTACGAGAGCGATAGTACCAATCGTACCAATTTCTACAAACTACTTAATTTGAGTCCGAATACTAACACGAGCAAAGACGAGATCAAGCGAGCTTACAGAAGCATGGCGCTTCGCTATCATCCAGATGTATGTCACGATCAACATTATTCCAATATTTCCACCGAGCGATTTGTGCAACTGAACGAGGCTTACAAGACACTATCGGATCCTCTATTGCGCGACGAATATGATTACATGTTGGGTTTGAAAGATTATTGTAGGAGCAGCACCTTCAATGTAGACAATTCTATTAGATATGATCAAGGTGCAGAAAATAGATGGCGCCAACAAATTCTTGAGTTGAACAGAAGGTCACAAAAGGAAGGATCATGGGCCAGCAGAATAAGGAGAGGTCGCGATATTTCAACTATGGACTAGGTATTCCATCTCCTACTCATTTCATTCATTCAATCACTTATTTCCTTTTTACTAAATTCTTAGACCAGTTCTGTACTGGCATAATAGTTTTTTTTTTTTTTTTTTTTTTTTTTTTAAATTTCATTTGATCAAATTGATTCTGGAAAATTATGGGGCCGATCTACTTCTTTACGATTTTTTTTTCTTATTCATATTAATACTAATATTCTTGAGATTTACAAGTCAATGTATTAATGTGTGAGCTGACCTTACATTACAACAAATTAATTTACAACACAGTTTTGCCCTACACTTTTGTTTCATATGGCATAGAAGATGATATAGACATTTCATCTATATATATATGAATGAAATTAAAATAAACGGTTCGAATCGTTGTAAAAGATTGTGCATTTGGCCTCACAAGTAGTCCGCATTTCTTATAAAAAAATGGGAATCTATTTCCTTAACTCCTCACACACATCCCAACCCCTAGATACATATGGTAGACTAAGGAAGATCATCTTGACAAGCACAAATACAACTACAAAGTCCACCCGGTGCAGATTTGGACTCGGTGCCACGACTTAGGTCCATGACCTGCAATTTCCAAGAGAACGACTTCAAAAGTGCAGCACATTACCATGTTGTGATTTATGGGGTTTTAAGCGAAAGAATTGCGATGTATTTGTAGAGTGCTCAAAGGAAAACTTTAATATTGTTACATTGTTACTTTTAAATTCTTTACTGTAACCTGAAAGTGATTTTCCATAAACCAAATGCCTACCTCAATTGAGTGAGAATAAATGTGATTTGAAGACAATGGTCTTTCACAATATTAACGTTTACAAACTCAAATTTAGGGAATCTGGATGTTTAGAAGTGTTTTTTTCAGTCAGGATTGGTGCATAATATCAACCAAGATCTTTAGTCCGTTACATCTTTAGTTAATAAATTTTCAATCGTATCGCTTTTCACATAATCTATCTTGTGAGCAAGTCCACTCATGAATTTTCGTTTGCCAGAACAAAGATAAAATGAAGAAACAATACAAATTGTGCTTCGATTGTCAAACCATGGTACATCACCATCATTTTCAATTCGTGACCAGGAAAATAAAAGGAAAAAATGAAAAAAAAAAAAAAAAACATGTCAATATCAATAGGGCCATATCTCACATGTTCAAATGTGCACCCACATTTACCTCTTTTTATTTTTGGAAGACCTACCTCTTGGAGTAGTTACCCTAAACAGAAGCTGATGACATATTAAAATTGACCCATGTTCCTTCTATCTGGGGTAACCTTTGAATGGGATTCAACTGGTTAATAACTCTGCCTTCTTCACTTTTGAAATGCTCTCCACGACTCCAACTGGTGAAACGTGTCCCCTAACAGTTACCATCTTTGTCTCTAGGTCTATACTGAATGATGCAACCCCTGGTATATATACAGAATCCCAAAAGTATCAATCATCAATTTCATGTCATTTAGTTTTCAAAATTTTGTCTACAAATTTAGTCTCTCTAGCATTATCCTTCTTAAAAATGTTCAAAACTAAATTTCAAGGACAAACAAAAAAGAAACAAAAATTGTTTAGTGAAAAGTACGCTTGGTAAACCGACTTTAGGAGATTATAGTGTAATTTCTCGAATTTAATAAAGTTTTGAAAAAACATGATAAATTTTAAAGGGTGTCAACTGAAATGGACGAGGATCCTCTCCGAATCATTTTTGTGGGGATCTGGAGGATCAATCAGTCGCAACCGTTCATCGTACATCGTGCGGTCAATTTTCGTTAGGTATTGTTTATATTTAATTTTAAATAAAAAAATTAAAATGATTTCTAACCGCACGATGTACAATGAACGGACACAATTGATTAATCCATTGGATCCCCACAAATAGAATCCGGATGGGATCCTATTCCAATTGAAATAACTCATAAATAAGATTGGTCCCTCCCTTTGAAGGACATATATAGTGAACCAAACCTTCTAAAAGAAAATTAAACACAATAGAATTAAGGAGGACCAGTGCAAAAAAAAATTAAAAAAATTAGGTCTCGTCGCCTATATTTTTGCCTGACAACATTCAGTCAGACAATGTTCGTCACATAAAACACGTCATTTAAATATTTGCCTGACGAAATTATAATTTCGTTGAGTAAACAAAGTTTGCTCAACGACATTATTTTTTTGAGCAGAGGGCGGCTTGGCCCCGATTCGTTGGGCAAAATTTCGTCGAGCAAATGGCAAATTTTGATGGTGACCGTAAGAAAAAAAAAAGTCTACATATTATTAATGTGAAATTCATTTAAGATTGATAAAATATTAAAACTTACCTTCCATTTTAGAGAGATGTTTCTTCAATTTACTAGCACATCCATGGCAATGAATAGAAACTCTCATAACCACCACCTGCATATATATGTAACCAACACCTTAAACTACATTATCCCTTAATTGCTTTCTTATAAACTTGTTTGACTATTGATTCACTTTTTGTTTTGTTTTCTTTTATGGGCAGAAAGGAAAGTAATTATGGTTAACAATACAAGTCAAGATTTGTGAGAAACGGGTCACAAGACTCACAACAACTTACTAATGACGCTAATATAATTACTTGTTAACTTGCATTTCACCGCGTAGGATTGGTGTAAGGGTATTATTTTACAAAATGCTTTGAATATATAATCATTGGAACCATTCGTTAGGTCATCTGTATTAAGTGACGCTGTAAATACTGTTAATATATAATGTCCTTAATGTCAAGTGATGACGTGGACAAATATAGAAATTTATTTTCAATAATAACACATCATTTTTGGAGTTTTAAATCCGCAATGTGGACCCCTATTAGCAAGGACAAACATTAAACTTTTCTTGTTAATAAGGGTCGGTTTAGGGATCTAGAGTTCTATAGATGACGTGACAGTGAAACTCGCTTCAATACTTGTTCAGGTCATCAATTAATGTTGTAGACCTAATCGATGTTCAAGTTGTCATACGTTAGGTAATTATTCGGAATGTTTTGAAAATGTAAGACTAATTTAGAATTACCCACTAAAGTTGAGTAGTTATCAGTACTTAACTCTATATTATACTATCTACAAATCATATAGTCACTGTTACCCAAAAAACAAAGGGAGTTTTAACGAAACACTCCCGGTACTGTTCACTTTTAACGAAAAACCACATTTTTACCTTTACCTGACACTATTCACTATACCTTTAAAAAAAAAATTCGTTAAAAAGAAGTTTTTTTGGATTTTTCATTAGTTTTCCTAAAAAGAAGAAAAATAAAGTTCTTGTGGAGGGCCTGGCCTTGCAGTATATGGCTGCTTGCTTTCAATTCAGTACTGGATCTGACTGTGGGCCTAATCTATTTCAACTGATTGATTGAAGTCTGGGATAAAGGTATTTGAGAATTTTTGCGTAAGATTAGACTGTCTAAGACTCTACAGTTGGAAAAATATTGAAAGTTGATGATGAAGTTTGCAAATAAATATGTTATTTTACCTGGAAGACATTGTCGGCGGATGACGACGGTGGTAGTAAATCTGGATCAGATGATGGTAGTTTTCGGGTCGACTTTGACATTGGCTGCTGATCATGGTGATTAAGAATACTGCTGGTACTACTAGCGCTTCGTCTGCGACTGTGGGAGTGGGACGTCTCATGGCCATGAGCTGGAGGAGTAGTATCGAGGAGCCTGGAGTAGTAGTAGTGACCGCCGCCGCCGCCAGCATTATTAGTACTAGTTGATGATCTTCTCATCATGATGTAATTCCCATGGCCAGCACCGTGATTGTGGCGGACACTGGTAGCTGCAGCTGGTCTTGTCGGCGGTGGCACGATAATTGAGCGAGCATCAGACATGCACACCGCAGTTGCTGCTTGAGACTGGCACATGAACCCCCTCATCATCATCTTCTTCTTCATCTTCTCCTTAGTACTGCTGCTTCTTTTCATGTTCATGATATATAATTGCTAATGGTAAGACAAACTAACAGAGAGAGAGAGAGACTCTGTGTGTCTATGTGTATGATAACTAAGTTCTGTAAAAGGTAGCAGTGAATAAAATAGATGAGAGATGCGCGGAGGAAAAAGAAAAACTTACATAACACTGGTTCACCGTCATATATACATGTAACGTTTTGCTTCCAACAAAATGAACATATTCGAACAAAATTTACCCGCACTTTATTTTATTAGCATAAAACTCTACGTAGCGGTAAACTCGGGACATATAATTGTCATTCTTGGGAGGAAGGTAGGGATTAGGGATGAGAAAGGAGAAAATACTGAAACATGCTGTCAAGTCTGCAACTGCCTCTGCCAGACACTGTAATTTTATTTCTGGTACTAAATGTAGCCTACTAGGCATTGTGTTTTGAATGACTTCACCATCCTGTCATTTTCTCTGTTTAAAGTACTTCACAATTCACTGTTTTTCTTAAGTTGTATATATATTTAGGGATTTTTTTTAAGTGCTCCAAAGTATCTATTTTAACTGTTAAATTTTTGTTTAAAAATACAAAAATTAAAATTTAACGCCTATATAACATCTGAAGTACCAGATATTTTAGAATACTAAAAAAAAAAAAATTGTTATATCTCTATAGAGCTAGTTGACTATTTCCTGCACCGATCCAATACCCACATATCACGCATCCTTGCTGTGTAAACGTACGACATCCTCACTAAATGCTACCTGCAGCAAAACCAGAATGGGCCTAGATTGATGACTATATATGGAATGGAAAGGTAAGCTAGTTACAGCCAACCATAGTACAAACATTCTATGGTGCTCTGGCATACTATATTTAGGGATTGTTAACCGTTTTAAATATTTATTTTTGTATTTTTGAACAAAGTTCTAATGGTTAAAAAATCTGAGCACCACAGGTAATCTCGACCGTAGTAGGTATCATTACCTTCTTTACTTCATAATACGTACAAAGTTGGTTAACAAGTGACTACTGCCATTTAGTACTATGGTATAGTGATATTCTTCTTCATTTGTAAGTGAGAGGTCTTAGGTTTGATTTTCCCCAAACGCGAATTTGAACAAAATTATTGTTAGCCCATTGTGAGGCTAAGCTCACCCCTACCCCTTTAATGTAGATAATATTGTTTGTTCCAAAAAAAAAATGTGACTACTGAAAGCATAAGCATAATCTCGACCCTAGTAAATATTAATTTTTGTATTTTTAAACAAAGTTCTACTGAAAGCATAATCTCGACCCCAGTGACGACTTAGTTTGCAAATTAATTATACATGTGTTACCGGAGCAGTCAAAATACTTACCTTCAATTTGGATAAAGAAATTTAAGATTTATATAAGGGCAACGTCTGTAATTGTATTACAAAAAGATTTTCGAAAAACGTTTTGTAAAATGAAGACGACAATTAGAATTTAACATTTCTATGGGAAAATATGTATGGTAGTTTAATCTGAGAATAATTTTATGAGAGAGTAACATTAAAAATGTGTCTACTATCAAAATCTAAAATGAAAAAAATTAACGAATTTCATGATGCTTAGCTTCGTGAAGGGAAGAGGATGACGCATCTTATGCGTAAAAATCTGTAGTAGTGGTTGGTTGCAATCTTTTTGTAATATAAATTTTAGCACAGATGCAGTTGTAGTGAGGATGGTGGTTGCAATGGCGGTGGTTCGGGGCAGTGGTGACAATGGTGGTAGGATTTTTTTGTTACAACAGCCTGGGAGGAAGCAATTAATGGTGGTGAGAGGGATGGCAGCGATGACACTCAAAAAGGGGGGAAGGGGTGGAAATGGTGGTTGGGAGATAGTGGGTGTGAACACAAAACCTTTTCAGTCTCATTAAATAATGCATAACCGCGACCTACTAGTATATAAGGACTGATAGGGATTTTACCACACACGCAAGAATGACAAGGTTCTCGCAAGGTCGTTCTCACAGGGATTATCAAATAATTCTAAACAAATCAAATTCCAACTAATTATTGTAAAGTAGAAATTGAGATGATTGATTTTTAAAACCTAATTTAATAAAACGAATTTAATTAATCAAAATAAAACAATGTGCAATATTTAAGCTGAAAGAAAAGGAAAAGTTTTGGAGAAATCAAATTAAGAAAGCACTAGGGTTTCACCATCACCTAGCAATCTTATGCCTTTTTACCAATTACTTATGATCTACACATGCCACTTTGAAGGTTAGGTTTTCCTAATTTATATTCTACTTGGAACCTCCAACATAAACATATATCTAACATGCAACCCGTCCGGACGTTCGGATCAAATCTGAACATGAAAGACTCATTATGCTTTATGAAAACCCTTTGAAAAACCATGCAACCCTTAAGACGTGGTGTTGAAATTACAATTACTAATCACAAGAAGCCATCGTCAATTTCAGGGAACTTTCCGACCAAAATTGCATCAAATTACTTTTCTAAAGATCCTAATGGTGATTAGGCATTAAGACAATTAGATAGTTTTAATCATGGTGATCAATAATTCAAAGTATGCATGCAATCAATCATAAGCAATTAAATAAAAATCACATATTCATGCTAGGCTCAAGGTTTCGCCCTAGCAAAAAGAAATTAGTTACGCATATTCATAATTAAAATCATAGAAAATATCATTAAGAATAAAAAGAATGAAAACACCTCAAAGTAGAAAATCTCCAAGAACCCTAGCAATTCTCTCTGTCTCCAAAGTTGCATAAAAGAAAGAGTAAAAAAAACTGGGAACGGCAAAGCAATATATATGCTAAGCCATCACACAAACCCTAAAACATAGGTTCTTTATTCCAACTAGGAAACTAAGATAACTAAACTAAAATAGGAAACATAACCCTAAATTAAATAGTAAAATTCGTCTAAAATCTGAACAGCCACGTTTTGGACCCTTAAGCTGCTCTAAAACCGGCCCAATATAGCTGGATTTAAGGTTTGGAATATTCTGAACAGTTCTCCAGAAGGCCACGAACCCATCCGATGTCATCTTGGGCTCCAAAAACGCAATTTAAGCCTAGAAACGTCATTTTCTAGCACTGCGCACTGCTCCTTAATTCCATCGCCAGAAAATAACCGCTTGGTAGAAAAATCCCAAATTTTGGCACGAATACGCCAAGAGACACACGAACGTCCTCCAACTGGAATCACTCCAAAATTCATCCATTTGATCATATTTTGCTCCAGAGGAAGTCGGATGTCCTATATTGAAAATACAATTCAAATTAACAAAATTCTACCAAAATAATAACCAAAACATACTAAGAATAGGGTAAAATATATAATATGAAATTGACTCATCAAGGACCTCTTGAAGAAGTCTACAAACAACTGCAAGAATACGGTGCCAATCCATTAGGCCCTCAACACCAACCCAATAAGCGCTAGTACCGTGGAACGCTCAGCTTGAACATTTTCCGACACAAAGTTCTAAAGATAGGCCTACTCAGGTGTCAATTCTATGCTACGTGTGTGGATCATGTACCCAAAAGATATTAATATTGTCCCTTAATCACTTAAGTTGCAAGGAATTGTTACGCGCTCATTAGACTACTTTATAGAGTTTTTTTAGAGGAGGATGATATTAGCACTTCAAATTTATAAAAACACAAGAAAAAGAATTTGAATAGAGATGAGTGCACGATAACATTTTTATAGTACCAACCCTAAAGAAAATAAAAGGAGATTCTAGGTTCAATACTTGTAAGTTGTGAATCTGCTTGATCGTGACACGAATAGGGTATAATTCTAAACTAGCCTCCTCCAATCTCAGAAAAGATGAATAACCCTGATTCGTCACTAGTTGTCCCGCATTTAATAGTCAAATTTTATTTTGTATTTGGGTCAAAATTAACCCAAAGAAATGTAAGGAGATCAAGAGTGAATGTGTAGGGTTTAGTTACAACTGGGGAAGCAAGCAGATTAATTCCTAACCTAAGTAACAACGAAATGAGGTGGAGACATAAGTTAAGACGTGGATTGCGTTGCAGGGAATCAGATGAATTTGGACTCGAGCTGTCAAGTGCACTATAACTAATATGCTCAGCTTGAACCCTTTTCGAGCGTTCAGACCGAGTGACAAATTGGATAAAAGGACGTGAATCGCTATGGTAAATTGAATCGCGCCAATATATATTGAATTTTGGGTTTATATCACAAATGGTCCCTGAAATTGACTTCATCAATCATGATGGTCCCTGAAATTGAAAATCGATCAATGTAGTCCCTGAATTTTAACTCGCGAATCAATGTCGTCCTTCTGTTAGTGTTCCGTCCAAATTAACTTTAAAAAAAGGTTAGAGAACCAATTTTTCATGGTAAAATGATCAAAAATAACCCTGCATTTTACTTACTACCTCTCTTTTCTTTTTCCCATCTTCACTTTTCTCTCCATTTTTTCATGGATTTGGTGCTAAAACTAAAACAAAAACAAAAAAAAGTGGTTCCCTAACCTTTTTTTGGTCAATTTACCATGAAAAATTGGTTCTCTAACCTTTTTTTAGTGTTAATTTGGACGGAACACTAACAGAAGGACCACATTGATTCGCGAGTTAAAATTCAGGGACTACATTGATCGATTTTCAATTTCAAGGACCATCATGATTGATGGGATCAATTTCAGGGACCATCTGTGATATAAACCCTTGAATTTTTAATGTGCAGTGGCTCATGCCAACATGATCTATACTCAACATGCATTGAATCCTTATGGGATATTGACTCACGTTAACATGACGTGACAACATTTCGACACAGAGTCTTAAAAGACTAGTCTAGTTAGATGTCAACTCCATGCCACGTGTGGATTATGCTTAACCTAAAAGTTTATCAACACTTCCCTTAATCACTTAAGTTGTAAGTGATTTCTACACCCTCATTAAACTACTTTATAGAGTTTTCAAGAGGAGGATGTCATTAGCACTTCAAATTTATGAAAGCACAAATTCTTTTTTGAATCGAGACGAGTGCACGATAACATTTTTAGAGTACCAACAAGACCAAATTTTAGTTTGTACATGGGTTAAAATTACCCCAAAGAAATGTAAGCAGGTTATTTCGTAACCTAAGACCATCTCCAACGGACCCAGCCAAATGACCATTGACCAAAATATAGCCCGTTTTGACACGAAAACTCCAACCGAGGGCTAGGCCAAAGGACTTGTGGGTCCCATCGGGCCATAATTCATCCACAAGGCCAGTGGGGTGGCCAAAAGAAGCCAGCTAGCCAGCCTGATTGCAGCAGCCCAAACTCATTCCAACAGTAACCTGGCGTCACCATGACGCCAACTAGCAACGACTAGCTGACATCAGGTTACTGTTGGAATTTTATTTTTATTTTTTTAGACAAAAAAAAAATTGTAATATTTTTTTCCTATAAATACCTAAGCCATTTCTACACCATTTCTCACATCATCTCACCATTCCATGCTATCTTATCTCATTTTAATATGTCCGAAAACTTTATTTTCATATGGTAATTTAATTCAATTAACCATAGTAATTCATTTAAAATGGGTTATGTTTTGGCCTATGGCCCTTTCGATTGGATATGATATATAAATATGGTCAGATACTGTTCATTAAAAAATAATTCCTTGCTGGGCTATAAGGCTATATATGGCCCTTTTGCCCCATTTCGATTAGGCCATCTCCAACTGACTCGGCCAAAGGGCTATAAGCCAAAAAATACTCAGTTTTGACAAGAAAACCGTCTCCAACCGAGAGCTAGGCCAAAGGGCTTGTGGGCCCCACCCGGCTATACCCTCATCCACCAAGCCAACGAGCTGGCCATAATCAGCCAACCCGATTCCTTCAGCCCAAACACATGCTACCTGACATCATGCTGACGTCAGGTTACTTTTTTAGATGAAATTTATAAAAAAAAAAAAAAAACAAATTAGTAACTAAGTCATTTCTACACCATTTCTCACATCATTTTCATCATTCCGTACTATTTTATCTCATTTTATTTCAATTCTACACCAATTTTTCACATCATTTTCATTGTATAAAGATAAAAATCTAGATGCTTATTCGTTTAGCGACAAGTGACACTCAAAATATTTCCTAAAATCTTATTTTAATATGATAATTTAATTCGATTAACCATATTAATTCAATTAAAATAATAAATTGTTGAAGAGGCTAAAAAATAGCCCCATTCGCTTGGAGATGAGTTTTTTTGTTAAACGGGCTATGTTTTGGCCTTATGACTCTTTGGCCCCCTCGTTTGAAGATGGTATAATACATAATCTGACATTGTTCGTTAAAAAATAATTTCTTACAGGCTATAAGGCTAAATATGGCATTTTGACCCGGCTCAGTTTGAGATTACCTTAGAGCAGAGGTGGAGACATAAGCTAAGACCTGGACTGCGTTGCAGCAGCGCACGCAAACAAAGAGACAAACAAAGCAAAACAGAATGGGGAGAAGAAATTGAGGGTTTCCAATGACTTTTGCTTCACCTCACTATTAAGCTTGGGGCTGGAGGGAAGCACCCAGATTCCATTTCCCAGGTGATACACCGCTCTCGAAACCCTTTCTCGTTTTTATTTATTTGATTTTTTTTTAATTTTGCTTCCAATTTTGTTGATTGTGTGAAGTGAAACGATTGAATTTTGATTCCAATTGCATCAAATTTTTACTTTAGTTGGTGGCCGAGAAAAATTGATGCAAACAAAAAGGATTGGGAATTTGTTTGCGAATTTCGCTCTGAAAATTATAAATTATTGAGGGGGGCTAAATAGCCTATTTCGATTGAAGATGGATTTTTTCTCAAACGGGCTATGTTTTGGCCTATGGCCCTTTGGCCCTCTCGGTTGGAGATGGTATATAAATATGGTATGACATTGTTCATTAAAAAAATAATTTCTTGTTGGGCTATAGGGCTAAACATGGCGCTTTGGCCCCCTTTCAGTTAGGTCTTCTCAAACCGACCCGGGCAAATGGATATAGGCCAAAAATAGCCAGTTTTGATACAAAAAGGGTCTCCAACCGAGGGTTAGGCCAAAGGGCTTGTGGGCCCCATCCAGCTATACCCCCATCCACCAAGCCAGCCAACTTGATTCCCCCAGCCCAAACACATGATACCTGACGTCAGGTTACTGTTGGATTTTTTTTTTTTTTAATTTTTTTTATAGATGAAATTCAAAAAAAAAAATCTATTTTTTTCCTATAAATACCTAAGCCATTTCTACATCATTTTCACACTATCTTACCTCATTTTATTTCAATTCTTCACCAATTTTTCACATCTTTTTCAGTATATAAAGACAAAAATCCGGATGCTTATTCATTTAGCGACAAGTAACACTCAAAATATATCTGAAAATCTTATTTTAATATGGTAATTTAATTCAATTAACCATATTAATTCAATTAAAATAATAAATTATTGAAGGGGCTAAAAATTAGCTGCCTTCGGTTGGAGATGAGTTTTTTTTTGTTAAACAGGCTATGTTTTGCCTATAGCCTTTTGGCCCCCTCGTTTGGAGATGGTATAAAATATAATCTGGCACTGTTTATTAAAAAATAATTTCTTACATGGTTATAAGACTAAATATGGCCATTTGGCCCCTTTAATTGGAGATTCTCTTATCGCAGCGACGAATGAGGTGGAGACATAAGCTAAGACCTGGACCGCGTTGCAGGGGAATCAAATATGTTTCGCATGGCACGCAAACAAAGGAGTATTTATCAAGTGGTGCTTTCACGAATTTTTCTAATATGCACTTGAAGAATTTCTATTCCGTAAATCTTAAAATATGCTTTTTTCACTTTCTAAGAACACAAAATCTCTCGATTCACTACCACATTTAATGATAAACCTTCAAAACAGAATCCAGGCAGACACCCTTAATAATGCAAAAGTGGAAAATTAAATACAAAACACATATAATCCAAAGGAAAATTGTGAAAAATAATGTTACAAAAATTAATAGTTCATTATTTCATAAATATTCAATCGAATGAAGAAACTACAAAAGCAAAGAGAAAACGTAGATGAGAAAAAGTGCAAAAAAATTAAGGGGCTTTTAGATCTAGGTCCAAAAACATAGATGGTTTTTAGGAGTGAGTCCAATTATCTAATTACATGTTTTTATTTCTTTTATACTCATTTTATATATTTTTTAAATATTAAAAATCAATTAAATTTTCTAATATTATGTGTTTTTCAACTCCAAAAAATCTAATTAATATCTTACAACAAAAAAAACTAATATACTAACTTAAATTATCTTCAAAACATTATACTTTAACTCAAGTAACAAATATATGAATATATATTATACATGTAAGCGAGATATGAAACCTAACTGAAAGGTAGGAAAAAACATAATATACCTACAAGCAAGACACATTAATTTGTGACACGTTGATTATAAAAAAAATCTGTCATATAGATACATAAAAATAATTAACCTGTGATATAGGTTGATTAAAAAAATTAATAAGAAAATCTATAAATGGGGTTTAAAGCATGAGGAAGAACAAGAAATAACAAAAAATAAAAATAAAAAGAAATAATCAAAGAGATAATTAGGAAGAAAATTGATTTTTATAATAAATCTTATCATTGAATAGATAATTATTGAAAATAAAATAATTAAATTTAAGGAATTTCACTTATTTTAATAAATTGAACTATTCCTACTATTGACTAAAAAAATTGGACTTATATCAAGTTTTTCCAAAAATTAACCATCTACACTCATCTTCGTTTAGAGGTGCACAATTATTCACCAACAGTCAATGCCTTCACTAGTTCTCCTCTAATTTTAAGGTTTAGTTGTGAGAACTCTTCATCTAATAGGTTTTTGGTTTTTTAATTTATTAGGTTTAAAACTTAAGGGTATTTGTGTCTATTTAAATGATATTTTGGATATATTTGAAATTTTTTATAAAAACTGACATTTTTGAAATGAAGGGGTAATATTCGGCTATATTTGATAAATACTCCGAACGACAAACAAAGCAAAACAGAAGAGGGAGAAGAGACTGAGGGTTTCCGATGACTTTTGCTTCACCTCACTATTAAGCTTGGGGTTGGAGGGAAGTACCCAGATTCCATTTCCCAGGTGATCCACCGCTCTCGATTCCCTTTCTCCTTTTTATTTATTTGATTTTTTTTTTTTTAATTTTTCTTCCAATTTTGTTGATTGTGTGAACTGAAACGATTGAATTTTGATTCCAATTGTTGGTGGCCGAGAAAAATTGAGGCAAACAAAAGGGATTGGGAATTTGTTTGCGAATTTCGGCCTGAAAATCTGATATCGTGAACCATTTTTCGGCCTGAAAAATCTTAACAAGCATTGATATTGTCAACGAAAATATATCTTACGTACATTAAGCTGACCTGTATGCCGGAAATCGGCACTTTCGATGATTTGGTGTCGTGAATTCAAGGTGGCAATTTAGTGTATTAAGTCAATTTTTCATTTATCTGCATTGCATTTTGTTGCTTATGATTATTGGCATTCGATATTGATTCTCGATTTCTCGTGCCAAAGTTTGTTTATTTGTTTGTTTGGCATGCTTGTAGTTGTAGATATATAGGATTGGTAAAACTGTGATTGAAGAGGTTGAAGGAAGGTACTCTAATGGGGGCTATATTGAGCTTGAACCATTCCGAGACTAGGGTCGGTGAACCGTCTCAAGATTTACGTAGTGCATCTTGCAAGAGGTCGAGGTTGTCCCCAAGCTTTTATGACGAAAACCCGAGATTGATTCCCTGCCTTCCTGACGAGATATCTATTCAGATTCTTGCTAGAATTCCTAGGATCCACTATATGAAGCTCAAGTCTGTTTCTCGGACCTGGAAAGCCACCGTTACGAGTGCTGAACTCTTCTCTTTGAGAAAAGAGCTAGGAACAACGGAGGAATGGCTCTACATGTTAACAAAGGTCCAAAATGATAAGCTCATATGGTATGCACTTGATCCTATGGCCGGAAGATGGCAAAGGTTGCCACCTATGCCTAATGTTACCCCGGAAGATGAATCTAGGAAAGGTTTAACTGGCCAGAGAATGTGGAATATGGCAGGCTCCAGTATCAGAATTGCGGATGCCGTCATGGGTTGGCTTGGGAGGAAGGATTCACTGGATCGAATGCCTTTTTGTGGTTGCTCTATTGGGGCTATTGATGGCTGCCTCTATGTGCTAGGGGGATTTTCCAAGGCTTCGGCCCTGAGATGCGCATGGCGGTACAATCCAGTTAAAAATACTTGGTGTGAATCAAGTCCAATGTCAATTGGTAGAGCTTATTGTAAGACCGGCATCTTAAACGATAAGCTTTATGTTGTTGGAGGTGTTACAAGGGGTCATGGTGGATTGACCCCTCTTCAATCAGCTGAAGTATTTGATCCAAAAACAGGTGTGTGGTCTCAAATACCAAGCATGCCTTTTATGAAAGCTCAGGTGTTACCAACTGCATTTTTGGCTGATCTGCTGAAGCCTATTGCTACCGGAATGACTTCATACAGGGGAAGGTTGTTCGTTCCCCAGAGTTTGTACTGCTGGCCATTTTTTGTTGATGTTGGAGGAGAGGTTTATGATCCAGAGGCAAATTCATGGGTTGAAATGCCAATTGGTATGGGTGAGGGTTGGCCTGCGAGGCAGGCAGGGACGAAAATGAGTGTCACAGTTGATGGCGAATTGTATGCACTGGATCCTTCTAGTTCTCTTGACAGTGCAAAGATCAAGGTGTACGATTACCAAGCTGATGCCTGGAAGGTTGTAGCAGAAGATGTTCCAATTTGTGACTTCACTGAATCAGAGTCTCCGTATTTGCTTGCTGGATTGCTGGGGAAGCTTCATGTAATCACAAAGGATGCAAATCACAAAATTGCTGTTCTGCAGGCTTCGGTGCAGGACCATTTTGCGTCAAGCTCAGTAGCTTCATCCTCATCACACAATGACCCCCATGAAGATGTTGAACGACCAGCAGAATCAGAACAAGATCTCTGGAAAGTAATTGCCACAAGGAGTGCACGGGCTGCTGAACTGGTTAGTTGTTTAGTCCTTGATGTTTGATGTTTTGCATTCCCTTAAGATTTTGAGTATGGCTCAAGGCTTGAAAAATGTTTCGGTTGATGTAATTGCTGTAAGTTATCTTACTCTTTTTTTCTGTCAAAGTTTGAAACTAGTATCAGTGCATTGTGATAGCTCTTTACTGGATGGAATCATTCTATATTTGACGGTTGTGTTCAAAATTATAAAGGTTCAGGATGTAGTGTATATAAGACCTGCTGTCTCAAGCTATTTTCTTTCCCATCCGATGAATTTGTTTTGACTTAATTTCCCCAGATCTGCAGTTAGTTCAATTATCTCTAGGCTGCATTAAAAACACATTTTTAGCATTTTCTTTATCTTGATAGCGGTGCATCGGATTGTTGATGCATTTCTACTGACATAGACTGTATATTTATTTAAGAATTACTTTATTTTGAGGTGCAGACCTTCATCCCCTGGCATATATCGTGAGTTGAAGCGATGTGGCCAGTAATTAAAATGGCGAATGACATAAATATGTCAGCAAATCTTCGTAACATTTTCTTAGAGAAACAATATATGTGGTTTTAGTTGTTCATATCAGTCGGTTTCTTTTGTACGAAAGTAGGTAATGAATATTTTTGTCAAAGCTTTGCTTAACCATGTGCCTTGTTCCTTTGAGATTGATTGCTCTACTTCTGTGACAAGACTGTTTAATTAAAATGTAACTGTAGCCAAGCAACTTAATACTTAGAAAAACCCACACACACTCTCAAAGACATGTATAACTTTACCATTAGATAGAAAATATGATAAATCACATTCTCATACAACTTTTTGCCCTTGCCGCGAATCATTATTGGTTTGGTAATTATTCCCTTTATAAAATGAAGGCTCTAAGTTGTAACATAGAACATCTAGCAGGCCTAGCCATCCCAATGGCGCCGTGCATGCTGATTGTGAATAGATGAAGTGAGAAATAGGGTCCTATAGAAATAGGGTTTTAAGCCTAGCTGCGGCCTCTAGGATACACTCTCTGTGGCCAAAAGCACTAATTCTCAGGAACCCTTCACCTGACGGACCAAATCCAGAGCCCGGAACTGTAATTATGTGTGTTTCCTCAAGAATATCTTTGCATACATCCCAAGAATTTGAGCCTGGAAAGTGCACCCAAATGTAGGGAGCGTTTGCACCACCGTATACTTGTAAACCAACAGAAGCCAGTGCTTCACCGAGTATATTTGCATTCTCCATGTAGTAGTCAACCAGAGAATTCACAGCCTGAAACCGCAAAATGTGAATTTGCAGACATGTACTTTGTTTGGAAGTTATTTATTTATTTTTTTATATAAAGGTTTACCTTGAAGCCCTGCGAGGAAAGACAGGCGAGTCCACCAGCTTGAGCAACATTGGACGCCCCATTGAAGCAAGTGCAGACAATGCGATTAAAGTCATGTATAACAGGAAATCCATTCGAGTATAAGAGCTCGTCAGGCACAACTGTCCAGCCTAGACGGACACCGGTGAAGCCAGCAAACTTGGAGAATGATGATATTTCGATTGCAACCTGTCTAGAACCAGGGATTTCAAAAATGGAACGAGGGCAGCGATCATCTTGTATATAAGACGAATAAGCAGAGTCGAAGATGATAATGGATCCATTGTCCCTGGCAAACTTGACAAGAAGCTCCAATTGCTTCCTGGTTGCTGCATGACCAGTGGGGTTGTTTGGAGAGCAGAAGAAGATAACATCTGCTCTTGGAGTGGTTGCCAAGTCGGGAAAGAAGTTATTTTCGGGTCCACACCTCATGTACTCAATGCTCCCATACCTCCCGCCTCCGTCTTTAAGATCTCCAGCCTGACCTATTATCACACTTGAGTCGATGTAAGCCTGCCAGTGCCATGTATCGGATCAGGTACCATTCGTTCATTCTTCCTTCGGAATGATTCAACTAAGCATTCGTTGATTGTGAACAAGATTAACATAACAACTTACCGGAAAGGATGGATCCTGCACGGCTATGGTCACTTTGGAACCCAGCAGCAACTGTAACGCACAAACAATTCATAAATTTGTATTACTGCAAAGCCTTTTGCTTCTAGCGTTGAACGGAATATGATAACGAGCTTTCATCCACCAAACTTAAATGGTAATCGAGTACCTGAAGCCGAGTAATGTCACACTGCGCTCCATCGGATATGAAAACTTCTGTGTCTTTTATCTGCAGATCTTCATAGAAAGCTTTTACAATTGCCTTCCGCAATGCCTGTATAGACGTATACCCAATTTAGGTAACTAGCAAGCGCACGCGCACCCGCACAAACATATATATAGCGAGAGAGAAAGAGGAGTAACGTTTTCTTGCGAGACTTATGTTTGACACACATTGAATGCGCAACATATATTCTAGTAAAAACTAACGTCACCAATATCTGAGATTCACAATCTGACAAGAGAACTATGGTCGGAGCCCGGGGGCAGAAAGCAAAAGAAAAAATGGTGAATGCAAGCAAGCAGTTTAGGGCATTAGTATAGTACCTTGTGGCCTTGCTCAGGTCCATACCCTGTATAACCATCAGCGGTTGAAAGGGCATTTGCATACTGCAAAAACCCCTAAAATATTAAGACATTGAAAATAAAGTCCACCCAAATCTTTTCTTTACTTATTGCTCCTCTTCTTCTGTAATCTGTATGATTCAGTGGAAATTACTAACATTGGCCATGGTCGACGTGATGATTTCGGGTACTGGTTCCGTCGTGTCGCCGATTCCGAGGCTTATCAACTTCGCACTTGGGTACTTCTCAATGTGCTCAAGCTCCAGCCTTGAAATCTAAACTTATACATACATATACATGTGAGTATATATTGTTAGCATGAAATTCTGGCTTGTGCAGTGTTTAAAATATCGATATCGGTGGAAATACAATACGTAAATTTATGAATATATTGATAAATATATTGATATCGGTATCCGGTTGTAGAAATAATAGAAATTTGCTAAAAAACGTGGATAGTTTGTCGATGTCGAAAATATATACGAAATATGTCGATTTTTTTTTAGTGAAACGATGTCGAAAATATATACGAAATATGTCGATTTTTTTTTAGTGAAACGATAGCATTAGTAAGTTAAATGTTGGATTAGCCACTGACGGGGTTCGAACCCATGCCGTCATGCAAGGGCACAACACCTTTCCACCACTGTGGTAAAGGGTCACTTGCAAAATATGTTGATTTTAGTTTAAATTTAAGAGTATCCGATATCTTCTAAAATTTAAACTTCACCCCTTTTCCATATATTTGTCTTTCTTTTCTTTTTCTTTTTTTAATATTTCTAAGAAAATATCGACCGTGTCGAAAGAATTTTAAACACTAAACTAGTGTATTCAGAAACTAATCCAATTGCCAAAATTAACAAGACTGAATGAAATAACATGAAACCACCTCAGGAAACAAATAGCCATTCCGCAGCTTCTCCATGTTTGCATTGCGAGGTACCTTCGTACGACAACCTGATTTTACAGCAGTTCATATTCGTGATCAGTTTCTGAAACTTCGGTCTGACAGTTGCGATAGATGTAAAGATTGAACAATCATAGTATGATACAAGGTGTGTGTGGAACAGATAATCGCGTAGTGTAGAAATCGTAAAGTTCATACCAAATCGCTCCTTTTCGATCTTGAAACTGCGTAATAACAAAAAAACAATGACAAACAAAAGAAAGGTTACAATGGAGCATAAGTATATATGAATGCAGAAAAGTGAGTGATCGATAAAAGCTCAAAGAGCAATGCACCTGCAGGCCTGAATTCTCATCACAGGCTGCAATGTCATCGCAGCGGACATTGATGTCAAACTTGTAGGAAACTTGTACATTTTGGATTTGGATTACCGATTGCTCCAGTCACAAACTTTGTCTCAAGTTCTTTTTGTGATTTGAGACTTGTAGCAATATATATATATAGCTGTGTGTGTGTGTGTGTTCTATATCGATAAGACGTATAGTGAAATATGCGTTTACCAGAAACATAGTCTATCTAAAATTTTGACATATATTTATATGGCAAAGGAGATGACCAGAGCAGGAAAGTCTGCAGCAGTCTGCAGTTCTCATAAGCAATGACATGTGAGATCCATTGGTTCACACCACATTTCAATATCATCCATTATTTGTACGTGCTCTTTCACACCCCAACATATATGTGTGTGTGTGAATATGTATTATAACAAAAGATAAGATTAAGAATGAGGATATACGAGGTGAAGTAGGAGTGGCCGCAATTGAAGATATTAAGAATGAGGATATCCGAGGTGAAGTAGGAGTGGCCGCAATTGAAGATAAGATGAGAGAAAATCGGTTAAGGTGGTTTAGACACGTGAACCGAAGACCTATAGATGCCCCGGTTAGAATATGTGGCTATGAGACAGAGACTCGAGAAAAAAGGGATAGAGAAAGACTTTGAAAGAGATTTTAAAAAAAAAAGATAAGGAGTACTTGGAGATAAGGAAAGACATGATGTAAAACCGAGTTGCAATGACATTTTAGGATGCATACAACCGATTCCACTTGGTGGAATAAAGTTGGTTGTTGTTGTTGTACTTATTATTATAACATAACAATACAAAATCTATTTTCCACACCACCAACCACCTAAATTCCTGTTATTCCACAACTTTCTGCAGTGACCATATGGAAATTGACCTGTACAATGCATGGAAAGTGCATTTGAGGTTCTTTCCTTGATGTTTACGTTGATCAGTTGTCTTTTTATGTAAGAGAAGATGATGATGAAGAAATTTGAAAACTCTCAGTGCCAGTCAAAGCATACGTGCATGTTTCTTCTTTACTACCGCTCGAAGTCCGGATAATCTACATGTGAAGATCTTTCGAGGATTCTTTAAATGTTTGGTACAGATTCTTTTTGTGCCTACTAAATGTTTTATATAAAACATGCTAAGCATAACAACCCTCGACAAATTCTCTTTTTATCACTCATCAGATTGCTTACATATGCCGATATCTGTTGACATGTGTGCAACATGGTTTAACAAAATAAACTGATTTTTTTTACGCACACTTTCCGCTCTATTCCTGTCTGAAAAACTTGTATTTAATATTGGGACTCACAAAGTTCAAATACTGAAACTGCCACTGTGCACGTATATATATGTATATATGTATCATCGACATGTATGAACATAGGGTGAATTCCTCGTGGCGGTCTTCATTCGTCGATCCGTAATTATACCAGTTAATGCCATTCAAATTTAAGTGAAAGTCGCACAAGAAACATACAGAGTTTTTCCAGGAAATTGTGAAGCAAATAATAGTCAGGTGCATACGATATGCCACAGATCTCAAATATTGACTGGAATAATTCCTCACTCGACTGACTCCTGAGAGTGCTCTGCATCAAGACATATAGTCGGTTGAAGTGAACCCATCTACTTCCAATATGCTTTGGAAAAAAATGTTTTTGAGTTTCAAAAGTACTTGAAATACTTATTGTAAGAAGCATCAGTTATTTGATATGTTTTTTTTCGGAAACACTTTAAGTGGTTTTCCAAGATTCACTTATATTTTTACTAAGAAATGGTCCGAAAATTATTTTTACAAAAGCGTTTTCAACCATTTTAATAACACTTCTAAACAAGTCCTTAATTGTTAAGGGAGAGAGGAATTGTAGGAATCAAACCAATATCAACGTGCATAAATATGATTGGTTTCCGCTAATACGATAAACACCATCTGCAATCCATCTACTACAATTGACTAGTCTAAATTTTTTTTTTTTCCA
The DNA here is from genome assembly GCA_036320875.1 of Cotoneaster glaucophyllus. Taxonomy (NCBI): domain Eukaryota; kingdom Viridiplantae; phylum Streptophyta; class Magnoliopsida; order Rosales; family Rosaceae; genus Cotoneaster; species Cotoneaster glaucophyllus. The sequence goes on along the minus strand of CM070072.1, from coordinate 2,484,399 downwards.
CAAAATTATGATAAATTAGGACATACATACATCAACCCACCAGGGACTGCATGCGGAATAGAAAGAAATTAAATGCATTCAAAATGACTTGGTCTCGTGTCGGGTATGAAATGGAAGGAGGATTCGAAAAAATAATGAGATTTTCCAACTAACCAAACAACTAAAATTAATGAAATCAAATAGGCATGGGACAGGGACGGAGCAAGATCATATTTTAGCGGGGGCGATCTGAATCTCTAGTCATAAGTGAAAATCAATTTTTTTTTTTAATGATCATAGAATATCTTCTATAATTTTATTACTTTGTTTTGTTCTCAAATTTCATTAAGTCAACTTGTTGCCATTTTTCTCTTAATGATCGCTTATTATTATACATAATTATTTGGAAAACATATCCGTTCAAGGAGAATGAATAATATGACAAATATTTTATCGGCCCCCTTCTGTAAGCATCATAAATTTTTAACTTTCCACAAAATTTCATTGCACGCAACTGCTCTCAGTAAGCCTTAGCTGCCTCTGTCCTTGCATGGGGACAAATATATATCATTTGTACTATTTTAAACAAAGTAGCATCAACTACAAAAAGAATTATTCAATTAAATTTTCTTTGTTTTAATTTAATATAGTCCTTCCACATTAGTAGGTAAACTCAGAGAGCAAGCCAATGAATTTGATCTCCTTCTTGTGTTGGATATGAACCAACTTGTATCCATTTTCTGGTTGAAGGTTCTCTTTGGCCTCGTTTGTTATGGAAGATCGGGTTGAAATGGATAATTCAATATTTTAATGGTATGTTGAAGGAAAAAAAGGAAAATTTTGTGGTTAACTTAGAGAAAAGAGAGAGATTAAAATAAGTTATCAATTTCAATCTTCTTAAGACGGGATTAAAAAGAAGTTTAGAGTAAGTCTGACAATTTTTTACACGACCTGTTAATCTGACACGAAAATAACGGGTTTCGGGTTAACTTATTAACGAGTCGGGTCGTTATCGAATAACCTGTTAACGTTTCATGTCGTTATCGAGTCATCGGTTAAGAACCCAATATCGTTTCGTGTCGTTATCGAGTAACCTATTAAGAACTCGATGAGATATCATGTGCCAGATTTAAACATTAGGCATTGCATTGCAATGCACGACCCGTTAACCCGACATGAAACAACATAACTGGTTAACGATTTGGGTCGTTATTGGTCACATGTTAAGAACCCGTTAAGATAACGGGTAAGACACGAATACCACAAACACGACCTATTTGTTGGGCCTAGTTTAGAGAGCTATTCAATCCTACATACCAATTGGGGTTTCTCGGCCCGGAGAAGAAGTTCGGACCAGTCTACTTTGTCTAATTATTTTGTGGCCCTTTGGTTCCCACTTCTTTTTCCGTTTGACGTGAAAGTGGGCAATGACTACCCGGCCCAAGCCCAACAGACCAAAGTCCAGCTCGGCCCGTAGACTAGGGCTTATGTTGATCGAGAGAGGAAAACTAGTGACAGGATGCCTTTGTTTGCATGATTCTCCCCGCATTTTTTATTTAGCAAGAGTACTACAGGTAGGGGATGGGTGAAAAAAATCGAAAACCGAAAAAAAAAGGAAACCGAACACTGAATCGAAATCGAAAAAATCGAACCGAAATGAAAGGTTTTGGTTTGGTTTCAAACCAAACAGAACCGAACTAAACATAATTACTTTTATTCATTTATTCATTTATTTATGTTGAATATTTATTTTCGACCAAACCGAACCAAATTAAACATAATTACTTTTAGGGTAAATTACACAGAACCACCTCAACTATTAGTCGTGAACAATTTCATACCTCGTCTTTAAAAAATTTCAATGTCATACCTTATCTTCGAATTTGTTGCAATTTCATACCTTCCGTCAGTTGTCAGTTAATTATTCTGTTAAATGCTGACGTGGCATGTGACGTGGCACATTTTATATTAAAAAATTAATAAAAAATTATTAAAAACAAAAAAACAATTATTTAATATATTTTTTCTCTCTTCTTCTTCTTTTTTTTTTTTTTTTTCTCTTCTTCTTTCTTCCTCTTCCTCCTCTCCTTCTCCTTCTTTCCTTCTGGGTTCCAAGCGCCAGGCCTTTTTTTTTTTTTTTTTTCTTCTTCTTCTTTCTTCTTCTCCTTCTCCTTCTCCTCCCTCTTCTTTCTTCCTGGTTGCCGCGGGGAGGGGGGACCTTTTTTTTTTTTTTTTTTTTTTCTTCTTCTTCTTCTTCCTCTTTCTTCCTTCCTCTTTCTTCCTTCCTTCCTCCTCCTCCTCCTCCTCCTCCTCCTCCTCCTTCTCTTTCTTTCTTTCTGTGTTCCAGGCGCCGAACTTTTTTTTTTTTCCTTCTTCTTTCTTCTACTTCTTCTTCTTCTCCTCCTTCTTCTCCCTCTCCTTCTCCTCCTTCTTCTTTCTTCCTGGGTTGCCGCGGGGAGGGGGGACTTTTTCTTTTTTTTTTTTTCTTTTTTTTTTCTTCTTCTTCTTCCTCTTTCTTCCTTCCTCCTCCTCCTCCTCCTCCTCCTTCTTTCTTTCTGGGTTCCAGGCGCCGGGTTTTTTTTTTTTTTTTTTTTTTTTTCTCTTCTTCTTCTTCCTTCTTCTTCTTCTCCTTCTCCTTCTCCTTTTCCTTCTCCTCCTTCTTTTCTTCCTAGGTTGCCACGGGGGGGGGGGGGGACCGAATTTTTTTTCCCCTTCCTTCTTTCAGGGTTTGCAGAGAGGGTTGGATTTTTTCGGGCGGGCGGGCGGGCGGCCGGTTGGGGGGGGGAGGGGACGAACGAACTGGTTTTTTCTTTTTTTTTCTTCTTCTTCCTCTTCCTCCTCCTTCTTTCTGGTTTTGCAAGGGATTAGGATGGGGGGAGGACAGACGAAGACGAAGAAGAAGAAGCAGAAGCGGGAGGGAGAGAGAGAAGAAGAGAGAAAAAAAAAACAAGAAAAAAAAGAATTTTTTAAATTTTTTAAGTTTTTAATAATTTTTTATTAATTTTTTAATATAAAATGTGCCACGTCACATGCCACGTCATCATTTAACAGAATAATTGACTGACAACTGACGGAAGGTATGAAATTGCAACAAATTCGAAGATAAGGTATAACATTGAAATTTTTTAAAGACGAGGTATGAAACTGTTAATGACCCAATAGTTGAGGTGGTTCTGTGTAATTTACCCTTACTTTTATTTATTTAAGTTGAATATTTATTTTCTAAGTCCAATTTCGAATCAATCATTATATAATTCAAAGTGTAGTAAGGAGAAAACATGTGTTGTCATATTTGTATTCGATCATCAAGTGAAATGATTGATTAAGCAGGGGCAAATATCAGAAAGTCAAAATCAGACATTAAAGAGCTGAAAGTTCTCGTTTCTTGAAAACTAAAGACACTTATTGGGCAGTAAATCAAACTATCAGAAATAAAAGTTTCATCATTCTTCTCCATAGATACTGCACATGAAAGTATATAAGAGCTTATCGAACATGTTACCTTCATATTTTAGTCACATTCAGGGCCGGCCTAGGCCTAGTGCGGATAGGGTGACCGTCCGAAGATGATCTCTTTCCTTCTTTTAAGGTCACCTTGAAAACTGAATAAGCAGTAAACCATCAAGTGAACTAACTAGCTGTTAGTTCACCTTGATATCAGAAAATCAAAACTAGACATTATAGAGCTGAAAGTTCTCGTTTCTTGAAAACTAAGACACGTATTGAGCAGTAAATCAAACTATCTAAAATAAAAGTTTCATCATTCTTCCCCATAGATACTGCACATAAAAGTATATAAGAGCTTATTGAACATACTACCTTCATATTATAGTCACATCCATAAGTGTAATGAATTATGAACTTCTCCATTCAATCTATTTATTTTTACCTTCACCTCTCTGTGAAGTTTTGAAAATTAAAGTGAGGGGTTTTTCGTTGAGATTCTTGAGTGTATAACCCCATTTGACAGGGTTTTGGGCCTCACTGCTATACTTTTCACTTATTTTTTTAGTTTTTGGCTTAAATATTCTACTAAATATACATTTGTTGCTCAATAAATCGTAAAACTGCTTCCAAATTCCTCAAAAAGTTTAACTTAATGCTTAGGAAGAATATTTTGCAAAAATAAAAAATTTCATTTTTGCCAAAAAAAAAGGTGTTGGGCAGGCTTGACGCATGCAAAACGAGCCAAACTCAGATCACGAAGAACGAGACTAACTATGACACGCAATACAAGGAGGGCTCGGCTCACAGAAAACGGGCTGTAGTGAGGCAATTCCTTCCGGTAGTGGATGCGGGTAAATCACAATAAACTCTCTGGCATGCAAAATGAGGCATGCTCCACGCACACAAAATGAGGCGTTATACATCCCACAAATCAAGGTCAGCCCTGTGCACAGAAAATGAGGCTACCTTTGTGCGTGTTAAAATGATGCGGGCTCCGTGAAAAAGGCGGGCTTCTGGCAGGTAAAACGATGCAGACTCCTCACATACAGAATGAGACGAACCGAGGCACACAAAACGAGGCGGGCTCTGCGCAAGTAGGAAGATGCGAACTCCCAGATGCTCAGAAAACGAGTCATGCTCCACGCATGAAAAACAAGGCAAGATACATCGCGTAAACCGAGGCTAGTTGAAAGCAGAATAGGGATGGTCTTCTTACACGTAAAATGAGGCGAAAGGCATACTCAGCTCATGTACAACAAGGAAACCCTGGCACACAAAACGAGATGAGCCCGCACACAAAAATCCAGGTGGTATTTTGGAACGCAAAACAAGGCAAGGTTAAAAGCATTCGAGTGCATCGGACGCTGAAACGTGGCGAACTCAAGGTGTTATTTTTGTGTTCTGCTTCTATTCACTTTGTTACTGTTCAAGCGCTACTATTCACACACTCATAAACCCTAAACCTCATAGGCCTCCACTTCTTCTACTGCATCTTCCAGCACCTAGACCATCAATTTTATTTTTTATTTTTTTATTTTTTGGGTTAAAACTTTTCTTTTTCTCTTACCATAACACCAAATTATAATCTTCATATTCTATAAAATGTATTTTTGGTGGATTTTTTTTTTATAACCATGTCTTAATCTTTTGAGAACGGGTTGTAACAAGCATGTTATTGGTCGAATTGTTCTTGAAAGATCAAGAAGGAACATACGAGAGCACGAAGTGGCCGAGACAGTTTGAGACAGGTCAATATAAATTGTGAACCATGCCGAAGTCTACAAAATTTGTTGGATCGTGAAGTCATTCTGGTTGGCAAAATGTCACACGTGACTTTCTGTATCGGTAAGAGAAATAAAACAAAATTGAACAAAAACGTTTCAAAAAAAAAAAAGTTTCAATTTCTTGAGAGCGCAGAAAGTCGCTCCAAAAATATTTCTAAGCCTCATTGCTATATTTTTCACTTAATATAAATTTGTTGCTCAATAAACTGTAACACAACTTCCAAATTCTTAAAAATGTTAACTTAACACTCATAAAAAATATTTTTGGAAAATAAATAATTTGCATTTTTGTCAAAAAAACATGGGTGTTGGGTAAGCTCGACGCACGCAAAACGAGACAAAGTAAGGTCGTGCAGAATGAGATACACCATGGTGCGCAAAACAAGGCAAGCTCAGCTCATAGAAAACAGAACGGGTTTCTGGCACGCAAAACGAGGCGAGCTCTGCACCCGAAAATGAGGTAGGATACGACGCACAAATCAAGGTGCGGACGAAAAATGAGGCTAGCTCCGTGCACGCCAAAAGGATGCGGGCTCCGTGAAGGCAAAAAGGGGGAGGGTTTCTCATAGGCAAAATGTTGCGGACACTGCACATGCAGAACAAGGCGAACCTAGGCACATAGGACGAGGCGGGCTCTGCGCACGCAGAACGATGTGAACTCCTGGGTGGTTAAAAAATGAATCTGGGTCCACGCACAAAAAAAAAATATTTTGAAGAACATGAATACGATAGTTTGTCGTAGTGGCAAGAAAAATTAACAAAAATGTACAAAAAAAGAGTCAAATTCTTGGGGTGCCAGAAAGGCACGCGTGACTATCATATTCATGTTCTTCAAATACATTTCTATTTTTATTTCTTTTACCTCTACAACAACATACAAAAAATATATTCGTTCAATTAACATACGAAAATTTAGTAAATATTAATTTCGTCATTAGATATTTAATGTATAAAATGATTTAATGAATGGAACATTGATAATATTGGCTGATCTTTAATAAGTACCATTGAGTTCTCATAGATTTTGATTCATATTAAAATTTATGAACTTTCCCACAAAATGCAACTCACATAATAGGGTAAGGGATTTGACGAAAAATGAATATACATGTATGTGTGTATAATTTTTTTTAATACTTTAATATTATGAATAATTATTCAGATACCCCTATAACCACATCCAAAATCATAATCGAATAATATTCATGGTTTTTCCTTATACCCAAATTTTCAAATCTAATCCATTTGGGCGGTTATCGGATTTAACGGTTAGAATTGTCATCCCTAACTATAAGATGTGAAGTGCAAGTGTTGTGGAAAATATAAGGTGTACGTTGAGAAAGTAAGCTAGGTTTATTAAGATAATTTTTAATTGAAAAAGCAAATGTAGGATGTATTAAGTATATGAGATTTATTCAACAATATGTAAGGTTTAACATAATAAGTCTTTTCTATATATGCAAATATGTTATATAGCTTCTTCTTTGGTGTCAAAATTGGAGAAAAACTGGGAATCAATTAAGGTGGTTTTTCGAAAAAATTAGTATTGTTATACTAAAAAGTTAAAATACATGAAAGTGTGTATTTCCTTACTATACCATTATTTTAAGAGGCAATGTATATAAGTAAACTTCTTTTCTGCTAATGGCCATGGTAATCTCCTTGGTTAATTAATATGTAGAAAATGTTTAACTGGAATGCTCATTTATTAACCTAATGTATAAGTAGTTTTAAGTGTAAAAAGATTTTCAGAATACAAATAATATCACAATTCTACAAAATATATCAACACGTGAACAATGTTGATCAAAAAAGAAAGTAGGAGATCATTAGGTAATGGTATCAAATGATTCTATTTTAAACGTAATATCACATTCTTGAGCCGGTAGAGCAGCTCAACTTCAACCCCTTGTTTTATCGTTCATTTCCCTATATAACTGTCCCTCAACCTCACCTTATCTCAGCTCATTTTTCTTTCACTCTCACATCTAATCTCCCACACTTGTATCTCTCACACCTATTGATCTACATAGCCAAAAATGAACTCAAAAGTGTTCTTTAAAATACAAATTGGGCAACAGAAAGTAGGGAGAATGGTCATGCAGCTAAGGAACGACGTCGTTCTTCGATTTACTAAGAACTTCCATGCACTCTGCACGGGGGAGAAAGAGGTGTGAGCTTTTTGTTATCCGCTCCATTATAAGGGAACGAAAATTACAAAAATGGTCAAGGGGAGGCAATTGGAGGGATGGGACATTTATTATGGTGCGGAGCCTGGAGGGGAAAACATCTATTTCAAAGGGGTTTCTCATACACCACCAGTTATCCAAAAAAAAAAAGCAAAACATAAACACTTCAATATCAATGAGATGGTACCAGAGCCAGTATATGAATTATCCCAAAGGTGTCATTCGTCTTCCTCACACCAAATGGTCATTGTCCATATGCCATGATGGAGAAGATAAGTTTCGTTCCAAGTTTTTTATTACATTCAATGACACACCTGAATATGATAATTCGTTTTCTGTCATTGGGAAGGTAATCGAAGACAATGATGAAATTTTGGATGCTATAGAGCGTTGTGGTTCACTTCAAGGAAAAATGAGCGAAGATATTACAATCATCGACTGCGAGAAAGTTAAGGATGACAATAATGGAGGGGCTTCGACCTCGGCATGAGGCTTTCTGTCTTTTTTTTTAATTGCTACTTTCTCTGCAATTAAGCAGGAAATTAAGCATAAAAAAAGAGCAGAGAAAATATCAATTAAAAAAACACACAGAAAACCTCATGCCGAGGTTGAAGCCCATCCATTATTGTCATCCTTAACTTCCCCGCAGTCGATGATTGTAATAACTTCGCTCACTTTTCCTTGAAGTGAACCACAACGCTTTATAGCATCCAAAATTCCATCATTGTCTTCGATTACCTTCCCAATTACAGAAAACGAATTATCATATTCAGGTATGTCATTGAATGTAATAAAAAAACTTGGAGTGGAACTTATCTTCTCGATCATGGCATACGGACAGTGACCATTTGGTGTGAGTAAGACGAATAACACCTTTGGGATAATCCATATACTGGCTATGGTACCATCTCATTGATATTGAAGTGTTTATGTTTTTTTGCTTTTTTTTTTTTGGTTAACTGGTGGTGTATGAGAAACCCTTTTGAAATAGATGTTTTCCCCTTCAGGCTCCGCACCATAATAAATGTCTCCTCCCTCCAATTGCCTCCCCTTGACCATTTTTGTAATTTTCGTTCCCTTATAATGGAGCGGATAACAAAAATCTCACACCCCTTTCTCCCCCATGCAGAGTGCACGAAAGTTCTCAGTAAATCGAGGAACAACGTCGTTCCTTAACTGCATGACCACTCTCCTTACTTTCTGTTGCCCAATTTGTATTAGAAAGAACACTTTTGAGTTCATTTTTGGCAATGTAGATCAATAGGTGTGAGAGATACAGGTGTGGGAGATTAGATGTGAGAGTGCAAGAAAAATGAGCTGAGATAAGGTGAGGTTGAGGGACATTTATATAGGGAAATGAAAGCAAGCCAAGCCAAGCATGCAGATGAACGATAACAATAAAACAAGGGGTTGAAGCCGAGCTGAGCTGCCAAGTCAAGCAAAGCATGTGATATTACATGTTGAAATAGAATAATTTGATACCATTATCTAAGTATTTAACAAGCAGCCAAACCAAGCCGTTTGTTTTGCCCTTATATTATTATTATTATTTTTTTGTAGCAAGCCTTTATATTATTTGATATCATAATATATTACACAAGGTGCAAGATCATGCATTACTCTAGTCCTATTGATCTTCTACTTCCTCTTTTGATCAATATTGTTTACGTGTTAATATTAGTTGATATATTTTGGAGAATTGTATATTATTTGTATTCTAAACATCATTTTACACTTGAAACTACTTATAAGTTGGGTTAATAAATGAGCATTCCAGTTAAACATTTTCTACATATTATTTAACTAAGGAGATTACCATGGAAAGAAGTTTACTTATATACATTGTCTCTTGAAATAATGGTATAGTAAGCAAGTATACACTTTCATGTATTTTAACTTTTTAGTATAACGATACTAATTTTTTTTGAAATACCACCTTAATTGCATCCCAATTTTTCTCCAATTGGGACACCAAATAATAAGCTATATAACATATTTGGATATAAGGAAAAGGCTTATTATGGATGATAAAATGTGTCCTTAAGAAAAAGGCTTATTACATTCGCCCTCACGTATTGTTAAAATCATCTCACATACTTGATACACCCTACATTTACTTTTCCAATTAAAAATCATCTTAATAAACCCTACATATTTTCCCATAATACTCTCACACCTCACATTCTCAACATACACCTTGTATTTTCTACAACACTTGAACCCCACAATTTTTATGCATCTTCACATCTTATAGTACTTTTTTAATTTTATAAATTAAATTAACATAGGAGTAAACCATCTGAATCATGCACCTCAATTAATTGCTAAAAATCATACACCTCAAGGTGAAAATTATTTGAAATAATAGGCTTAAATAAATATTGGGTAGTATGGTTTCCTGGGGTCCTATGAATTAATTTAAGCCTATTAAATTGTAACCCAGACTAAGCTGATAACACAGACTTATAGCTTAAAAATCCATAAGTATATTAGAAAGGCTTAAATAACCCAAACTTATGGCTTAAATAAGGCATTTGTTTTGGGAAGCAAAAGCAAGCTCAAATAATTACCGATGTAATTTTTTTTAGTATAACGATATATTTTTACACTAAAGGGAAGAGAAAGTTCGGTTATGACACATCCTAATCCGGAATGTCCACCTAGACACCCGAATCGCGATATGTTGGCCGACATCTGAAAGGTGACGAAGCCATAAAGTGTAGTGATGTGGAAAATGTAAATAAATTAAAACCTAAAAGTGACTAAATTAGAGTGCGCATGTGAGCGGAGATTGAACCCATATCACACAAATGATCTCAGAGCATAGATAAATTGCAGCAAAAGAAAAGTAAAAATATTTATACCAAAAGGACAAGTCTCCTACGTAATAGCTTTACCAACAATCCTCGTCATCATGAAACATCTGCCACTAAAATCCTGGAGGAGCGAAAAACAAGTATATGGTTTCCCAAAAATATTATAATAATAGCATATAGTAGGTACCCTGCAGCATAAGTGAGTCAAAGGTGTAGGGCACAACAACAAGGCACCTCAACATTAAATCACAAACCGTAAATCAATGCTCATTAATTTATGTAGGAACACAAGTCCATTGCAGATGTATTCAAAAAATGGAACAGGCTGAGTGTAGGTATTACATTCTGGTACTACATCACGTGAGTTGCACTAATCGCATCACATACTGGTCCAACACAACATACAAAAGGACAGGCTGGCACCTAACTCTGGATCCAAAGCGAATGTAAACGGTACATGTCGATCCAAATAAACTTGTACATATACCAAGTCAGGTTGACTTTAGCAAACTATTTAAACATAAATCATACCCAAAATGGACAAATTAACTATAATTTATCCAAATTTTGCATTTTACAGAATTACCCCAAAAACTAGAGGTAACTGCAAAAATGCCCCCAACTTCCTAGAATTACCAAACAGCCCTGAAGCTTCAACAATTTTTTTGCAGTTTGGTCCTTGTTGTAAAAACAGTACAGCAACATCATTCTTTTATAAAATTTCCCACCAAACAAGCATATTCCAAAATTGTACAATTTCTAACACCAAACGTGATTAACGAAATATACCTTTTCCGTTAAAGATTCCATTCCGTTAAATCTAATGGCGGTCGTTAGATTTCACAACCACCGGAGTTCACTGGAATCTGCGTAATTTTCCCAGAAAATTACAGAGCTTCGGTTCAACTTTTCTCATAGGGATTTTCATTCCGGTCTCAAATAAAATCATCTAAAAAGGGTTTAGAAAGTTACCTAAGGACTGAATAAGATGAATTGGGGCAGGTTTGTCATGAATTTCATCGGAATTGCTCAGATGAAGGTTCACCAATTTTCTGGAACTAATTGCAGACTATGAACAGAGGTGAAACACCTCGGTTCTACATGACTTTGTACTAGAACTTCACCAGAAATTGAGGTAATTCATCAGAGCATCAACACAGACGAAATCGAGTCAAATCCTCTTCGAATTCGACAAGACTTCGCCAAATTTTCTTGCCGGAGCTAGGGAAATGCACAGAGGGTTTCATAGGGTTAAAGCCTTCAAATCTCAACTCGAATCTAACATATAAGGGTTTCAGGACATTACCTTAGATGAGAAATTTCCATAGTTTGGGACTGGTTTGATTTAGAACTCGTCGGAGTTCCGTCGGAGAAGCTTGCCGAAAACTGGAGATTCGAAGAACACAGCATGCATGAATAAATAGTCCAAAACTCAATGAATTTAACTTCCAATATCTTAGAAAATACAATCTAAGATACTCAGGGACTTACCTAAAAGGGGGGGGGGGGAATCGAATCCACTTCGGATTCGACGGATTTCCTTCGAACACACCCGTCAATTTCTGGAAAACAAGAATAGAGTGCATGCACAGATTAGAACCTTCCATTTGGACTGAAAACCACTCAACAAAACAGAATAGGGCAGTGAGCCTCACCTGAGTTCGAGTTTCAGAGATTTGAAGCTCTCGGCTTCAAAGGCAGAACACACAGAGGTGTTCTAATAATGCATGCAAGGTTACAGCTGAGTTCCCCAAGTGCCAAGGATTCTATATATATGGTTTTGGTGTTGGATTTGTCAAGGATTTGTGGTGAGAGTGAGGGTTCTCTGTCAGTGCTAAGAGTAAAATGTAATTATGGTCTTGAACTTTAACTTAATTAAAGCAAAAGTTTATTAATTAAAAATTCATTATTATTGATCATTCAACTCATTAAAACGTGAAGCTATGTTCCCTCAACTAAAAATCAATTACCATTGGTCCCTTAACTTTAATTTAACTGGAGAAATAGTCCCTTAATTTTTATCCAATTGTAACAATGGTTCTTCCAACATAACTCATTTTGACAAAATTTTTGACGTAATTGGTGAAAAAGATCATAATTACACACTTTGATGAGTTGAGGGATCCTAATTATATAAATGGTAATTCCAACATAACTTATTTTGACTAAATTAATGAAAATTATTATAGTTACACATTTTTATAAGTTGAGGGACCAATGATAATTGATTTTTAGTTGAGAGATCATTTATCTAATTTTATTAAGTTAAAAGACCATTGCTATAATTTACTCGAGTGCTAAAGAGAGGGCGTCGATTGAGAGAGAGAGTTTTAGAAGAGAGTGCTGCCAATCATGAGGGAAGAAGTTGAGTGGGTGGAGAAAGAGAGAGAACTGGTTTTGAAAAAAAATAAAAATGATGGTGATGTGTGAGTGATGATAAAGAATTGGTGGTTGAGTGTGTAGGTTTAGAGAGAGGGGAGAGTGACGTGAGATAGAGTGAGAGAGAGTATAAAAAGCGAAAAAAAAAGAGAAGTGGGAACCGGTTACGAGGAGAAATTTTTAGTTATGACGGAAACACAGATAATACATCATGTATTTTTATATAAATGGTGAAAATTTTTAATTTTTAAGTTATTCATCTTTTAACACATATATCTTACCATTTATATATGCGTCGTATGACACTGAAAAATTTCTCTAAAACGCGGGAAAAAGGGTAAAAAGTGATGTGTGTGTGAAATGATGGGACACAACAAGGGGTTTTCAAAACCCAACAAAATAATTTACTTTTTCTTCCCATTTGCATCGGTTAGTACATGCAATTAATAACTCTGCACAAAAAGGCTGATTTCAGTGTTCCAAAAACAACCATGCAATGTTGCACGCTGCACAAGAAAATTAGGGTTTATCTCAAGTAAATTTACACATTTCGAACATAGCTTGATCATTATAACTCCGAATTACGTCGGTAATCACATATTCGTAAAAATGAGTATTATTTAAAAATAGTAAAATAAGATTGGAAAAGTGAAAGAAAAATTGAGGTCCATGCGAAAGGTCTACATGGCATCTCAAGGGCATTTTAGAAATTTCACTATTAATGAGAATAAAATTCGATAAATCTCAGGACGAGATGTCATAAGCTAAGCCACACGTTTCTTGTGTGGTTTGAATCTGAATAATTGCATGAGTTTGAACTTACGTATTTGTGTCCCTTATACATATACGCCATAGCAATCTTTTTTGTTAGCTTAAATTGTACATACCATTCTAGTTAAGGAATGAATGGACTATGGAGGAAGCCTTCTGCCGGAATAAAGATTTGCATAAGTGCATGATGTGGAGCCAAAAATAATCACAAGGCGACACGTAGATTTTTGGGTAAAAGAGGACAAAAATACCCTTGAGGCATACTGGGATTCCTACACGCGAGCAGCAGGCAATCATCCCTCAACCAAGTCAAAAGTGCCCAAAGAAGGTAACAAATTCAAAGTTATCTCATCCATCCTCATCTTAGGTAATTACTTCATAACCTACAAATTATTTCATATAAATGGAGATTAATTGGCTAATTAATGGATTAATTCCTAATTAATCCATTAATCACCAATTAAATCACCCATTATACCAATTTATCACCCATTTAACATCCAAAACCAACACAATGGCCGGCCATCCCCATCCAAAAAGGGGTCAACCATGTTTTCCACCTTTTCTACCAATTTATTATGATTAATTGGCTAATTAAACACAAAGGGAATAAATGGGTGGTTATAAAATCATTTAGCTAGCTTAATTGGGGGTAATTAAACCTAAAATTCAACCAAAAACACACTTAATGGCCGGTCACTTTCTCTCCAAAGTGGACCGGCCTAACCCTATAAATAGGCTCCCATTTCACAAAACTTTCATTCTAATTCTCTTGCAAAAATCTCAAAATTCTCTAAACACTCTTTCTCTCTAAATTCTAACTTTGGCATCGGAGGTTATTCGGCCAAAGCCCCCCCCATTCATCGTGGGCGCGTGAGGCTCTTGGCATTAACCTAAGGTGTTAATTGTTTTGTAGGTGCAAAATTGTCCAAGTTCAAGGAGGAGAAAATTTGCATCCACACATGATATCTTGAAGACATAAATTGGGTAGGATTCTCTCCCATCCTCATTTCATCCTCTCCTCTCACATTCTCTTATTTTATTTTTCTCTTGCTATAAAAAATTATTATAAGATATTGAAGTAGCTTAACCATGACCGTTCAAATAGAAGAGGATTGAATGAGAGGGAAAAAAAGAAGGAAGAGAACCCAAGCATGACGCATGGCATGCTGCTTTCGTATCTCTCGGTACATTTCTTTACTAACTTTTGTTGATTACCCTACCTTGAATTCAGAACAAGAATCATTTCAAAATATATAACACCTCAAATGAACACATTGGAATCTCGAGTGTGATGGGTGGCAGGTGACAATTGTGTGCAAGTTTCAATTGCTGTACGTAAATTCGATAATTCAGTTCAATACCTGACTATTTTTTTGAGATTTTACAGATGTTTTAATTGAAATCTTGATAATTAGCAAATTTTGGTTATAGAATTCTTTACAGTTGCTAGTTAATATAAACAATGTAATTTGAATTCAGACTTCTTATTAGCTTGTGTAGCACTGTGCTTAGTTAATTTTTCCTCATTGCTTGCAACATTTCATTAAAAACAAATGATTTCACAAAGTTTACATATTACGTACATTTTCTGAGAGGGTACCATTGGTCATTCATCCGAAAAGGGAAAAAATAACAGAGATTCATTTAATTGAAATGAAACACTATGTAAAACACTGTTTTTTCAATGCTTAATATTATGAGGATCATTCACTTAATAATATTCTTAATGTGTCAATGCTTACCTTACCTTAATTATACGATAGCGTTTTAATATAAGATTAAAGGTAAATTACTAAAAACTACTTCAATTATTGGGTCATTAACAGTTTCATACCTCGTCTTTAAAAAATTTCAATGTTATACCTTATCTTCGAATTTGTTGCAATGTCATACCTTCCGTCAGTTGTCTGTCAATTATTCTATTAAATGCTGATGTGGCATGCCACGTGGCACACTTTATATTAAAAAATTATTAAAATATTATTAAAAACTAAAAAATAAAAAATAAAATATTTCTCTCTTCTTCTTTTTTTTTTCTTTTTTCCTCTCTCTTCTTCTTCCTTCTCTTCTTTCTTTCTGGGTTCAGGGGGCGGATGGTTTCTTCTCCTTCTTTCTTTTTTCATCTTTCTTCTCCTTCTTTCTTCCTGGGTTGCCGCTGGGGGGGGGGGGACCGATTTTTTTTTTTTTCTCTTCTTCCTTCTTCTTCTTCTGGGCACGGGTTGGTTTTTTTTTTTTTTTCTTTCTTCTTCTACTCACAGGGGGACCGATTTTTTTTTCTTTTTTTTTCTTTTTTTTTCTTTTCTCTTCTTCCTTCTTCTTCTTCTGGGCACAGGTTGTTTTTTTTTTTTTCTTTTCTCTTCTTCTTCTTCTTCTTCTCTCTCCTCCTTCTTCTTCTTCTTCTATCTTCTTCTTCTGGGCACGGGTTCAGTTTGTCTTCTTTTTCTCTTCTTCTTTTCTCTCCTCCTTCTTCTTCTTCTTCTTCTTCTGCTTCTCTCTCTTTCTTCTTCTCTCTCTTTCTTCTTCTGGGCACGGGTTCGGGTTTTCTTTTCTTTTTTTTTCTTTTTTTTTTCCTCCTTCTTCTTCCTCTTCCTCCTTCCTTCTTTCTGGGTTGCAGAGGGTTGGGTTTTTTCGCCGGGGGGGTGGAGAGGGGAGGGGGCGGATGAACTGGTTTTTTTTTTTTTCTTCTTCTTCTTCCTCTTCCTCCTTCTTCTTCTTTCTGGGTTTGCAGGGGATTGGGATGGGGGGGGGGGGACGGACGAAGAAGAAGAAGCAGCAGGAGGAGAGAGAAGAAGAGAAAAAAAAAGAGAGAGAAGAAAAAAAAAATTAAATTTTTTTAATATTTAATTAAATTTTTAATAATTTTTAATATTTAATTAATTTTTTTTTAGTTTTTAATAATTTTTTAATATAAAGTATGCCACGTGGCATGCCACGTCAGCAGTAACAGATGAATTGACGGAAGGCTGACGAAAGGTATGACATTGCAACAAATTCGAAGATAAGGTATAACATTGAAATTTTTTAAAGACGAGGTATGAAAATGTTCAGACCCAATAGTTGAGGTAGTTTTTTGTAATACCCTAAGATTAAAAAAAAAACTATTGAAAAAAACAAAAGTAAAACATGCCTATGCCAAAATAATGGCGATATTTTAAAAGAACTATGGAAACTCAAAAAATTTTGATAACCCTTTTCTCCTTCTAGGGAGAGATTTTGGATATAGTCTGTAGCCAGCCACTAAATAAAAGTAATGTTTTGTCCAAAAAAATAAAAGTAATGTAACCATATAATTTTAAAACAATATATCGCACATATATAATTCATAAATCAATTGGAAACAATATAAAAAGTGCGGAAACATGGTCATTCACAGGTGGAGATATTTGGTCAGCTATCTCCCTTGTTGGAGATGTTATGATTCTGCCTACCCCTATCCTGGGGTTCCCATCTCTCCTCTCCCTATATAATTTTCAGCCGAGCTGAAATAAAGTTTATTTTTTATGTAACCATTGAAAAATGCCTACAGGCTGTCACTGATAAAAGAAAGGAACGTTTGCTTTACCCAAAAAAAAAAAAAAAAAAGGAAGGAAAGTTTGCACAAATATAGGTATGCATGTATAAATCTCTCGATCTTTTGTGTGCTTAATTGTGTAAACAGATACATATAAACTCAACCTAAGCATATAACAACTCAGTTTCTAACGGCATATTTGGTTTCAAATTTAACAAATTGAGGCAGAAAAAAAGAGATACACCCTTAAGTGTTGGTGGTGAGATTGCATTATTATTTGATGTAGTTCTTACTGCATTCGATATTTGTAGGAATTCTGCTGTTCTACTTCAACTCGAGCCCAAGATATCTGCAACGATCCAAATTTATTATTATTATTATTATTATTGTCAGGCCCCGATCCCGACATACGTTCAGGATCGACACGTGACGTCATCAATACCAATATCTCTAACATATCCTGCCTCCGGAATATGGGTAAAGCAAACCTCGAGATCCAATTGCGTAATAATTTTTCGTATACTTTATGGTTGTATCTAACATCCTCGTTAGACTTCCTACGTACCCTAAGAAGGGATCAAGTCATTCGTAATTCCTTTACATACCTCACGTTATTACAAAGTCTGATACGAATTCCATCTTATGTCAAAGCAAGCCATAATCACACAAATAGACATCCAACAAAAGCAATAATTCAATTACCATCCAAGTCATCCAATTATGCACACGATCAAGTAAAACCCAACAAGAGTAATCAACCAATGAGATAATTAATAATACAACATTCCACGAAGCTTAGTATAATCAAACACCTTAAATGTATGTCGTATCTCCCCTAACTAGACTCCTAAGCATTGCTCTTAGTTACTAATACACGGATCCTTCAACATGGCCAATTCCATTTTCACAAATATAAGACATTACTAAATGCATGACATGAACTTTAATTCTAGTCAAAGTACTTGAAATTACTAATCTAATAGCATCTAATTCACATGCCCTTTTGCAAGTGGCCCTTTACCATAGTGGTGGAAAGGTGTTGTGCCTTTGCATGACAGCGTGGGTTCGAACCCCGTCAGTGGCTAATCTAACATTTAACTTACTAACGCTATCCTTTCACTCAAAAAAAGAAAAAAAAATTCACATGCCCTTTTGGTTCATCTATAATAACTTCATCACTGCCAATACGTATGAATGGAAATAATTCTGGACCATAAGTGATTTATGTGTTTCAATAGGTATAAATGCACCAATACATTAAGTCATTGAGCTTATAATTGTATAAGAAAATGGTTCTTTGAAACCCAATACATAACCATATAAAGTGGTTTAGTCACAAACTCAATATGGATAAGTAAATTAGAATTAAAACTGAGAGAAGAACGAATATTGCAAAAGCAGCAACCTCTTCCCCACAAAAGCTGCAGAAAAGCAATTTCAGTCAACCAAGATTAAACCTAATTTTGAACACCCATAACTATACCGGTTGATGCAAACTTACATGGGTTTCGAAACTTGTTTTGTGTACTTTAAAAGCATAAAAGATTTGTAGATAACGAGATTCTAATTTGAAAGTTATGCAAGTTACAAAATAGAGTCTCAAAACTGGAAACCTCGTATTTGCTGCTGTCTGGTAGTTTCGGGACTCAAGTTTGAATATGATTTTGACATATCAATACTCAATGGAATTACATGAAATTAGATGGGTTTAGATCATGAACATGTCTAGTTTTAAACCATGTACTGTACGCTCAAAAGGAATTCATAAGGACAAAGAACTCAAAAGTCAAAGTAGGCTACTTGAAACATAATTTTTCTGCAACTTAGAACCTATACTCTTATGATTCAAATTACATTTCCAGAATGCTTCCACACAATTCTGAATTCATGTTTATAACTTCTATTTCAATTATATTCAACAATTAACAAGAATTGACCTTTTAATCCAAATTCTAGGACTAGATATTTTGATCAAAACACCCAACAACAACAACAACAACAACAAAGCCTTTTCCCACTAAGTGGGGTCGGCTATATGAATCCTAGACCGCCATTGCGCTCGATCATGTGTCATGTCCTCCGTTAGATTCAAGTACTCTAAGTCTTTTCTTAGGGTCTCTTCCAATGTTTTCCTAGGTCTTCCTCTACCCCTTGGGCCTTGGACCTCTATCCCGTGGTCGCATCTTCTAATCGGAGCGTCAGTAGGCCTTCTTTGCCCATGTCCAAACCATCGTAACCGATTTTCTCTCATCTTTCCTTCAATTTCGGCTACTCCTACTTTACCTCGGATATCCTCATTCTTAATCTTATCATTTCTCGTGTGCCCACACATCCAACGAAGCATCCTCATCTCCGCTACACCCATTTTATGTACGTGTTGATGCTTCACCGCCCAACATTCTGTGCCATATAGCATCGCCGACCTTATTGCCGTCCTATAAAATTTTCCCTTGAGCTTCAATGGCATACAACGGTCACACAACACGCCGGATGCACTCTTCCACTTCATCCATCCAGCTTGTATTCTATGGTTGAGGTCTCCATCTTATTCTCCTAATCTAATTTAAAAGCAATAAGAAAGATTGATACAAAGCAGCCATGGAAGGAATAAAGAGAGATGGGACTCGTTACTTATGCTGTAGCTCTGCAAAAACAATCATATTTCTGTTATGATTCAAACAACATGCTTATACACCTTTCCTCTTAGTTCCTAGTTAACATCTTAATTCCTTATTTCTCTTTGCTTCTCCTAGCATCTTCTTCTATATTCCCTTGGACTTCTCTCCAAGATCCAAATATAGTTTCTGTCATCGTCCCCCTTTTCTCATTCATAGTTTCGAGGCAATGGGATTCCTTGTAATCCCCCCCCCCTCCATTCTCCAATGCCATCTCCCCCTTTTTTTTTTATCTTTTCTCTTCCTCCCCTTTCCAGCAACCTCCTTTTTCATTTTCTTTTTTCCCTTTGCTTTTCTTTAGTTAACATTTTATAATATTATTAGTTTTACTCTTTAAATTTAGAATTACAAGAATACCTTTAACATTTGTGTTTCGTAAAATTTCATTCTCGCTCTAATTTCCTCTCCATATATTCCTACATTTTAAATTTTTCAGGGTATTACAATATCTGAACCTTTTTTTTCTTTTTGCTAATTTTTATTTTATCTAAATCCGAACTACATATTAATATAATCTTCTTTGTCATCCAAAAGTGGTGATAGACTATTTAACAAAACAAAATTTTGCTATTTTTTGTTTAAGCCGCACCTATAGGTGATTTTAATATCTCTAATTTAAAAATAAAAAGTTAAAAAACATACACTAAATATACATTTTAACATCTCTATATTTTTCACTTGTTTTATTACTTTTAGGCTTAAATATTCTACTAAATATACACTTGTTGCTCAATAAATCGTAAATCCGCTTCCAAATACATTATAAAGATTTCCCTAGTGTCACGGAAAATATTTCGAGAAAATAAAAAATTTGCATTTTTTACAAACAAAACGTGGATTAACACTTACAGTTTTCAGTCGGTTTTGCAAATTCGCACCATAAATCACCGTTGAATCTTTTTACTTTCACATTTGCCTCACTGTGAAGTTTTGAAAATTAAGGTGAGACTTTCTGCATAGATTCTTGAGTGCAAAGAACCCCATTTGACAATGTTGTAGGCCTCACTACTATATTTTTCACTTATTTTTATAATTTTCGGCTTAAATATTCTACTAAATATAAATTTGTTGCTCAGTAAATTGTAAAACTGCTTCCAAATTCCTTAAAAAGTTTAACTTAAGGAAAAATATTTTGCAAAAATAAAAAAATTGCATTTTTGTCAAAAAAAAAAAAGAGGGTTAGGAGGAAGGCTCGATGCACGCAAAATGAGGCAAACTTAGGTCACGCAGAACGATGTAAACTATGTCACGCAAGACAAGGCAGGGTTCGGCTCATAGAAAATAGGGCGGACTTTTGGCATGCAAAACGAGGCGAAGTCATGCGTGTGTTAAAAAAATATTTTGCGAAAAAAAAAAAAATCATTTTTGTCAAAATAAACAGGGGTGTTACGTACAAATACGTATACACTACGAGTATTAAAAAAAAATACAGGTGCCATAACATCTGTGAGTGCTTAAGACCTACGCCGTGCGTAAGATCAACGACGGTCTTTATGTATAAATCCTCATCTCCTTTTTCCTCTTGGATCAAAGTTTCAAGGGTCAGTTATTCTCACACATTCCGCTCAGTTTCCTCTCCTCTCTCCTCCTTCAGCTAACGGTATCTCTCTCTCTCTCTAGGGTTAGGGTTTTACATTTGTACTTCTCTGATGAATGCTCGCTAATTTCTTTATTTGTAATAATAATTTTGTTTTTTGTTTTTTTAAATTTTGAAATTTGGATAAGCGATTTTCACTTTACAGCTTTGAGTGCGAGTTCAATGTCGAATTTTATGGCTGCTCCGAATCAGAATACGAATCCGAACAAGTCCTTTGAGGTGAATTCGATTAACTTGCGGTTATTCTTCGATTTTGCTTTTTGGTTTGATTTTTTTTTGGATTTTCTTCGTTAATTTAGTTTTATTTTTCTTTTAATTTGTAATATTTTAGGTCACCCCTCCACCGAACGACTCGATATCGAGCCTAAGTTTCAGTCCCAAGAGCAACATTCTGGTCGCCACCTCCTGGGATAACCAGGTATGTATTTATGTGGCCTTACATTCTGTTTGGTTGCTGAGAAAGTTTTTTTCTATAGGATTGGATTGGATTTCTGTCATCAGACTACACTATGCTTATGTAGATACACCGTTGGGCATTGGATTGAATTTTACAATTTCTTTTCTTATCTTTGCAACCAAACAAACAGTTTATTGGTAGGATTAACTATTAAGTAATGACTGCTGGTATGCCCGTGTTTAGGTGCGATGCTGGGAGATACACCAGAGTGGACAAAATCTTGCTAGTGTGCCCAAGGCATCCATATCCCATGATCAACCGGTATCGTCTCTCTCTTTCTCTCCATATTACATGAAACTAGTTCAGTAGTCAAATTATTTTGTTTCGTGAGTTTGAATTCCAACATCTTGTAGAATTATGGATACGTACACCACATGTGTCAACTGTAGTTTTTAATCATAACTAGGGTATGAATTAGAAATACCTGTTGAGGTTATAAATGCTAGATGGCCTGCCTTTACTTGTGGAATTTGAACTTGGAACTTTTGTCTGCTCCGCTGGCAGAGTTAGGGGAGTATACATCTGGCTATGGCCCTCTGATATGATTCTTAACTTCTGCTCTTCATAGAGACTTAGGGTTATTCTGGTTGAATACAAAACAAGTAAAAGTTTTGCTGTTTGTTTCCAGATGCATTACTCAGGATTCGAGATAAGAGTAGTTTTACGTGATACTAAATATAAAAATAGGAGGAGAAATATATTTGATGCAAAATTTTGTTTAGGTAAAAAACAGTACAATCTCTGTGTAGAAGGTCAAATTATGGAATTGTAACTATGGGAGGTCTCAGACATGTCTGCAATGAAGATATCAAGGACAATTGCTCCTACAATTGTTATATGTTGTTGATTTTAAGCAAGTAATTTTTGTACTGTTATTATACGATCTCATTTAAAACGATAAAGTCCTTAGAGTAAGGATCACCACTATTTCAAAGATTTATGGATATATACATATGTTTCTGCATGTACAAGCATGTGCATTTAATTTGAGACCACATTAGATCATTGTATGTCAATTAAGGAAATTTTGTGATATAACCTGGAGGGATGTATGTCTATCTATATAGGTTTTGTGCTCAACTTGGAAGGATGATGGATCGACAGTGTTCTCTGGAGGTTGTGACAAGCAAGTTAAGATGTGGCCTTTGGCCGGTAACCAACCAGTGACCTGTTGCCATGCATGAAGCACCCATAAAAGAGGTTGCATGGATCCCGGAGATGAACTATTTAGTCACAGGAAGCTGGGACAAGACTTTGAAGTCAGTAAAACATAGCTGTTGTTTTTATCTAGTTTGAGCTATCTTAATTTGTACACCAGTAATTTTAGTGAGATTCTTGTTAAAATCTATTTGTTAAAGAAGTCTTTTTCTTCTTCTTTTAATGTATGACCTTTGCTACCTATCTTCAGGTATTGGGATCTGAGGCAGCAAACTCCAATCCATACCCAACCTCTACCTGAGCGCTGCTACACTCTATCAGTGAGATACCCTCTAATGGTTGTTGGCACTGCAGACAGAAATCTGATTGTCTTTAACTTGCAAAACCCACAGGTATCATTTTATTTGTAAGAGTTATCAGATGGCATTTCTTTTATCAATTTGGTGCAACAAGAACACATTGACAAATTAAAGCAGCTTACTTCTTCAGCAACTTTTTTAACTCCTAGTTTCCAAAATTAACATTTATCTAGGCTTTAATTATTTTTTGCGGTACCTTGAGGATATGCTTCTAGTTCTTTTTGTCCAGTCAATGGATATGGGATTTGTTATCTAGAGATTCTAATATTTGACTGGGTCACCTTCATTGACATGCTATTTTTTTGCTTCTGATTTCAATTATTTCCATTTACCAACAGACAGAATTCAAGAGAATTGTTTCACCCCTAAAGTATCAAACAAGGTGTGTTGCTGCATTTCCTGATCAGCAAGGATTCTTGGTAAGTATTTGATCTTCCCTTCAAAGTTGTTCTTTATTTATTTTTTGTCCTTGTAGTTTTCTGTTTAGATTCTCTATGAAAGTATAGTTGTTCTCTTAGTTATCTAAGGGAGGCGGAAACCATGAAAAATATGAGTGCAGACAAGTTTATCAAAAGATTTTGACTTCGATTATAGTGCTATAATTTTTCAGTATGAGATGGGTGTTCTCGTGCTTCCACTAAATCACAGGGGAGATTGTGTAATTTATTTGCTCAAATGTATTATAGCCTTTTTTGAAAATTTGATGTTGATTTCATTGGTCATAACCAGTGTTTTAAAAAAAACTCGCCTCGGGGCTCTCCCAGGCGGCCTCTGTTTTCTGGGAGTGGGCAGAAACTCGCCTAGGCTTAGTCAGAGCGCGCCTGAGGCGTTTGATTGGGCGTTCCCAGTACCCTTCAGCGACCCAAATCTTGCTTGAAATTTGAAGTTTTCTGGAAACCTGGTTCTGTTTCTGGGTTGCAGCAGCGTCTTCACAAAGAAGACGACTTGAAGAATAAGAGTTTTTTTTCTTTTTTAATAAAAACTTGGCCCTAAACGACGCCGTTTTGGCCAAGTCTTTTAATATTTTTAATGACTTGGCCCAAAACGATGTTGTTTTGGCCGAGTCTTTTTTTATTTTTTTTTATTTATTTATTTTATAGGAACATTTGGCCCAATCCTATATTTCAATTTACTCCAATCTCATACCTCAATTTGTTTCAAAATTCTTGACACCACCAAGTAAGTTTTTTAGTATTCTAATTTTAATTGGTCACTGGTAGTTTGGCTATTTGTTTGATTGTTGAAGTTGATTAATTTGTTTTATAAGTATTGTATTTTATATATATATATATAATTTTAGGTCCTGTGAGGCTTCGCCTCACACCTCACGCCTAGGCGGGGATATCCATGGAACGCCTCACCTACGCGGCCTTCGCCTTTTAATACATTGATCATAACTGATATACCACTTTGCCATCAATTCTATCGTTTGCTGCCATTGTACTATCTGTTTTGACTATCGTGGTTATTGAACATGACATAGGATCAGTTGTACTCTCTTTTTATTGTTTTGATTCATAACCTATTATCTTGTCTGAATAATTAATGAATTAAAAAATTATGATTCTGACATTATGCTCTGACCAGGTTGGTTCTATTGAAGGGAGGGTTGGTGTACATCATCTGGATGATGGACTACAAAGTAAAAACTTTACCTTCAAGTGCCATAGAGAGGGCAATGAGATCTACTCAGTCAACTCTCTGAACTTCCATCCAGTAAGGTTCCTTTATCTTTTTCCTTTTTTATAATTATGTCTGGACAGTGTATTGAGGGTCCAACCTATTTATTTTAGGTTGTTTATATTTTTGTTTTAAAGTTAAAGATAGATGAGAAAAAGGAAAGGACACCAAGAGGAGAGATGATAGGGTGAAGGGAGAGCGAATACATTAGAGTTTGAAACTCAAAAGTCAAAACACTTTGAAGTGAAATGTTTGTGGTTTTCGCTACATGCATTCTTCTTCACCTCTGTAATGTCTCATCTTGCTCTTTCCTTTTTCCTGTTTCTTTTCACACTCTTCAATTCTGAAAGATAAAAAGCAAAAATGTTTCTAAATAATCCTTGAATTACTATTTTTCTTTTGTTTTGAAGTTTTCTTTTATATCACGTACTGGATTAAATTGGTTGTTGGCTTGTCATAGTGTATGAGAATCTGTAAAGTTGTTATAGTGCTATGTTTACTGGATTATTTTGTCTGAATGGTGGCTTTGGTCAAGTTAAATCTTACCTTCATGTTCGAAATTTGTCTTCTTTTAGGAATGAGTTTACTTCAGAATCAATATTTGGAATGCCTAATTATTTGACAGTTTCCATCCAACTAGTTTATACAACGTTCACTGTCTGTTCATTATGGTTATTGTTAGGTTTTTTGAGTGAGATGTTGGATAAATTCTGAGGCTTCATTTTGGGTTTTCTATTATTTGTCAAACATTAGAGCTTATTTTGTGTTCCTCGATCAGGTCCATCACACATTTGCTACCGCTGGTTCTGACGGTTCTTTCAATTTTTGGGATAAGGATAGCAAACAGAGACTAAAGGTTTCTTCCACATCTATTTTCTACTGCTTTTGTTTTTGTATTATGCTTAAACTATGAGCATCTTGACTGTTGGGTTCTGATCAGTTCAAGTTACCGCTAATCTGGTGATATATTTGGTTACTGATAATTTGTTTTGTATGCGTACAAGTGTCTAATAGAGGGTTTTCTGATTTTTTCAGGCAATGGCGAGGTGCAGTCAACCTATACCTTGCAGTGCTTTCAACAGTGATGGTTCCATATTTGCATACGCAGTAAGTCTCTTTCTTCGTGATTTTGCAACTAATACGAGGGTTCTGTCTGAGGTTTGTCGTTCAAACTTTCATGGGACTGACTCATGGTGTACAACTTGTTTAGAAAAAGGAAAATACTATCCTTACTTTTCTGGTTTTCCTCTTTTAAATCTGGGTCGGAAATGAATGGAGTCTGGAAGTTGTATACATCCATAGAAGTTGTGTTCTTCAACTGGTATAAAGTGGTAGAAGTAGGTTGTATCCACTGCAACTTGAGGCAATATCTTTGCGTATGCATTTTTATTGTACTTCTTGCAATGACGACAACCTTTATGCAATTTTGATTATACCTCCAATGAACCTTTCGCTCTGTAGACTTGCTTGTCTTTCACTATTGTTTCTGTCGAGATTATACTGCATGGCTTGCCATCGTTATTTGTGGTCTTGTGCCGTTGTAGTGTCTTTCTGTATTCAAGTGACTGCTGGTTTATGGTTCTAATCTTTGAGAGCCAATTCGACTTGAAAACTGGTTGCGCAAATTCCTTATATTTTACTCTCATAATTTTTAAATATTTTACTGAAGATCCTTTCCGACATATGTTTCTAGGTTTGCTATGATTGGAGCAAGGGCGCTGAAAATCATAATCCTGCTACCGCAAAGAACTACATTTACCTCCACGTGCCCCAGGTATGTTTCTGACCGTACGTTTCCAGTAATTTTGTTGATGAAGGCCTGGAAATACTCGAACTGCATTGTACCCTTTTCGTGGCTGCAGGAAGCCGAGGTTAAAGGCAAGCCAAGAATCAACGCTGGAAAACGGTGAAGCTGTCATGTCGGGTATGAGCTATTTTGTGCATACGACGTTTTTTAGTTGGCAAACGTGTGATCAAGGCGGCATTCTGTATGTCTAGTTTAGATAGGAAGATTGTTGTTCTGGTGCTATTTTGAGTTGCCATCTCCGAAGAGGCGGCTAGTTTGTTCTTCGCTAGATGCTAGTTTGTTGACAGGATCTCGTTCTTGTTCTGTTGTGCTGAG
The DNA here is from genome assembly GCA_036320875.1 of Cotoneaster glaucophyllus. Classification (NCBI taxonomy): domain Eukaryota; kingdom Viridiplantae; phylum Streptophyta; class Magnoliopsida; order Rosales; family Rosaceae; genus Cotoneaster; species Cotoneaster glaucophyllus. Next base: position 2,457,472 of record CM070072.1, on the reverse strand, counting down.
AATTCAAAACATATAAGGGCTTGTTTGGTATCCTATTTAATTTTTTTTATAATTTCTCAAAACATTTCTTAAGAATTTTTCTTGAAAACAATTTTCTTTAAGACTCAAAAACTTGTTTGGTATGCGATTTAAAAATTCTAAATCTTACAACTTAAACTGGATAAAGAGATCAAAAAAGAGGGGGTTGAGAGAGGAAAGAGGTAAGAGATGATTGGAGGAAAGAGAAAGAAGTGAGAGGATCGGAGGAGATAGAGAGGAAGAGGAGTGAGAAAAAGAACCGAGAGAATGAAGAGAGCGAATTGGAAGAGAGACAAAAAAGGTAAAAAAAATAAAAAGAAAGAGAAGGGCGAGAGAGATTTGGAGTGAGAGGGGAGGAGGGAGAGAAAAGAAATGAGTGAGTTAAGTTTAAAAACTCTAAAAACTCATTTTTTTTTGTGTTTTTAGATAATAGACTATATTCTTGAGTTGGTCTTGAGTTCAGTTTTTGAAAATAGTCATACCAAACAAGTTTTTAAGTCCTACAACTTGAAAATTGTTTTTGAGTTTAAAAAGTTGGATTCAAGTAGAGTACCAAACAGGCTCTAAATTTCTTTACTAAATTTCAATGAGCTTGAGGTTTCTTGTTGTTCTGATGCGATCTTACATGTTCTAAATTAGGCATTTACTCCACGTCGTTCCTAAACTTAACTGCTTCAATTGCTAGTGGTTACGGTTAAATATTAACAGTCATTTTTCTCTTAAAAGCACGGAAATAAAACTAAAATTCGTTTCTTTCTTAAATACAATGATATGTATTTAGATAGAAGATAAATTGATATCAAACTCGTCATTGAAGCAAAATACTTGAATTGTTTTAGAAATACAAGAAGAGACCCATTGAACACCGAACCTACGTGCATACTATTTGGAGAAAACCAAACCCAGACTCAAACAATTGAGTACGGTTCACGTGATGGCCCCAAATTAATTAACGTCATCCACTGGTAATTGTCTTTTCCGGTCGGTTCGGTTTATTTTTGGAAGAAAATCAAAACCAATTGAGTTGGCTTGGTTTTGATTCCGTTTTATCAGTTAAAATGTAATTTTATACATCATTCACAAAAAAAAAAAAAAAAAAAAATTTAAACCAAATAATGTGGAGACCACTTCTAATGTTTCAACAATGTGAAATTGAAATAAAATAACAAAGAGAATACCAAAATTTCAATCAAAAGAGACGTAAATGAACATTATGATTCATTGTTCAAATGAAAACCAACAACAAACTTCAATTATTGTCATCCCTAAATGTGTACCTTGCTTATATATTACCAATCGGGATGTGTGATGTCATGAGAAAATTTGGGTTAGAAATCAGGTTGGGTTTGGGTTTACATGGGATGACAAGAACTCAATCCAAACCTAACATAATAAATGAGCGGGTTGAGTCGTGTGGGGTTTGACGAGTTTTTACTTCATATTAACTTGCTTGATCAGGTTTGAAATTGAGTTGGGCATGGGCCGATTCGAGTTGACCGAACTCAAGTTGCATCCCTAGATGAACATCGTATGAACAATTTCTATCTATCACAATATAATATCTATAAATGTACTGTTATCCACACACCTACTTTTACTTTTCACATATCTACCTCAATTTTTCGGCCGTCAGATCGAAGAAATTGAAAATGATGAATGACAAAAAATTAACAAGGGTGTGTGAAACGTAAAAATGAGTGAGTGCATAACACTATCCTATCTATAATTCTCGCGTCGATCTTTCTACTTAAGCAACATATATTTATAGAGTAATGCTATAGAGACTAAATTTGCAAACAAAATAATGTGTCACCAATAGAAATTGAGCACGTTTATCAACAGTTAAGTAATAATTTAATCATCAATTTTCATATCATTTTATTTACAAAATTTTATCCTATAAATTAGTTTTACTAGCATTACTTATATTTATAATATATATTCCAATCTCCCAATCCTTTTTGTACTCCCTAGTCGTGTTTACTTAAGGTGAAGAATAATGCCGTGCGTGCAGTAGAGTGTCATCAAGTCAATAAGGGCTGATGGTGGGGCCGGGGGACAAATCGTGGTTGAAGAACAATTTTCACCCAAAAAATAATAATATAGTAATTGGAAATGAAGAAAAAAATAAATATAAAGAAAAGAAGAAAGAAAATTTCCAACGTGTGAATTGTCATAGTGGAGAAAATTTTTAGTGTATCGAAAACACGGCTTTGTACATTAATTGTTATATTATTAGTAGTTTTTTTTTTTTAAATATTCAACCACTTATATTATAACACATAACATTAAACTTGTTCTCTACACGCTGAATAATCTTTCATCTTAATAATTAGTGTCTTTCTATTTTAACTCACGTATCTCGAATTTTTTTAATACATCGACATTTTTACACTAAGAAGATGAAAGTTCAGTTAAGCCACACTATAAACAAACTAATTTGATATCGAATTCACTATTCACTATTCACTATTCACTAGAATATTGCTAGTTTTCAAGACTAGATATATGAAGAAAATATAAATATAAAGAAAATAAGAAAGGAAATTCCAACGTGGTGGGCTGCGACTTTGACTGACTGAGAGCCCTCCACCCGCAGCACCTCCTCTCTTCCCCCAAAGCTTTCACTTTTCTTTCCTTCTTCTCCAAAACTACCGAACTCTGAGATTTCACTCTCTCTAAGCTCTCTCTCTCTCTCTCTCTCTAAGAAGTGAGAAGCATGCTTTGCCAAACGCAATCTGCAATTTAATCAACAGCCAAAGCAAAAGCCGCCGAATTTTCTGGAATCCGGTCAACGCAGAGATGCTCCAGATTTTGATCGGTCAACGCCGGCTGCTTCCCCAGTGGTTAGAATTGGAATTAGGGATTCGTGTATGAGCTGAGCTGAGCTCCAATGGACCCAACACTGATGACGTCCTCCACCTCTGCTTCTGCTTTTTGGCTGATTCTGCTGTTTGGCTTCCTTCACCTCCAGAAGCTTGCTGCCAACGTCGAAGGTACGTCTGTGTCTGTGAATTTGGGTGTGTTTGGTTGCGGGAATTGGAATGAACTATTGAATAAATGAGTAATTGATTGGATTTGACAGGTGACGCATTGAATGCTTTGAAGAGCAATCTAGCTGATCCAAACAATGTTCTGCAGAGTTGGGATCCGACTCTTGTCAATCCCTGTACCTGGTTTCACGTCACTTGTAATAGCGAAAATAGCGTAACTCGAGTGTAAGCAAACCCAACAAACACCTCGTTTTCGATTCAATTCTGTTCAATTCACTTGTAATAGCGAAAATCGCGTTACACGAAGTTTCTAACATTTGTTATCCACCCAGTGATCTGGGCAATGCCAATCTCTCTGGTCAACTGGTGGCACAGCTTGGTGTGCTTTCCAAGTTGCAGTACTTGTAAGTGTGTTTTTCGCTCTGCTTTTCTTTTCGTGTCTTATCCAACTGTTCCATCAGTGTGCATTCGAATTGAAATTGGTATCGATACACTGATGAATGAATTCACCTACTGCATTTGACATATCGAAACACTCTTTCTTGACAGGGAACTTTACAGTAATAACATAACTGGAACCATTCCCCCAGAGCTTGGGAGTTTGTCAAACTTGGTGAGCTTGGATCTTTACTTGAACAATTTACATGGTACCATTCCAGAGACGCTTGGCAACCTTGCAAAACTACGTTTCCTGTATGAACCCCCATCCTTTGTCTTTCTTTTTTATTCGATATGCTAATCTACTGTTTTTAATTGTTCCGTTGGAGTGACTTTCTTCCTTAAAGTCCATGATAGGATTTCGGTTGAACCCAAAATATTACTTAGGTTGACTATGATCTCTCAATATTAACGTCAAGGCAAATAGGCTATAGCTTGAGTTTTAACAATTTTGAAGAAGGAACACAATATAAACAAGTGATAGAACAATGTGCAAAACGTCAACAAAATATAGGAAAACACGTAACTGGAACCTTGAAGGCAAATATTCCTTATGCTGGATGCGTATAATTTATTGTATGATTTCAAGATTCACAAGAAGGGAGACTAGTTCACTTGGTGATCGGAATTTGGAACTCTAATGCAAAGATGCATTAAGCGATAATCACCAGGTCAAAAATTCTAAAGATCTAACAGGAGCTCCTATATTTGTAGCGTCCCGTTTCTGTTATACCACATATCTTTCTTTTATTTGTCCTCTTTTATAGATCCCCTACCCTAAAAGGGAAAGAAAAAATAGGAAAGGAAGAAAAATTTAATTTTGCATAGTTTTTACCGTGACAATCGTGAAATCCCAGGTTGCATGGTATATAATAGATCGAGCCTTGAAAAGGCCCTTTCATTAATCTTTTAAGTATTTTCGAGTGCCATGCTTCTGAATTCTCTATATAGTTAAGACTGCCTTGAAAGAGATTAATTGTGCTAGTAATCATGTTCATGAAGTTTTAGTATGAAGTGAGACTGTGAAGTTTCTATTTATTATGATTAACACTATTCTAGTATGTGTATATATCAAATTACAACAACAACAACAACAACAAAGCCTTATTCCACTAAGTGAGGTTGTGGCCTGTATGAATCCTAGAATGTCATTACACTTGGTTTAGCACCAAGTCTTCCGTGAGCTCCAAGTACTCCTTGTCTTTTCTTAAAGTCTCTTTCCAAGTCTTCCTAAGTCTTCATCTCTACTCCTTTTGCTCTGAGTCTGTCTCGTAATCACATTTTTTTAACCTGAGCATCTATAGGTCTTCGGTTGACATGTCCAAACCACCTTAACCGATTTTCTCTTAATATTATCTTCAATTGTAGCCACTCCTATTTTACCTTCGGATATCCTCGTTCTTAGTCTTGTTCTTGCTCGTGTGCCCACACATCCAGCGAAGCATTCTCATCTCCGCTACCCTCATTTTTGCATGTGTTGATGCTTGACCACCTAGCATTCTGTGCCATAAAGCATTGTTGGCCTTGTTGCCGTCCTTTTAACATTTTCCCTTGAGCTTTAGTGGCATATGACGGTCGCACAACACACTTGATGTACTCTTCCCCTTCATCCACTCAACGTGTAATCTATGGTTGAGATCTCCATCCAATTCTCTGTTCTTTTGCAAGATAGATCTAAGATAATGAAAGCGTTCACTCTTTGGGACTTCCTGATCTCCAATCCTTACTCGTATCCCATTTGGACCCCCTTTCCCACTACAATTGCACACCATATACTTTGTCGAAGACCTTTAGATTCTAACACTTTCCGCCAAAGGTTAAGCTTAGCATCTACTCTCTCATGCGTTTCATCTATAACACTATATCATCTGTGAAAAGCATACATCAAGGGATATCATCTTGAATATGTCCCGTGAGCTCATCCGTTACCAATGCAAAACGGTAAGGACTTAAAGTTGAGCCTTAGTGTAACCCTATGGATATGGGAAAGCTTTCAGTTTGTCCTTCATGAGTTCTTACTGCAATCCTTACTCCATCATACATATCCTTTATGGCTTGGATATATGCTACTGGCACTCATTCTTCTCTGGAATCCTTCAAAGAATTTGGACTCTATCATACAGTTTTTCCGAATCTATAAAGACCATTTGCAAATCCTTTTGCATATCTCTGATATCGTCCCATCGACCTTCGTAAGAGATAGATTGCCTCCATAGTCGAGTGCCCTGGCATGAACCCAAATTGTCTGAGACCCGTGTCTCTTGCTTCAGTCGATGCTCAATTACTCTCTCCTAAGCTTCATTGTATGACCCATTAACTTAATACCCGTATAGCTCATGCAATTTTATATGTCGCCCTTATTCTTGCTGACAAGCACCAAAGTGCTTTTTCGCCACTCATTTCGCATCTTCGTTGTTTTCAAAATCTTATCGAAAAGGTTTGTGTATATATCTGATTGCACTCATATATAGTGCAAATGGAAGTATAACATTAAGATTTAATTGGATAGTATTGTTGTTTTCTTTTTAATTTTCGAGCCACCCTTGTAACATCTTCTTAGGGTTACCCTAAGTAAACTATTTTGCTCTCTTTTTTGCTTCCCTAAAACTTCATGTGAAATTTTAGGGAGATTTATTTATTTATTTAGATGAATACTGAGTGTATGTTACAAAGAGCAAATCTTGAATTTCCAGAAATTTTGAGAATTATTCGTTTGTATTTCTACTATTTCAAGCAGTAACAGTTATGAGATCCATATTATGTAAGATGCTGAGCTACAATGTGTGTGTTCAGGAAAGGTTTCGACTTTTTCTAGGAGTGAGTCCTAAACAGTGAAGGGCCTTAACACGTGGATGTTAATATTGACAACAATAAAATTTATAGTAAGAGGAAAATCCGTCGACTAGTATTTGCAGAAATATATTTTAGGGGAAATAGAAAGGAATTCTGTAACCAGAGTGGGTGAACTCTCATATCTAGTAGGATGTCTTGAAAGTTTCCTAGCTCATTGTTCTCTTGTCTATTGTGTCCATATGTACTTTATGCACACTTAGAAGTCACATACTCTTCTGTTGTTGATGGCGACTAGAAAAATGGTAAAAGAAAATGAATTATCACAAAACTACGTTCACATTTTATTAATTGCGTCCCTTATTGTTTGAATAATTATGTATTGAAAATATAATATCTGTTGTCATTGCGATTATTTGTGATTTAACACTTTCTGTACCATGAAACAGGCGTCTCAACAACAACACCTTGGGGGGGATTATTCCCGGGACTTTGACTAAAATCCAATCATTGCAAGTCCTGTGAGTTTCATATACTTTCATCTCAATAAGAAGGGTGTAGAGAGAAAGGTTACTAATTTATCTGCCATCAAAGAATCCAAATAACATGTAGTTTTCCCATGGAATGCAGGGATCTTTCAAATAACAATCTGACAGGGGATATTCCTGTCAATGGATCTTTTTCACTTTTTACTCCCATCAGGTTTGTTGAAGCAACTTTATTCTTTTTCTTTAACTCTTCCCTGCAGTGGCCGTCCCAGCTGATGATCTAAATGAGGTACTGACTGCTATTCTTCATTTTGCAGTTTTAACAATAATCCTCATCTGAAACAACTTGCAGTCCCTCCACCTCCTCCCCCTTCTCCCCCACCAAGTTCTCCAGGTTTTTACAAATACCATTCTGTTCTTGTGATATTAACTCAAATTTATTTTGAGAGGCTGGCTCTATTTTGTTTCACATACACTTGTGATATTGATAGTTAATTTTTTGGGTGTTTTTCTGTTAATTGTTTTCATAATATAACATTATTGTTGGAATCACTGCTGTAAAGATTCTAAGAAGATGCTAGTTAGGAAAGGAACAGGTTGCGGATCTGAGAGCATACTCCTAATTTTGTATTGTACTATTTCACAGAGAGAGAGAGAGAGAGAGAGAGCATCTGACTCTTAGGATTTTTCATTTAAATCTGGTTCATGTTACGCAAATAACCCTTCCATTATTCCCTCTGGTGAATCATATTAGGCACCACTGCTACTGGGGCTATTGCTGGAGGGGTTGCTGCTGGTGCCGCTTTGCTGTTTGCTGCACCTGCAATTGCACTTGCTTATTGGCGACGAAGAAAACCACAGGATCATTTCTTTGATGTACCTGGTTAGTGAACTATTAAGAGTAATTTAGCTTGATCGTGTTGTAGTATGGGATGTAGTTTCACTCATCTAATGGATTTGCAGCTGAGGAGGATCCAGAAGTTCATTTAGGACAGCTCAAAAGGTTTTCTTTGCGTGAGCTACAAGTTGCAACAGATACCTTTAGCAACAAAAATATTCTTGGTAGAGGTGGATTTGGTAAGGTTTATAAAGGACGTTTAGCTGATGGAACTCTGGTTGCTGTAAAAAGACTTAAAGAGGAGAGAACCCAAGGCGGGGAGCTACAGTTCCAAACAGAAGTTGAAATGATTAGCATGGCTGTCCACCGCAATCTGCTTCGTCTGCGTGGTTTTTGCATGACACCAACAGAAAGGCTGCTCGTATATCCTTATATGGCTAATGGAAGTGTGGCATCATGTTTAAGAGGTACTCTTCTAAATTATTTACTGCGTTGATGAAGTATTTGTTTCACGGCATTAAAAATTATTTGGATTACATTAATAAAATTTTATACACCTGACCAACTTGGTTTGGAGTATCAACACCGATATTTTTTTAATGATCTTTTTTTCTTCAATTTTTTTTTTTAATGATCTTTTTTTCTTCAATTTTAAGTTACCTTGTTTATGTTGATTTTACTTCTGTTTAATTTGAAAGGATAACAAGGTGACCTTTTTTTTGGGTGGGATGGGTGGTATAATATGTGTAAAATGAAACTACCTGTTGCTGGTAATTTAAAATTCCACTTCATAATTATGTCGATAAATTATTGTAGATCGTCCAGAAGGACAAACTGCACTTGATTGGCCAATAAGACAACGCATTGCATTGGGTTCTGCAAGAGGCCTTGCTTATTTACATGATCACTGTGATCCAAAAATTATTCACCGTGATGTGAAAGCTGCAAACATATTGTTGGATGAGGAATTTGAAGCAGTTGTTGGAGACTTTGGATTGGCTAAACTCATGGACTACAAGGATACGCATGTTACCACAGCTGTACGTGGCACAATTGGTCATATAGCACCAGAGTACCTTTCAACTGGAAAGTCTTCTGAGAAAACTGATGTTTTTGGATACGGAGTCATGCTTCTTGAACTCATCACTGGGCAGAGGGCTTTTGATCTTGCTCGGCTTGCAAATGATGATGATGTCATGTTACTTGATTGGGTATGTATTTATGTCTTTCTGTCTGTTTATGTAGCTAATTTATTGTTATATGCAAGATTATTTCCCAACAATATTTGAATTAGGTCCACCTTCTGATTATATTTTTATCATTCTATATTCCATAATATCTTTCATATTTTATCAAAAAAGGCATAATGTTGTTGCAATTCAGCAATATTCTTGCTTCACTTTATTTTGTGTCCCTAAGTCCAAATCTTGGAAATTATCAAAGTTTCAAACCTCAAATTTTTAAAGAAATGTTATATAATATACTGTTAATTAGGTGTATCTCCTGTTACCAGTGTTGCTATTTATTTTAGTTGAAAATAATTGGTCTCCACACTTAATGATTTTATTTCAGACCGCTAATCTCTTATGACATTCTTAATCATTCTGCATGGAACATTTCTGTAATCATTTTGGTCTGTTCTTTGTTAGGATACTTTAAAAACCTGTTACTCTTTATGCAGCTGGCAAGTTCCTGTTTGATTACTGTAAAAATCACTTGTCTTTTTTGGTCAAAATGTAGAAAACAGTTAGAATCATGGATTGAAGAAACAAAATTATAATTAGCGTTTAGAAAATAAGTTTGGTTTAATTACCTTTTGTTAGTTAGAGTTATGATTAAGCTGTGAAGATTTATTTATCTTTATTTATAGCAGCCTACGGTTTAAACTGTTAAGAGATTAATTTATTACATTATCTTAGTAATTATTGTTACTATTGTTGTTGCTTCTTTTGCCGATACATTGGCCTTACAGTGATTTCTTGAAGAATTTGGCATGTGTTTTGTGTGGATCCTAATTTCCTCATCGTCTCTTTATTCTCGCTATCATGGCCTCCTCGCTTCTTCCTTTTCTCTCTATTTTCATTTGCCTTATCTTTGCATCATATCAATATTTGAATGGCGATACATTATTGTAAGCAGTTTGATTTTCTGGAGAGAACTGCGGCCCTTCAAATTTTGAACATTACAACACATTTTTACTCTCTTAGGTGCCCTCACCTTTTGTTTCAAATCGTAGAACTACCTGACATTTTCCTTTTTGTTTTAACGAAAAACGTTAGGTCAAAGGACTACTGAAAGATCGGAAGTTGGAAACACTTGTTGATGCTGATCTAGATGGAAATTATGTTGACGATCAAGTGGAGGAGCTGATCCAAGTAGCTCTACTGTGCACACAAGGCACCCCAGGGGATCGGCCCAAGATGTCAGAGGTTGTCCGAATGCTTGAAGGCGATGGTTTGGCTGAAAGATGGGAGGAGTGGCAGAAAGAGGAGGTGTTCCGCCAAGATTTCAACCCTATTCATCATCCAAGTACTAATTGGATCATAGACTCGACTTCTCATATTCATCCGGATGAGTTGTCCGGTCCCAGATGATCTGGTCTTTGGTTCCGTCCCCGTATGCACGAAAGAAGCCTTCCGAGGACGTGAGAAGGTCCATTTTATATTTCAGTGATACCACATTTGTGTACATGTTTCGTCTTTGTTTTCGATTTTATTTTTGTCTCATGTAATTTTTAGATCACAAAAAGGAGCTGGTGCTGTTGTAATTTTTATAGGGTTAACTGGCATTACGAAGTTGTATGGTGCTAGCAGGAACTAGGAAGGGCCATAAAAGCGCACCCCATTCCTTATAATTTATGTACCTATCTATCCAGAAATTAGTCCAGATTGTCAAGTAAATAACATCACTAAATAATTGTCTACTTATTCTATATACTTCATGTTTCAAGGGGAAAGTTACTTTTCATTCTCATCTCTGTATGATTACGGCTCCGTTTGGTATTGTTTTTTTTTCATTAGAAGCTGCTTTATTTTAAAGTTAAAGTTAAGCTTTAAATAAGTGTTTGGTAAAAACAAAATATCTTGCTTATTTTAAAAACAATGGTATTCAAACAACAGCTTTTAAAAACAGTTTGTAAGTTGTTTTTAAAAGCTACTTTTATATAAAATAAAAAATAAAGTAAAAACCTTTTATGAACACCCCCGGTCATTACCACCACCATATTCACCTGCCATCTTTGCCGCTAGCACGACCACCACTACCATAACCAACACCACTGCCATCACAATTATAACCGCCACCACTGCCATCACAATTATAACCGCCACCACTGCCTCTACCATTGCCTGTACCACTATTGTGACCTTTGCACCCGAACCACCACACCCCAATATTGTCACCATCATACTGCCACCATTGCCACTACCATCACCCCTCCTGCCCTTGCTATCGCTATCGCTTTTGCCGCCCACCACCCCTCTACCATATCCATTTTTGTGATCACGGTTCACATTCACATTACCAGGCAATTCATGCATGATATCACAATCGAGATTCAACAACTTTACTTGTGATACACTTAACCCTAAAATTATAGAGCACAAAGCAAATAAACAGTCTAGAAGTTGATATGATGCACAGTGATTCTCTGAGTAGCTAGGGTTAAAGCAAGTAGTAGGAAAATTTTGGGTGCCAAGTCAGTAAGCATGTCTTATCCAACACCGCGGATCCCTTGCACAAATATATATATGTTTTTTTTCCAAATAAAAAAAAGATCAGACGAAATTAGCTCTTTGACAATAGTCAAGTGGAAACACCTACCTTCAGGTGAGGACCACTCCACAAATTTATTGATAAAGATGAAAATAAATGAAAAATATACAAACGAAGAAACTATACCAAAACCTCTCTGTAAAGACAAAACGATTAACGAAAATAATAATAATGACAAATCCCCGACATATACTTATTTTGGGAAGAAAGACACCAACGATAGCACACTAGCTACTACTAGCATTGGTCCCCCTACCGTACTCTGCAGGCAACAGCCTGCAGCCGCTACTTATATAGATTCTAATTCTCTCTCTTTAAACCTCTATTCATCATTCATGTTTGATATTTCATGCCTAAGCGTTCTCTCTTATGCCTTTACTTTGAAGCTACATATAATTGCAAATTATTGTCTTCTTTAAAATTTATACACCTCATGTTTGCATATCTTACGTATGTATTCACGTGAATTCGTATTGAATTACGTTTGTATCATATTTCATCAATCCTGAAACTAGTATCGGTCAACTTTATACCTTCAGAGTCTCACTTGAAGAATTTGAGATAAGGCACCCATGCTAAAGCACAAAAGCTTCTTTCCAACCAGGAGACCAATCATGATGCGGCATGTGTCAACATTAGAATAAACTTGGTGACCGAAGCAACCTCACACCTTGACACTTTGCATTGTTCCAAAGTCAACTTGATTTTGTACATCAACAAATTATATATGTACATATGCGAGATTCCGTGCATACTGATTTTATAGGAGTTATGTTTATAGTGGTTGCGAGAGACGTTGACTGTAAAAGAGTATTTGCCAGTTCTTGTTCTATGAACGAGGGTATAACTAGTTCACAATGGAATCATAAGCCAACATCGTTAGAAATCTCCAAGAACTCTAATTTCTTAAATTAGTGAGTAGTTGTTTTCATACTCTCGGTTTAATTTTTGACAGTTAAGTGCACCAAGTTTAGTGCAGTGACACAAAGAATCGGAAGTGTCAAAACCGTTACTCAAAACTAGTTACTTCACTTCCATTTAGTGCCTATGTTTTAGTTCGAAGTACTTTTTGGGGTTGACACACTCGAATGCAGCAAAGCTACAACAACAATCAAGTCTTAACTCATTAAGTGGGATTGCTGTATAGATCATAGATCGTCACTATGCTTAGTTTTGTATCAAGTCTTCCATTAGCTTCAAGTACTCTATATATTTTCTTAAAATCTCTTTCCAAGTCTTCCTAGATATTCGTCCGCTCCTTTTGTCCTGACCTCGTCTTACATAATCATATTTTTTAACCGAAACATTTGTACGTCTTTAATTTACGTGTCTAAATCATCTTAACCAATTTTCTATCATTTTATCTTCAAAATATACTCATCTAGCTGGTATTGATAAGAATTTAAAAAAAAAAAAAAAAAAAAAAAAAAAGAAGAGGAAAAAAACTGGATACACGGTCCAAGGTATGGAAACTGACCTTCCAACCACTTAAAAAGCTTCAAATATCCAAAAGCAATGATTCTTCCATTTCGGCCTTCGAGTGAATGGAAAGCAAAGGAAAAGGCCATCATGTATGATGAATAATATGCCTGCCGCCATTTTTGTCTCAAAACCTAATTATATTCTCCTTCATTAATTGGCTTCCAATTTACTCTTTAATTATCAGTAGCTTGTGATCATTTGACAACATATAATAATAGCTGAACTGCTTATAAACTGAGAAAGATTTTTCAATGTGTGGAAAACACGGTCAGGTACACCAAGTACCATGATATAATTTAAATTTTTTTTATCAAGTATCCAAACACTTGTATTGTGACACTTTGTGCACCGAATCGTGTTTCAGGCACACTAGTAACAAATTTTTTAAACAATTTAACCTTTTTTATTTTTCAACACTGAAATGAAATTACAACGAGGATCCTATAAACGGATCCTAATTTTGAATATGTCAAAGTTTAACCTATACAACAATAAAAAAGAAAATTAATAAACGAAATACGTATGGTCATATGAATATCCTACGAATAATGCAAATCAAGTGTATATTCAACGGGAGTACAGATCCTCTCCGGATGTAAAAAAATTGAGCTTAAGATCAAATGACCCGGACCGTTGAAATTTGATCCAACGGCTACAAACAGGGGATCTCTCTAAAAGTTATAATAATTATAGCTGTTGGATCAAATTTCAACGGTCCGGATCGTTTGATCCTTAGGCTTAGTTTTTTAAAATCCGGAGAGGATATGTACTCATTCAACGGCACCAAATCGTATAAAGTTAATTATCATCTTCTTCATGTTAATTAAGCGATTGCGGGACCTCGACAGCCAATAGCAGAGCTAGGAATTTTTTATCGGGTGGGCTAGCTTAAAAATTTAAATCTTTATAAATAAAGAAACTTGTAATTAAACTAATATATGTTAAAATTAAACAAATCCAAACTTGTACATGTACAAGAAGTGATGAGAAAAATAATGTAAGAAAAAGAGATAGTTTGCAAAGTGTATTATATAATTTTATATAGTTAAACCTAGAGAATTCGAATTAGTGACCAAATATTTGGTGGACTACATTCGAAAATCAATCAAAATTACATGTAAAATTTTATTTTTCACCACAAACTACCTGGGCTACAGCCCAGGGCAGCCCTTAACTTGGCTCCGCCAGTGTCGACAGCCAGAAAATCTAAGGCATTTAACAAGAATACAAAAACTAATAAATCACTTGATCCCGTTTTTAAATTGTCAAAAATTGCCACCAATAATTAAATACTGCATATATATATAATTTGCATTAATCATCTGGCGAGGGGCTGGAAAACGTGATTCGAACGGCGAGCGACGAAGACTTGCGGTCAATAGTCTACATAAGACGCTTTTTGACGTTTTAACATCGTCTTTAGGGGATTACACACAGCTTTTAATTTCTTTTGCAGCTAGGGTTTTCCCAATGACTTTATATTCGACTGTTAGGGTTGTATTCATTCTACTTTCATCATATTATCAATTTAAACGAAAACTTTTCTTAATTCTCTGAATTTTCATAATTCTATATTAAAGGAGAATCGTTCGTGAATCCTTAACAGAATACTTTTGTTTGTGTCATATTCGTACTATTATCCTCGGAATGTATTTCAGACTGTCCAAACGAATCAACAAATTTGGATGTAAGAAAAAGAATAGATAAGATTTCATCCAAATGAGAATATCCTTTTTATTTGTTTGGTCGAAAGCCAAGTGACAATCTAATCGCGGCTAATTGACACTGACACTGACATGCATGTTATGTTTTTATATGATCTTCTTAACTGCATGCATATGCCACTTTCTTCGTATAATTAAAGTTTTTTATTACTAATTACTTGGAGAGTAAAGTAGGCTTCAGCTGGGACAGCTTGCATTCTGATCAACTGCCCTACCGTGTTTGTCCCGTAACATAATATCTAGAGATGTTTTTTTTTTTTTTTTTTCCAATTGGAATAAAATAACTAGAGCCTAGAGATTTATCAATAGTGGTATATATGCATCTTAGTAAGTTGATACGGTGCTAATAATCGTTTCTTATACAAGTCAAATCTTAAAAAAAAAAATTATTTAAAGATCATCTCTGTAAAAATTGATTGTTGTCATAACTAATTTACCATGTATGGAAAATGTTGTGTTGATTCATCATATAATCATTGTAAGATAACCAGTCGCTTTTGATTTGAATGAATTAGTCTAAAGATGGTTTTTACTGATAGTTTAAAAAAAATGAGCAATTTAGATCATGAAATACATTTTGAAGTGGGTCTGGACTAGTGAACGTCATATTATCTTACAAACAAAACAGACACATAATAAGTTCTTTTACAAAAATATTCTCATCATTGGAAGAAACTAACTATATATATTTTAAAGAGTTAAGTACGAATAACTACCCAATTTAAGTTATAAATTTGCTTAATTAAACTGCGTCGATTTGAAAATTCAAAGATCCATATATAACTTGAGAGTAAAACCCGTTTTAATAATTGTCCACATCATTGCCACTTAGAACTATGATATAATGATATTCCTCTTCACTTGTAAGTGAGAGGTCTTAGGTTTGATTCTCGCCGAAGGCAAATTTGAACCACATTATTGCTTGCCCATTGTGAGGATAAGCCCACCCTCCCCCTAGATAATATCGTTTGTTAAACAAAAAAATGATTGTACACATCCACTACTACAAAATGGTCTTATTGTGTCGCTGGGCGGTGTCGCTTTAATATAATATAGTGGCGCATAAGATATTTGCGACACTATATAGACATGACGTCGGAATTATATTTCGCTTATAAGCGACGTTAAATCTTAACGTCGCTTATAACCGACGTTAACATTTAACGTAGCTTATAAGCGACATATAATTTAATAATTTTAAACATTGGCGTCGCTTATAAGCGACATTAAGTTGAAGTGTCGCTTATATCCGACATTAATTATTGTTTTTAAATATTTTAAAGCTCGCGTCGGTTCTGACCGACATAGATTTTAATTTTTTTAAATATTTTGAAATCCAGTGTCGGTTGTAGGCGACGGATAGATGGCTTTATATACTCTCCTCCGTGTATAATACACAAGTTCATTTATTTAAAAATTCTAATTTAAGTACTTAGATAAATTTCTACTATTTATGTTAAATTAAGAAATATTTAGTCAAATTAATTAATTTTGTCACTTGAGTTGTTATGAGAAAATGGAAATGAATAATATTTATAAGCATTTATGTTAAATTAACAATATTAAATATAACATAAACTTATAATATTTAGTAATATAAGAATATATTATGTTAAATTAATTTGTTTTGCACTCTAATTGTTATTTTAATTTGTTGTTATTTTAATTTATTTTTGTTGTTATTTTGATAACTTTTTGGTGTTATTTACTAGAATAGATTAGATGAGGAAAATTTTGAGTTCTCGCAAAAAGTGAGCTCATTTGGTCTCCTTACATCTCTAAGAAACAGCGAGGAAAAAATAATTTCGGCGAGAAAATTGTTTTGTTGCTGTACATAATGCTAGCGAGGAAAAATTGTTATAAGTGTTATAAGGATGATCGAATATGTTCATCGTACTCTTATATGGTTGAGGAGTGTATTTGTAAAAAATCATCAAAATCAGAGTTAAAATAACCGTTAAATCGTGAGTTTTTGTTTATAACCGTCGAAAGGTTTCGTCTCGTTACCTAATATCTGAATGTCAGTTTTTTACTATTTTTTACGTATGCGATCTTGGAGCATATACAAACAAGTTTGACGGTTGGATCGTTGAAACTAGTTTTGTAGAATGTGTATTCCGTCAAAACTATAGATTCAACAAACACTTGGAGTTTATTTTATACTTCCATTAAGTAGAACATAATATTTTGTGATATCCATCAGTGCAAATATTTTAAATTGAAGATCGAATTTGTTCATCGCATTCTTGTATGGTTAAGGTGTGTATTTGTAAAAAATCATCAAAATAAAAGTTAAAACAACCGTTAAATCGTGAGTTTTCTTTTATAACCGTCGAAAGGTTTCATCCCGTAACCTAATAACTGAATATCAGTTTTTTGCGATTTTTTACGTATACGATCTTGGAGCATATACAAATAAATTTGACGGTTGCATCGTTAAAACTAGTTTTGTAGAATGTGTATTTCGTCAAAGCAATAGATTCAACAAACACTTGGAGTTTATTTTATACTTCCATTAAGTACAACATAATATTTTGTGGTATCCATTAGTGCAAATATTTTAAATTGAAGATCGAATTTGTTTGTCATATTCTTATATGGTTGAGGAGTGTATTTGTAAAAAATCATCAAAATCGAAGTTACAATAACCGTTAAATCATGAGTTTACGTTTATAACCGTCGAAAGGTTTCGTCCCGTTACCTAATCTCTGAATATTAGATTTTTGCGATTTTTTACGTATGTGATCTTGGAGCATATACAAATAAATTTGACGGTTGGATCGTTAAAACTAGTTTTGTAGAATGTGTATTCCGTCAAAACGATAGATTCAACAAACACTTTGGAGTTTATTTTATACTTCCATTAAGTAGAACATAATATTTTGTGGTATCCACTAGTGCAAATATTTTAAATTGAAGATCGAATTTGTTCATCGTATTCTTATATGGTTGAGAAGTGTATTTGTAAAAAATCATCAAAATCGAAGTTAAAATAACCGTTAAATGATGAGTTTTCTTTTATAACCGTCGAAAGGTTTCGTCCCGTTACCTAATATCTGAATATCAGTTTTTTGCGATTTTTTATGTATGCGATCTTGGAGCCTATACAAATAAATTTGACGGTTGGATCGTTAAAACTAGTTTTGTAGAATGTGTATTCTGTCAAAACGATAGATTCAACAAACACTTGGAGTTTATTTTATACTTCCATTAAGTAGAACATAATATTTTGTGGTATCCATTAGTGCAAATATTTTAAATTGAAGATCAAACTTGTTCGTTGTATTCTTATATGGTTGAGAAGTGTATTTGTAAAAAATCATCAAAATCGGAGTTAAAATAATCGTTAAATCGTGAGGTTACGTTTATAACTGTCGAAAGATTTCGTCCCGTTACCTAATATCTGAATATCAGTTTTTTGCGATTTTTTATGTATGCGATCTTGGTGCATATACAAATAAATTTGACGGTTGGATCGTTAAAACTAGTTTTGTAGAATGTGTATTCCGTCAAAACGATAGATTCAACAAACACTTGGAGTTTATTTTATACTTTCATTAAGTAGAACATAATATTTTGTGGTATCCACTAGTGCAAATATTTTAAATTGAAAGATCGAATTGGTTCATCGTACTCGTATAGGGTTGAGGAGTGTATTTGTAACAAATCATCAAAAATAACAATTAAATCGTGAGTTTTCGTTTATAACCGTCAAAATGTTTCGTCTGGTTACCTAATATCTGAATGTCAGTTTTTTGCGAATTTTTACGTATATCTTGAAGTATATAAACAAGTATGACGGCTAGATTAACCATATGATTCTCACATATGTAAGATTAAATCCTTACCGTTGAATTTAATCTAGCAATTAAATCATAAAAGTGTTTTTGGAATTTTGGCATGGCGCCTAAAAACTAAATTGTATTTCCAAAGAGAACGCCATTTAGCGCTCTCTCCTCTTCATTTCTCTCTCACAACTTCTATGTTTTCCTCTTTCATAAACAAAACCCTAGCCTCCATCCTTCATTTCTCAAAATCTCTCGCAGCTTCTCTCTCTTCATCGCTCTGTCGCAATCCATGGCCTCCTCTCCATGTCGCTTTACCACCGAAAATTCAAGAACCCAAGAGATCCATTCCAACAAAACTCAAATCCACACCTAATCCTCATCTCCCAGACCTAGACTCACGAGACCAGCTCATGATGTCCAGATCAAGCACCACCGACTCCGACTTCTAAAGATTTCTATCAAATTTCGATATGTTCGAGTCGCCGTAGACAACCCGACTTCACTCTTCTCTCCGTCGTCTTTCACTATCGATCCACCGCTGCATTAATTTTTCGGTCGTTTTGCAAGTGCGATTTAGAATCAGAAGCATGCACAAAATCTCTATCCCCATGGTCAGATCCGCCCCATGGGTTCCTCAGCTACACACCACTGCCGCGTCAAATTGCGCACCCAAGTCTGCGGCTTCTTCTATAAGGTAAAAATCCCAAGACTTTGCTAACATCAGATAATTCAAATGGTTCCATTGATAACACTGTTGGGTCTAAATCGATTTCAGATGCTAACGATGTTCAAAAAGTGAAGAAAGACGGAGATCAGGTGGTTGGATCAAAGGAAGGTATTGAGAATAAAAAGAGCAATACAAGTAAGCAAGTGGGTGTGAAAGAGTCTGATAATGTGGCAAAGAGTGGTGGAAGGTCGAGCGAGGGATCCAAATCAGAGGGCGAGGACAAGAAATAGAAGCAGAGTGATGGGCAACCAGTTGGTTGTGTGTTTGAAAGTTCCTGGAAATGATATGTTTTACATTTTGAACATTGTTCTACTAAACCGATGCCACGATAAGCCCCATAAATGTATGTTAGAATTGGTTGGATGCCTAGTAGGTCAGTAATGTATGTCAGTAGGTGGTGTCGGCTAAAACCGACACCACGTTGAATTAAAGCGACGCCCCTTTAACTGCAATAAATTTTGTTAGTGGTAGTTGGATTAGGCCGTAATTGTCAGACATTGGCGTCGGTTTTAAGCGACACCACGTCTTTCTAAACCGACGCTACGTGTCAGAAGTTGTTATATTCATGTCAAATATTCATGTCGTTTTAAAGTGACGTCAGACCCTATGTCGCTTTTAAGCGACATTGTTGTTCATTTATATTTTATATTACTTTGCTTATTGGTGGCGGATTAAGGGGTTTAAGCGACGTCATTACACTTTTGTGACGGTAGTATTGGTGTCGGTTTTTCAATGCGACATTGCACGGTGTAATGTCGAATTTTTACCAAAAATCCGACATTAATTAGGGTTTTTTGTCGGTTTTTCACCGCCAGTGATATGGCCTTTCGTAGTAGTGATCGTCACTTAACACTAGTGAGCCTAACAAATGTTCATTTTTTAAAACGTTAAATAGTTAGTTACAACGTTTTAAAAGGAGTCGATTTGGGGAATTAGAGCTCCAAAGATGACGATTACTAGAGACCAACTCTAGTGTTTGTCCACCTCGTCATCTAGTGCTAGAAATATTATCACTTACTGTTAGTAAAGTCATCACCTAACGCCGATGACCTAACAAATGTCTAGTTTTTAAAATATTAGGTAGTTATTTGAAATGTTTTAAAAGATTACGACCAATTTGAAATCACACCTAAAGATTGGGTATGTATCCAGACTTAATCCTATTTTTAAAGTACAAAAAATAAAGATCTCACTTATAAGGGTGTGCTTAAAACTTCAACTTCATAGTGTAAATCAAGCAATGTTTGAAATATCCTGGATACACTCGATATTTCCACGGAAATATCCAAAAATTCAGGGAACAATATGGAAAGAGGAGGTGAAGTCTAAACTTCACCCCATATCCACGATATTTCTGGAAATCAGTCAATTTTCTCGATATTTTTTAGAAATATTCAGTGTTTGCAGACAAATTTGCAAAAAGTTTGCAGGAAATATCCATGAGCCTATGCATTTTTTTTTAATTTCTTTCTTTATGGTATTAGTTTACTTCAATAAAACTTGTGTTGTTTTCGTGACGAAAATTCAATTAAGTTATGTATAATTTATTCTTTCTAGTGAAATGCTTTATTTTATTACTTGTCATTATAAGGAAGTTTTTCTTCTCACATATGACATACTTATAGTTTACACAGTATCTAATTATTAATTCTTGATTCATACGTGTGTTTTGGCTTAATATGACATTTCCTAAAAAATAATTTTACATTTCCATTGTTTTGAGCAAATTTCCATCATTTCCATTGAAGGCAATTAATATCAATATCGATATACGATATATCCATTGATATTTCCACAAATTTGCCTATCAATATTTCCACCGATACCGATATTTTAAATACTGAAATCAAGTTAAAGATTTAATCATTGAAATCACATAAATTCATAAAATCATATAGTTTAAATTGTTTTCTTTATGCACATGAAATTAATTTTTGCATAAAAAGAAAAAGAAGTTGCACTGCAGCTATATACTTGTTAATATCCATCTGGATCCATGGCTGGCATCAAAATATTTAGCCTCATGCCACAAGACAAAGTTCAAAGTCACGAGATTCTGTACCGAATGATACATGCACATCTAGCTAAAGAAAACAATATAGTTAATACTCAGTTATTCAATCTGTAATGTACGTGTAAATTAATACAATATCATCAAAACTTTATTTTATCAAATGTGGTCAGTTGTATAAATCCTAAAATGTCACTGCACTCGATTTTGCACCAAATTTTTCGTTATCTCCAAATACTGCATATATTTTTCTTAAAGTACGCGTAAACTAATCAAATAAATTTAACAGAAACCAAATTGCCTGCCTCACTCGATAATGCTTAGTTGTTTCTTTTAGGAGTTATAAGTAGTAAGTAGACTCCACGCATCGATGGATAATGCAAATGTGGGGATGCCTACAATGGTTGATTATATAATTGCCGCTCGATGATTGCAACTAATATTCTTTTACAAAAACATAGGTCCAATATTATAGTGCACTGCACTGTTTAGCTTGTAGCATGGAACCATATTGGAGGAGAAAATGCTTTGAAACCATTCCAAGCTGTTGCTCTCCAATGAGAATTGTGCTGAATAATTTACGAATGGGACATTGAAAATTTGACAAAGTTAAATATGAATTACATTGAGTTGTTTCATTTTTAATTACATTGAGGCCGACTGAAATTTTATTAAGAAGGATCAAGAACGTATATTGGACATTCATGTCAAACGTAATCAAGAATTCACACACGTCAACAAAACACTACGATTTTACAATTAGAAACTCATTAAAGATACGATACAATTTCTTAACCACAGAGGACCCAAGTCCAACCAACATGAAAAATTACACCCACAAAGATTATACCTCGCAACCTATGAAACTACCTACAGGTACCACGAGGTACCCTTTGTGGATCTTCCAATCACTGGCAAAGAAGCATTGCTGAGTTGCCTCTACTCTAACAAACTTAAAGCTTCCTCATCAAAGTATTTTCTCATGCACACAAATTACAAGAAACACAAAAATCACCACATCGTTCTTGGACGACAGATGCCGCTCAAAGTTTTTCACAGCTGCCCTATTGTGCATGTGATAATTAAGAAGCAGGTTGAGGTACAATATTAGTGTAATTAATAATGGGGTGGTTGGCGGATCTCTCTACTCTAAAGAGAGAATGTGGTTGATAGTGGGTTGTTAGCGAGTCTCTCTAAACCCTAAACCCTTGGTCGCTTCGGACTCCCTAGACAAATTCTCTCTCTTTTACAGCATAGGATTTTTCGGTGCTCACATATATATGTTTCTAGAAGGAAATGTTGTTGCTAACCAATTAGTCAATTTAGAGCCTCTCCTCTGCAGTCAAATTTTTGTTGGTTCTGAGCTTACAAGTCTGTCTCACCTTCTCTACGTGTGGTTTTATAATTTATTTGTTTATATTTGGTGTTTTGCTAGTTCTTACATATTCGTTAGGCTTTGTGATATAGCAATATGTTTACACTACATATGGAGAATAAATTAGTATCGAACTCGTCATTCATAATTCATAATTAGATCACTTACAAGTAAAGAAAAATATCATCACTACACCATAATCCTAACATTCTTAAAAAGACCCTAAAACGTCCTATTCGATGGATGAAAAGATTGAGAGGCAGCACATTGAGTATTGTGATTTGTAGGGCTGTATCAAGTGCATGACTAACCTTCCTAGGGTTGGCTTGGGTTAGTATAAAGCCGAAATATGATGAATGGGAGAATCTCTCTCACCGGCCGGTTCACGTGAGTGTATGTTACCGAGTATGCCAAAACCGACCCCATTGGCCAATTCTCAATCTCAAACAACGAGCTCAAATTAACCTGCAGCACTATTTCATACACGTACGTAAGCATCAAGCCATATGTCCTATTATCCTCCTACTAGTCCTATCCTATGTCTCTCTCTCTCTCTCTCTCTCTCTCTCTCTCTCTCTCATATTCACATGCATGCATGGGATATATGTTATACAGTATACACTCCCAAAACGCAGAAGCAGAAGACCCAATCCCGAACAGATAGAAAAGGGGAAATCCTTCACGGACTCGTATAAACCCGCCTTACCAAGTCCACCAAAACATGGCACTAGATTCTCTCAAATGGCAAATTGTGATTCCTGCCACTGCCAGCATGTCATGCACCATTCCATTTAATGGAAGCTGCTATTAGTCCTCCCAATTGCCCTTCACGGGCTGCTAAAAAACAACGTGGTTTTATTTACTTGTACCTTCCTTTTCTTCCCATTTCTTACCTACTTTCTAAATTCTAATTATTGAAAATAACCCACCATATATTCTTTTTATTATATCATTATATATAACTACATATATATACACACACACACACACGTGTGTGTATAACAACCTGCTATACGAACCCATAAGCCCATGAGGCATTGAAGGAATAGGAGGCATAAAAGGCATAGGCATGGAGGAAATGAGCAAGGCAACAATAACAACCCTTTTGCTTCTTTGGGAACTTGTTTAAAGAAGCCACCCCATCCCTCCTTTCACAATACAAACAATGGCTTCCTCTATCATTTGGTTCTCTGTTTTCCTCCGCTCCTTTTTATTTCAATACTTGTTATTCTTTTCGCCAAATTTTAAGGGCGTTTTAGGCCAATCGCCAGTTTTCGCTTGCGATGTCGCTAGCAACTCAACCCCATCGAGCTTCGCCTTCTGCGACACGTCCTTGGGGGTCGATGCGAGAGTGGCGGACTTGGTGAAGCGGCTGACATTGCCGGAGAAAATCGGGTTTTTGGTGAACAGTGCAGGGAGTGTGAGCAGGCTTGGAATTCCCAAATACGAGTGGTGGTCGGAAGCATTACACGGCGTCTCATACGTCGGCCCCGGCACCAAGTTTTCGAGTCTCGTTCCCGGAGCTACCAGCTTCCCTCAGGTTATCCTCACTGCCGCTTCTTTCAATACTTCTCTCTTTGAAGCCATTGGCAGGGTAAGCACGCACCTAACACTACTTAATAACTTCATCTCTTTCACCTTCATTCTGTCAAATTATATTCGTGCCATGCAAAACATTACTACTTATTTGCATCATTTTCTGTTTGCTTTGAATATAATTTTCACTCAAATTTGATGCACACGATTATTTTTGGCTAAAAAATAACTAATTAGCAATTTTCCGGCACTTGATCAAAGTTCAATCGATTAATCATGGATTTTGTTTTACGTCTTGAATCTTTCACTGCCGTTTGCGTCACTGTCATCCTCACCATCATCAATAATCATTACTAATTGTATTTATTAGTTTGTCTCTTGTTATGGTTTAGTCGATGCGTCTAAACTAAATGTCAGATTGTGACAGAAATATGTATATAATGTTGTACACATATTTTGTATCCGAAAAAATGCTTTTACAGCTATTGAACAGAGAAGCATCCGTCAGGGATTTTCCTTTTAGATAATGAAATAGGAGAAAAATTCTTAGTGGTAGGGCTGCCCGATAACCGCATCCGTAGGTACCTTTCACAAACATAAGTACTCTATCTTTGTTTCGGTTCAAGAATTTAGATACCGGTCGCACTTGGCGTAAGAGGTGTCCTAGTCAAGTAGTCAAATATCGCACCGAAATTTTTCAGTTGAAAAGAATCTGCGATTGGATCGTAGTTGGAGAATAGTTGTTAGAGATTAGTTCCAAATTGAACAAAAATTGAGGAGGTTAGTTAAATAAATATCATCTGCTTTTACTGCTTCATGAACATGGGAGATTTGACCTTGATTTTTGGAGTTAGTCCTTGGAAAATAGTAGTAGTTGCCTAGTCGGTGAAAAAGTTTGAAATTTGGGGTCACAGGTTCCCCAAGTACAGTTTTTAGGGGATTCCAGCTTGCAGATGAAGAAAACGTACAACAGGGGGGGGTGAATGGATGATACTGATACTGATCGACTGCCCGTGAACATGGATTTTTTACTGCATATATAACTTATCACATCTTTTAAAGGGAAAGGGTTCCCCAAAAAATAATAAAACAAGATTAAAAAAATATATCATGTTTTAGACACTAAACGTGCGGACAAATGATGAACATAATTTAATGAAAAACAAGCTCAATCATTAAGAATATATATATATACGCATTTTTTTGTTACAATATAAATATACACATACTTTTTTGTATACTAATTACTTTGTATAATACATAATGATAAAGTAGATCATTCGGATGCATAGATCCAAATTTGGGCAAAGTATGTGTGTGTATGTATGTATATATATATTATATAACATATTGAAATAATGGCGCACTGACCATTTTGTTTGAATGTGCCACACTTTTTTACTTTTTTACACAAGGAATTGTCTGGTTGCATATGGTTCCATTATACAGATGTTTTTCTAATATCCATGAGTTTGGTCGGTGCATGAAATGATCAACTCATTGACTGGTATTGTAAAAATTGAGGGATAGCATCCATAGGATCCAGTTCTATGAAGCTAACCATAAACCATATCGCTAACCCTAAGCTCTAAAGTGAAAATTCTGTACTTATCCCTCGTACCGTCGAGGTTTCCCAAAAAAAAAAAAAAAAAAAACTATCGCAAAAATAGGACGATACTACCATCGTAGAGATTATATATTTACTGTATATTGACCATCATATTACAGAAAAAAAAAAAAGAAAAAAAAAAGGTAAAAGGTGAAATGTATATGAGGTCTTATTACATGGTACATACATCATTCCTACAGTGATCATATACCTATTCTGTTTTTACTATCGTAAAAGAGATCCCTGCTAAGAAGATGATATACGTATATGTACATGGTAAGTCACTTGAATTTTAATGCATAGAATGATAAACGTGATATATGCTAATACGATTAATTTTGTATTCGTGCAATTACCAATGGCATACATGCTTGTACCTAAACAGCTGTTTTCAGCACGGTCAGGTGGTTTCGACGGAGGCCAGAGCAATGTACAATGTGGGATTGGCAGGACTGACATTTTGGTCACCAAATATTAACATATTTCGAGACCCCAGATGGGGAAGAGGCCAGGAGACTCCGGGTGAAGACCCGGTGCTCTCGAGTAAATACGGATCCGGATATGTTCGAGGCCTTCAACAAACCGACGATGGTGACAAGAATAAGCTTAAGGTTGCTGCATGCTGCAAACATTATACAGCCTACGATGTAGACAATTGGAAAGGGGGTTGACAGATACCATTTTAATGCAGTGGTAAATAAACTGAATTTTCTTAAATTTTTGAGTGTCCATCAGCACTTGATTTAATTTCGCAAAATCTTCATCTCATTAATTTCTCTTGTGTTGCTTGTGATTATTAGGTGACGAAACAAGATCTGGACGACACATTTCAACCGCCATTCAAAAGTTGTGTTATCGATGGCAATGTTGCGAGTGTGATGTGTTCTTACAACCAGGTTAATGGGATACCAACCTGTGCAGACCCCGACCTTCTTGCTGGAGTTATCCGAGGCGAATGGAAACTAAATGGGTACGTATTCTTTTGGTTGTATGATTGTTAATATTACTGTGGATGGTTGAGAATATATGGGTGTTGAAGTTGAAGTTACATAAGTAACATTGGATTGGATTGGACATTGGTGCAGATACATTGTTACGGATTGTGATTCAATAGATGTGTACTACAAGCAGCAACACTACACCAAAACACCTGAGGAAGCTGCAGCTAAGGCTATATTGGCAGGGTTGGATCTCAACTGCGGATCTTTCCTCGGACAATACACGCCAGGTGCAGTCCAAGCAGGACTTGTGAAGGAGGCCGACATTGACAGGGCCATCTCCAACAATTTTGCTACTTTGATGCGTCTAGGCTTCTTTGATGGTGATCCAAGCGACAAACCCTATGGAAAGCTTGGTCCAAAAGATGTGTGTACCTCAGAGAACCAGGAGCTAGCCCGTGAAACCGCCAGGCAAGGGATAGTACTGCTAAAAAACAGTCCGGGATCACTGCCTCTGTCTCCCACGGCCATCAAATCCTTGGCGGTCATTGGTCCCAATGCCAATGTCCAAAAGACAATGATCGGAAACTACGAAGGTACCAATACGTACGCAATACATGATAAATTAAACTAATTTTCTAGTTTGTATCAAACGAAACTACAACTACATTGCCTTTAAGTTATTGTTCTGAATTACAATTTTGCAGGCACGCCGTGCAAGTATACAACTATTCTGCAGGGCCTAACTGCCTCGGTTGCAACGAGTTATGTTCCCGGCTGCGCCAATGTGGCTTGTGGTACTGCACAGGTAGATGATGCTACCAAGATAGCAGCCTCAGCAGATGCAACTATACTTGTCGTGGGTGCAGATCAATCGATAGAGAGAGAGAGTCTTGACAGGATTGACCTGCTTCTTCCGGGACAGCAAACACTCCTCGTAACAGAAGTTGCAAAGGCAGCAAAAGGCCCAGTAATCCTTGTCATAATGTCCGGAGGAGGGTTCGACATTACATTTGCCAAAAACGATACCAAAATTACAAGCATACTTTGGGTTGGTTACCCCGGCGAAGCTGGGGGAGCTGCGGTAGCTGATGTAGTTTTTGGTCAATATAATCCAAGTAAGCCAGCTATATATAGTCCTTATTTTCCTAATATTTCAAAATTTGCACTGCTCATATATAGTTACATAATTATATATCCTAATCGTATCTAGCTAAATGATATATATGTTATTAATTGTTGCAGGCGGGAGACTACCTATGACATGGTATCCACAATCTTATGTAGACAAGGTTCCAATGACAAACATGAACATGAGACCGGATCCTTCGAACGGTTACCCTGGCCGGACTTACAGATTTTACACTGGTGAAACCGTTTACTCCTTTGGAGATGGACTAGGCTACTCCGCCTTCAATCACAAACTAGTTCGAGCGCCTAAGCTGGTATCGATTCCCTTAGAAGAGGGTCATGTATGTCACTCGTCAAGCTGCAAGTCACTTGACGTTGTGGAAGAAAGATGCGAAAACCTAGCTTTCGATATCCATTTGGGGGTGAAGAACATGGGAAGTATGAGTGGAAGTCACACGGTGATGTTGTTTTCGAGTCCTCCGGCAGTGCACCAGTCGCCTCAGAAGCACTTGTTGGGTTTTGAGAAGGTGTTCGTGAGTGCTCAGAGAGAAGCATTGGTTAAGTTCAACGTGGATGTTTGCAAGCACCTGAGTGTGGTCGATGAGCTTGGAAACAGAAAGGTTGCTTTGGGAGAGCATGTGCTGCATGTGGGAAGCTTGAAACACTCTTTCAGCGTTAGGATTTGATACAAGTTTTCAGCTCCTCTCTGCTGCTGTAATTCTTTTCAGTGTCTTATTTCTCAATTATTTTCCGTAAGGAGAGATAGAGATAGCGGAATGGAAAATTTTGAGCAATGAATAAGTTGGGAGAGTTGTCAAAATTCTCTCAAATCTTGTTCAAAATCAAAGAATTACTAATTTGAAAAATGAAATCAAGTATTTGGTTTGTCTTAATTTTTTTTTCTTTGCCTTGCAATATTTCTTTGGATGAGAACAAATTCGCATAAAAATTAAGGAAAACTAATGAACAGGGCTTGAAAACTTTTAGTTTTAACGATAAAGACAAAATAAAGGGTAAAGTGAATAGTGTCAGGTTTGACTTTTTAGTGTAAAAATGTGGTTTTTCGTTAAAATAAATAGTACCGCGAGCTTTTCGTTAAAACTCCCAATTAAGATTCCGCTTCAATGTTACGTACCTTTAAATATAGAGCAGTTGATATATTTGACCCTAGCCAATATCACAAGGCCTGTCACTTAAAGTTGGGCTTGCTACTCAATTAGGATATTGCTTTTGATATTTTTAATTTAGATTGTGGTTTGGTTGGTGTGTGGGGATAAGGGGGATCTAACAAGATCATCACACATCACTTAACTAGGCTTAGGTCAAACAACCAATAGTTTTAGGCCTCTTTTGGTTTGAGGATTGAATTGGGAATGATATTTCTCTAACTTAAAGATACGTTGAGGGAATGAAAATATTATGTCTAACTGGAGGGTAGAATATGGATTACTCATGAAGAAAATTTATTCGTCCCAATTCTCTCCAAATTCGTAAGATTAGAATGCATGAGTTCCTTTCATGTATAATCCTTTTGCTAATCTCGTCTAAATGAAAAATCATTCACTTCTACCTCCAATATGCGATGAAATTAGAGAGTTATCCATTCCAATCTAGCTTTACATACCAAACGAGCCGTTAATGTACTTTTATTTTATTTTCACTACACTTTACAAATAACTATTTTAATCATAAATATATTAAATTTAAGTTGTGAAAAGTCATTCATTTATTCCATCCTTACAATTATATTTTTGGGCTAATTACATTTTACACTCTTAATGAATTTCTACTCTGTTAAATTAATCTGGATCAAGGACTAGTTGCATGTTATAAGTACTTGAACTTGTGTACGTTGTATCTGTATTTGTGACTAAATCTAGAATTCGATACTTGCCTCTAAGATTTGAGTATGAAGATTGGTGGTGGCACATGAAACCTAGTTCTTATTGCTTTGTTATTTTCAAAATTCATTTGCTAACTTTTCTATGTTCGTCACTTGACTATGTTGATGATTCTTACCATCTATTATCTTGTTATTAATTTCTTATGTTTTATGTATTGTTGTGTCTTTAATCGATCAGAATTAATTGTTATCATGACATAGGACAAAATTTGGTGTTTTTAGATGAGGAAAAATTAAAAGAAGGAAGTGGTTTTTAATCAAGAAAAGTGACTGAGAATTGATAATTCACGAGTTAAAAGGTTATTTGTTGCTATCATATTCGGAAATAGATGTTTTGGACTTTTCAGGTTGTTCAGGTTAACGTAACTTTTGTTTGACTTGTCAGTTTTGGGACAATTATATATGGATTCGAAAAAAACGACAAGATCTACAAGTCTTGTGTTAGATAACAAGTCTCGTCAGAATTTGGCCGAATTTATGTGTTTACTAGCCTAAAACGAGATTTTAATATTTTAAGATCTTTTGATGTTTTATTATTTGTTTAATTTTTTTTTCTATTTGGCGCTAGGGTTTGTTAAGATTATTAAACAACTTTTAGAGTTTTATTTTGTTCATCTTATCATATTATTAATCAAAATTCGAGAGTTTTTCTCGATTCTTTAGTGTTCGAAAAATCTATTCAAAGACAACCATTTGTACTCTCCTTTATCTATAACTTCTGTAGCGTCGCATTGACACAAGATTACCCAAGGAAATATAAAACTTAGATCTACAATATGACAATATTCTTACCCCTAATGAGTTGTCTCTCTATCTTATGAATGCATGCTAACATATAATAAACCTGATGGATGGGCAACGGTTATGGCGGGCGGGTAACCGCGGTTATTTATCCATAACCGTTTATTCTCATACCCGCATAACCATTTACCCGTTGGGTAATTGCCTAAACGGTTATACACATACCCATAACCATTTATAAACGGTTAACCATACCCATAACCGCGTACCCATTTAACCGTAACCGTTTAATACCCTTTTACCCATTTATTATTTTTTAACCCGTTTATCATTTTTTTTTTTACCATTTACTCATTTTCACCCTTCTACGTGTTTTTTTAACAACTTGAAAATTAAAAAAAAAAAAATTGTCATAATTTTCTTTTTCTAACAATTAAACACCGTTATAGGTACATTCATCATACATTTCCGCATTTTAATTTTTTAAGTCCTTATACCATTCCAATAATTGAAATAATAGTTTACAGACGATATTTTTAACTGTTAACAATGAAGGTAATATAAAATTGGCTAGGTATTCTTGGGTTAAGAAAACTGTTAAAAGATAATATTATTTGGTTATTTAACTCGGAATGTAAAGTATTAACATAATATATATATATATATATATATATATATATATATATATATATATATAATGGACCATGAAATCATGCAATATAGTCAATAGCATTGATCTAAGTTTTGTCCGATAGAGAATA
Organism: Cotoneaster glaucophyllus; assembly: GCA_036320875.1. Lineage (NCBI taxonomy): Eukaryota > Viridiplantae > Streptophyta > Magnoliopsida > Rosales > Rosaceae > Cotoneaster > Cotoneaster glaucophyllus. Next base: position 2,426,407 of record CM070072.1, on the reverse strand, counting down.
TGGTTTGTGTTAATTTTACATATATAAAATAAATGGGTAAACGGTTACCCGTTTATAACCGCGGTTAATACCCATAACCGTCCATTTAAATTTCGCGGGTAAACGGTTATACCCATAACCGTTTATTTATCTAAACGGTTACCCATAACTGTAACCATTTAATTTAAACGGTCGGATAACCGTGGTTACCCATAACCAATGGGTATTTGCCCATCTCTAGTCATTTCTGAGTAATCAAAGATGTTAGTTGGGAACAGAAAATGACAAGGAAACATCCAACCTATTGAACAACCGAAGTAAGGTTAAGTTGCTAATCATGATTAGCATAGAAAACAAGTGAATGAAATGATCAAGTTGTCATATGTCGAAAGTCAACAGATCCGTATCAACCAATGAACTTGTTTTTCTGATAAAGAAAAGAAGAAATAATACTAATTCTAATAATGTCACGCGGAGCTATGTAATGTTTGCTCAAAAAATTTAGTGATCGTTGGATAACCTTTTTGTTTTTATTATTTACTTTTTTGAAACTTAATATTGAAATATTGTTTGGTAACTATTTTCAGTTTTTTAGTTTTTTTTTATTAAAAAAACTAAAAATCAAACAAGTGAAAAATTAGTGCCAATTTTTAAAAACTTGGTGCCAAAGTTGTTGTTACTAAATAAGATTTTAGTTTTCAAAAAAAAAAGTGAAAAGATCCCTACTAATACTCATTCTAATCTAAGATCATTTAGTCATTTAAATGTATCAAGTGAATCAACGTTGTATGTACCAAGTAGCTATTAATAATGAGCCGTTGATTTATCTGATACATTTGGATAACTAAACAATCTCGAACTTAGAAGATTTTTTTTATAAGGTGATCTTTAAATGAAGATTAAAAAGTTGAGCGGTTTCCAATTATAAATTTTCTAAGGTGAAGTTACATTATTTTCAAGTGAGAAAATGAGCCCATACCCCCAAGGGGAAATTCAAGTATTATCCATACATAAACAATAAAAGAGAAATTTATACATGTCCTTGTATTACTAGTACGTGAAGTTATTGTAGAGGTGTACCCATGCAATACAAATTATTTTTACACAACACTAGTACACCGTTAATATGGCGCCTAATGCTAATAAAATAAAGATGCATAAGTTTTTATCTACATAACCTTACTTTACTAACACATAAAGTCATGTGACGATATATTCGCGTCATCTAAGTTTTCGTTAATAATAAGCCAAGACAACGTTAGCACAACCACACAAGGCACAGAGTGTGACACGTGCCCTAAATGCTGCACACTTTCCAATGAAACCAACGTAGATGAGATCGAATCAGCAGAGGGAACTGAGCTAATATGGGAAGTGTTGGCCAATAGTATGACGACGCGTGTGAATGTTATTAGATTCGACGAATTGCAGTTGAGGACGTGTGTCTGCAGCAAACTGGCAGTGAAGCTACCAGAAAACGCTCAATTAAATCTCATTCGTTTAACCCAAGGTCTAAAATATCGATGATATCGGAAATATCGGTAGTCCAAAAACACGGAAATTTCGATGGAAATATCGGGATATTATGGATATTTTAGACCTTGGTTTAACCAAATAGAGGGACAATTTTGTCAAAATACATTTACAGCGTGGAACCTATGGACTATTAGTATTTGTCTGATTAGTCACTCATTATTACGGTCTAATAATATTCTTCTTCTATTGAAAGTCAAAGATCTTAGGTTCGAATCTTATAGATGATGAATTCGATATCGAGTTAGGCTGTTCATTGTGTGGCTTTGCCGAACTCTCCCTCATCTTAGTGTTAAAATATAAATGTAACAAAAAAATATTTGTATGATTGTGTAAATCCAAATATACTGTATTTAAGTTTTTTATATAACGATAAGATATTAGACTTTCTTATTTGTATGAGAAGTAAGTTCATTATGTTTACGATAAAGTATTTCCCCTATAACTCTCTTTTCTCTCTCTATGCCACAACACTCGCTCTCATATTAGGTTATTTTGCTACATACTCGTTCACAATTTTCATCATTTCAATCTATGTCACTTCTAAGACATTAATTCAAGTTTTGATATTTTTTTCAGACTTGATTGCATGAAACATTTACCACGAAGCGCACCGCCAAGCTGAGCCGAGGAGCCAAGTCGCTCCAATCCAAATCCTAAGTCTAAATGATGCCGCGTCATTCCTTCCACAAACCCGGACTGCTGCCTGAGCTTGCCTCCAATTGATCCAACCGTCACCTTCACTGTTAAGCCACAAGCTCCCATAATCTGTTATATTTTTGTAAAATTTACGCTTTTCACTTATATTATGATACTTACTGCAGTGTTATAGGGCTGGTTTGGTATTGCTGTGCTTTGAAGAAAAAAAAAATGCTTCTGCTGTGCTGTGAGAATAAGCTCATTTTTGCTGCTTCATGTTTTCAAATTTTTTTTTTTTACCCAAAATTGTGAAAATAAGTTGTTTTTAAAATTATGAAAATAAGTTGTTTTTAAGTGTTTACCAAATACCTTTTTAAGTTCAACTTTTTTTTATATCCACTTTTTATAAAAGCATCTCGTTACCAAACTAGTAAAAATCTCTCCGACTTTAGGAACAGCGACATGGTTTTGCACAAAACTATAGGCCAACGGAAAGCCACACACTACTTGGTTGTTGGCGAGGGCAATGTTGACTTTTCAGGAGCCGTCGTTTTCAAGGAAAAGTATATGGATCGTCCCAATCAGGCAATCAGGAAGCGACGCGCTCCCGACGGTTGTGAAAGGCTATTTCTGGTATTTCACCAAGTAAATAAAATTACAAAATAAATTAAAATACGGGAAATGAAGAAAAATAAAATAATAATGCCGACACGATTTGAAAATACCTAATTGCAATTGGCACTCTGGTTGCTTCATATTTTATTTTTTTAGTTCGAAGAAAAATTGGGATGCATCTTCTCCCGCAGCTGCCCATATGCGCCATTTCTCTCCAAATTTCCTTTGAATTTTTGCCAAGGTAATTACATCTGCCTCCTACTGCTGAATTGCTCATGTATTTCTTCGTCTCTCTGCGTTTTTTTTTTTGTTTTTACTGTAGAAAATTGGTTTGGTTTTGAGTAATTGATGGATGATCATATAGTTACCATACCATCTGTTTTGTTTATTTGATGGTTTTGGAGATTATGGAGTTAATTTCTGTGTGTTTGACTTACTGGGTATTTTTCTAAATTAATTTTTGTTGTAGATCTTGTAATTTTTGTTAAGGATTTGCTAGTTTGTACATCTAGTTTTGTGAAGGAAGGAGAGTAATAAATCTGAATTAGGTAAGATATTTGAATGTTGAAATTATATTATTGATGTTGACTAAGATATTGAATGGAAGTGATTTCAAACAAGTAACAACTAGAGCCAGGAATTCAATTTAAAGAATTCAACTCGATCGGAATAGAGTCTGGAAAGTTTGAATGAAATGTACTAAAAGAAATATATTGCATCTGGAAGTGATACTCGCTAGACATAGTATTTGGAGCTAACGGATGACTTGGCCCAAAACCAAGTGGAGTAGCGTTCTAGGATTCATACAACCGACCTCACTTAATGGGATAAGGCTTTGTTGTTGTTATCATTGTTTGTTGCTGTTGCTGGAATTGGTACTCGCAAACACGAGAAATTGGAGAAATACCAACCATATGATAGCAAATAAGTATCAGTTAAGAGTTATTAGAATTGAATTGAAGTCAATGTTTAGTTGTTCCAAAGGTTGAATTGGTAGTACAGATAAATCGAATAGAACTTGTATCCGTATGAAAACTTAATTATTTTTGAGGTTGCGTAACCACTGAGTATGGGGATTGTGTCTCAGGAGTGACAACGAGTAGGTAATGAGAAGATGCTTTGATTTTGTAGAAATCCTATGGTTGCCAGGGAACTCTTGAAAAACCTTGATCTGCTACTTGTTTAGTTTAAACTTTGGTGTTTTGGGTTTAAGATTATTGACATTGAGTTATTTTTCTGTTCTTTTTTGAAGGTTGCTGTCTTTCCTTAGGCAAATCAAAACAAACCCGATACAGTTGTCAGGACTTGGAAGTGCTTTGTTCTTGTCAAACTCTGTTGCATCATGGCGAAAAATTTAACAACAGTTAACTCATCTATGCTTTATAAGTATTGGGTTATAAATGTCAAATTTATGTTATTGAGTTGTGCGATCTCCTGTTGCTGCTGCACCTTTGGATCATGGGTTCATGGTTACAAGTTGTGAGTTTATATTGGGAATTAGTTTCTTATTTTTTGGAAAATTTATTTGTTTGGCATTTTAGATTGGATGTTTCCAAATTTTTTATACTTGGTTTGCTGTTTTGCAGAAAACTTTTGTTGTTCAAATTCTTTCCAAGCTCAATGCATTTTCCAATTTCGAGTTTCTCCAAAATTTTCATTCTTTTGGCTAATACATGGAAAACTAGATACTATTTGTCAGACTCTGCACTTGAGTTAGATTCAGACTCTCTTGCTTCTAGTTATTAACCTGTCACATATTATCAGAATGTGTCATATTGGATTTTCTGAAAACTTTGTTTCTTCCTCTTGAATTGACGTTGGCCATAACCTAGAATATTTTCCCTTTTTTTTTGTTTCTTTTAGAACTAAATTCCTGCAGTGGATTTGCATGACATTGTTTTATCTTTCCAGTTTATATCATTTCCATCAGTTGGGTTTATTCATTAATTCAGTTTTGTTTTCTGTTTCCTCTTACTTCAGGGTTAATGAAGCTAAATGATTTTACAGCAGGGAGCACAACAAGCTCCAACGATCTCTGCACGCCAATATTAACTATTCTTATAAAGGGGTTCTATCCAAGAAACGTAGTCAGATTTTTTCGAAGTGAGATTTTATTGATTGGGGTGCTGGGGGTTGCGCATTTACTTCTACTTCGTTTATTTCCATTGTGTCGACTTGGTAATTGTACGTGGTAAAGAGTGATCTGTTACTTGTGTCTCGTAGCGCACAGTTTTGAGAAAATGGATTTGAACAAGAAGAGTATACCATTTTCTCATGATGGTCAGTTCACAAAAAATGACCACTTTGGTGATACTGCTCTATGCTTGAATAGCCCTGGCTCCGGTGGAAGCAACGCACCCAGGTATAGGTGTAGACAAAGCAATTTTAGGTTCAACTGTTCCAGTGCTCCCGATGACGGCTGTAAGTTGGTACTTGGATTGGGCCCGACACCGAGTGCATACTGCGATGATTATTACAATTTTGGACCCACAAAGAATAGAGGATCAACCACTGCATTATCTCAGGGATTTGCATCTGAGGGTGATTCAATCCTTCAACTCGGTCTTTCTGGTGGGACTCTTGAAGCTTCAACTGTGCTTGATTTTTCAATTTCAGGAGAGACTGATGTTAATATTACTCGTGTATCTTCTGAAGATAATCAACTCTCAATTCCACTTGTTGATGAGGGTTCTACTTCGTCCAGGAAATCAGGTGGTTATATGCCATCACTTCTTTTTGCTCCTAGGAGAGACAGTGTCAATCTTTCTCTGCACAGTAAAGAACTTTTAAACGTCGGGGACAAATGCCAGCTAACTGAGCTAAGGCATGAACCTTCTGTTACAACAGATTACTCGACAGAATCAATATCTGAGCAGACAACTACAGGGGCATCTTCAGACAACCGAATTAGCAGTCTAAAAAAATGCAAATTTTTTGGCTGTAGAAAGGGAGCACGAGGGGCATCAGGTCTTTGTATTGGTCATGGGGGCGGACAGAGATGCCAAAAACCTGGGTGCAAGAAGGGTGCTGAGAGCCGAACGGCGTACTGCAAGGCACATGGTGGAGGGAAGAGGTGTCAGCACTTAGGGTGCACTAAAAGTGCTGAGGGGAAAACAGAGTACTGCATAGCTCATGGTGGTGGCAAAAGATGTGGCTATCCAGGTGGATGTACCAAGGCTGCACGAGGAAAATCAGGGCTTTGTATCAGACATGGGGGAGGGAAAAGGTGTAAGGTTGATGGCTGCACTCGTAGTGCTGAAGGACAGGCTGGTTTGTGCATCTCGCATGGAGGTGGTCGCCGTTGCCAGCACGAGGAGTGCGCAAAGGGGGCACAAGGGAGCACTATGTACTGTAAGGCACATGGTGGTGGAAGGCGTTGCATATTTCAAGGGTGCACCAAGGGTGCCGAAGGAAGCACACCACTCTGCAAGGGACATGGTGGGGGGAAGCGCTGCCTCTTTGATGGTGGTGGGATTTGCCCTAAGAGCGTACATGGAGGCACTAATTTCTGTGTTGCTCATGGTGGCGGAAAGAGGTGTTCTGTGTCAGGCTGCACAAAAAGTGCCCGTGGCCGCACTGATTGTTGTGTTAGGCATGGTGGAGGTAAGCGTTGTAAGTTTGATAACTGTGGAAAAAGTGCCCAAGGGAGCACAGACTTCTGCAAGGCCCATGGTGGGGGAAAGCGATGCACTTGGGGAGAGGGTAAATGTGAAAAATTCGCCAGGGGCAAGAGTGGTTTATGTGCCGCTCATAGCAGTATGGTTCAGGACCGGGGGATAGATAAGGCAGGTCTCATTGGACCAGGACTTTTCCATGGGCTTGTATCTGCGGCTTCAACTGCAGGGAGCAGCTTTGACAACAGTCATTCTTCTTCAGGAACCAGTGCCATTTCTGACAGCATGGATTCGCTGGAAAAGCCTGAAAAAACACATCTCATACCCTCGCAGGTATTGGTTCCTCTATCGATGAAGTCTTCATCATCCTATTCACATTTCCCGAGTTCTGAGAAGCCTGAGGAGGGGAGAGACGGGTATGGCGTCGGTGTTGGCAGTTGTAGCGGGATAAAGAGCTTGGAGTTCAAAATCCCGGAAGGGCGAGTCCACGGAGGACCTCTCATGTCGCTATTTGGTGGAGATCTGAAAAATGCCTTTTGAGTGGTAATTTTGTGTCTTAATGTCTAGATTTATTGGGATATTTTGGTGGAATTGTATATAGTTTTGCCGCCTGATCAAAGACTTGTATATAATTTGTGTGTTTTACTGTAATGCCATGGATATTTGTTCTGGTTTGTTGTTATTCTGATGAGTGTTTAGATTAGTTTGGTGCATGTTTAAACCTGTAGGTTTAAAACTCAGCTCAGTTTCTTTTCTTTCTTTATCCCGAGCTGACATACAATATCTGAAAGTCTCGTTTGGTGTTGAAGATTGAATTGGATTGGATTGAAGGAAAGAAGTAGATGCAATGTGATGTGGAAGGAAAGAAGTTGATGCAACTTTCAATTTTGTACGGATTAGTTGCAAAGGAAGGTTTTGCGTTCCAATTTTGCCTATTTTGTGGAGATTGAGAGGGAGGAGTTTTCTATTTATGACTAATTCATCTTTTAATTTCAACTTCACAAAATTTGAAAGTTGAAATTAATACCTTCATCTAACCGTACGTCAATCTAATGAGTTATCTAATCCAATCCATTTCTAGACACCAAACGAGAAATGTTGGAACCAAATTCGTGCACAACCATTGGTATACGAACAATTGCTGGAATCCCATGAACATCAGAGGATAGGGGGATATTTTGGGTGGTGTGATTGGATCCTTGGAATGATTGCCTACATATCTCCACGTCGAAGAGGAAGAGTCAAATCATGAGCATGTAGAGATGTGTTGAATATGACGTGTGTTATCTTGAGATATGAGATTTGTGTTGGATTAGGTATCTGATCCCCCTTTTGAGCCCTAGAGCGACGTATTTATAGTGTTCAATGAGAGTCCTTACAACGATGGAAATCCGTAACTCCATGCACTTCCCCGCAACTCCTTGCATTCGTCCTGCAAGTAGCACAATTGAATTCCACAACACTCTTATGGACATAAATTTCTGATCAAAATTATTATTACCACAGCAACAAACCGATCTGTGTATTTCCAGAATTGCGAATGACAAAATATTTATAGCTCAAATGTTGGTCTTAACAGTATGCAATATCCAGACGAGCCTGGATGTTGCTAACAAACAATTACCTTCAACTTGTAAAAGTTACGGAGAATTTGTCAGATGAAGCCTGCGTCATTTTTCACTCTCGCAAAAGTCTCCGGTAGCTTGCTTTCGGAGTTTTCAGGCTGCTTCAAGAACTCCTCCACCAAACTCCTCCTTAAGTAGACAAGCTTCATATTCTCGGGAACTATGGATGCAAAACAACTTTTCTGGACGCGAGGACTCGCTTCCTTTTCAATAGAAGCGATACCTGAGCTCACTCTTCGCTTCTTGCTTGCTGTCATTGTATATTTCTTCTTGTCTTCCAGCTCACTATCATTTTCATCCGACATAACCAAGTTCTCGGTCATATGTTCCTCCGAAAGACCATAGTTTTTATCCTCATCAAATATGATCGTCTCCACATCAAACTGCGACAACTGTTTCGTTGCATCTGTACCAATTGATTGGAGAAACTCGATGAGAGCTTTGGATGCCCATCCGATATATTCTTGTGCCTTTCTTTCTTCCATCGGTCTCTTAAATTCTGTGTCCGAAGTGTCACTATTAGATATAAGGTCACTAGCTTCTTCAGTCGCGCCAACTCTTGCTGAATCAAACCTGCATGTTTTATTTTCTCCCCTCTTTAACAGTAAATCTGCAGAATCTTTGAAGTCTATATTTTCGTTTACGATTTCTCAATGTTCTTTAAATAGGCATTCAAATGCATCTCGATCCTCCAAGTTTATTTTTCTTGAAATTTACCGACCATACAACCGAAAAACGAAACATAGATAATTAATCCATGATGAACATGTATAATCAAGAGACTGAAACTGAAATAATAGATGAATTTTATGTTTTCTGTGGCTTTTAGTTCATGGCTTTTGTCATTAATTTTATACACAACATACATCAAGTACAACAAATCGTAAGGATTTCCTATTTGCATTAACAACTAAACAGTCACAGATCTTAATCATAAGAAATTTTCCAAATGATGTGAAGAAAAAAAAAAGTTCAGATCAGGCGAAAATTTATACCTTTGGTTATTAAAAACTATGATGCGATAAATTCTTCCAGATGAATTGTACACAAGCCTACACTCCCCTCTCACTCTCCAGGAACAATTCTGATGAAAGAAAATATACAACGCTTTCAAATTGCACAAGAAAATGACAAAGGTTTTTGGGAGTTCTGAGAAGGTTTGCTTTCCATATTATAACGCATGCACATCACATTTATTGTCTGACTTCATTCCACATGTATTATATGACGTATAATTCGTGTTCTGCTCAATGAATACACATCATTAACTCAATACTGCTTTCCCTTTTCATGTTTCTTTATTTTTAAATATTTACCAAGTATAAATCATGTATGGTATCCGATTTAAACTTGGTAAATAATAAAATAAGAAAAGGGAAAAGTGAAAGCAGTATAAATAGAGTTAATCACATTTGGCATGTATCTATTAATCAGAACGCAAATTTTCCAGCATATAATACACGTGGGATGAAATCAGACAATAAATGTGATGTGCGCGCATTACAATATTAAAAAGTAAACCTTTTCAGAACTCCAAAAACCTCTATCGTTTTCTTGTGCAAACTGAAAGCATTGTATATTTATCTCAGTTGTTCCCGAAGAGTGGGAGGGGAGTATAGGCATGTCTGCAATTCTTAAGGAAGAATTTCTCTCATTGTAGTTTTTACCTAAGGTATAAATTTTCGCCTGATCTGGACTTTTTTTCGTTCACACATTTGAAAATTTTCTTATGACATTTAGATATATGTGACAGTTCTGTTGTTAATGCAGATAGATGGAAAAGGAATTTCAAGAAAGCATCTATCCAGAACGAGCTCCAAACACTCCTTGGAAAAGCCTTTGTTCCCTCTCCTCTAACCTGTGTAAACTTTGTTCCCTCTCCTCTAACCTGTGTAAACTTAGAACCGCTTGGCAATGTCGACATACTGAATTCAAAAAACAAAAGCAGTGAAACTTTTTGGGGTACCAAGGCACAATGCACAAGAATGCTTCCCTGAAACATACAACTGCATCATCTTTCAAACTCCAAGACATAAATTCTCCAGTGTACTGCAAATATGCAGATAAAAAACTTTTTATTGAAGTGCTTAATCATGTGCATGTCTGTGACGGGAAATTTTCCGACTTTAAAAATGAGTTTATACCTTTCTAAATGTTAAGAACTCTTTCAAAGATAAAGGACCAAATCAACCAACCATGATCAGATATCGGAATGAAGTAGATGAACAGCTAGAACATTCAAATTAAAAGACGCTACAAGAATTTCTACCATACGGAGCCTCCTTGGAATTCGGAAGACGAATGAAGAAAGGTGAGGTTTCACTCTAAAACCAATTGGCAATATAGAGAGTAGCTCAATTACTTCTAGTACATGCAAGGTTGGTTCCTTCCTTGAGGTGGGATTAATACTCTCAACAACAAGCACTAATGAGTGCTCCGAATGGTGCCGTTTGGCTAGTTAATTATGTTATTGCATTAAGTAAAGGCCGCCCAATGAGCCTCCTTAGTTCTATCTGTATTTGGGACATTAAATTCTTACAACATTAACATGCTATGGCAATATTAAACCATGATGAACATGTATAATCAAGAGACTGAAGCCGAAATAAAAGAGATGAATTTTTTGTTTTCTGCGGCTTTTAGCTCAAGGCCTGTCATTAATTTTATACAAAACATATATCAAGTACAACTAATCGTAAGGATTTCCTATTTGCCTAAGTACAACAGAAACACTCACAGATCTTAATCATAAGAAAATTTTCAAATGATGAGAAGAAAAAAAATTTCAGATCAGGCGAAAATTATACCATTGGTTTATTAAAAACTACATGAGATAAATTCTTCCAGATGAATTGCAGACAAGCCTACACTCCCCTTTCACTTTTTGGTAAAAACTCCGATGAAAGAAAATATACAATGCTTTCAAATTGCACAAGAAAAAAACAGAGGTTTTTGGAGTTCCGAGAAGGTTAATGTTAGGTAGACCAAATTTTTAGACCAAAATTATGTGATGTGTCACTAATAGGAAATAAATACTTTAATCAACACCTAAGTAATAATTCAATCATCAACAACCACATTATATGATTTATAAAATATGATTTAAATAGATGGTCTTCCTAACATTACTCTTTCCGTATTGTAACGCATGCACATCACATTTATTGTTTAACTTCATTGCACATGTATTACAAGCTGTATAAATCATGTTCTGATTAATAGATACACACCAAAATGTGTTTAACTCTGTACTGCTTTCCCTTATCCTTTTTCTTTTGTTTTAATATATACCAAATATAAATCGTGTATCCTTATGAGCTTAAGATAAACAACTAAAATATTATCAATTCCTACACTGTTTCTTCTCCTAAAAAGGTACACGATTTATACTTGGTAAATAATAAAACAAGAAAAATGAAAAGTGAAAGCAGTATATATAATGTTAATCACATTTTAACATGTATCTATTAATCAGATCGCAAATTTTACGGCATGTTATACACATGGAATGAAGTCAAACAATAAATGTGATGTGCATGCACTACAATACAGAAAGTAAACCTTCTCATGACTACAAAAACCTGTCATTTTCTTGTGCAATCTGAAAGCTTTGTATATTTTCTCTCATTTGTTTCTGGACAGTGAGAGGGGAGTATAAACTTTTCTGAAGTTCGTCTGAAAGAATCTCTCATCGTAGTTTTTAACTCTTTATAAACCAAAGTATAAATTTTTGCCTAATCTAAACTTTTTTTTCTTCACATCATTTGAAATTTTTCTTATGGTATTAAGATGTGTGACTGCTCTGTTGTTAATGCAAAACAAGGAGAAAGAAATGTTGGGAGATGTGGATGGATGACTGAATGACTGTTATCTTTTAAGGCATATTACTTGATAGTGATGTTCAAGTCAATTGGATGGTACAACACAAAACCATCATCATGTTTTGTTAGATTTTTTATTTATTTATTTACTTTTGTGTCCAATGGAACAATTTTAAATTATTCTAATTCTCAAACCAAGAGAATATGAATTTGGATAGCCTAACCAACATCTAAACGCGCGTGAAAACATACGCGTATGTATATATGTATTAAAATTACTCTGATTTTCAAGCGACGAAAATTCAAACTTGAGTGACCTAAGCCCTATATACACACGCATGCGCACCTTAACTACACTAAAATGTTTCTGATTTTTAAACGAAATAGATTTAAACTTGAGTGGCCTAACCAAGCGTGTGCTGAAACACAATCAGGAAAAGTAAAAGGGAAAGGAGAGTGAGGAACTGACACGTAGTCGCATAACATGAGGTATCCACCATCTTTGCAGGCGCAGCACCAATCCTCTTCTGCATCTTCCTCCTTGTTTATTATCTTCTCTTCTTTTTCTTCTTCTTCTTCTTCTTCGTCCTTGATCTTCTGACCCTTCATTCTTGCCCTTCTATCTCTCAAGATCTCTAGTCTCTAGACACAAAATCCCCCAAAAAACACCATCAACACCAAATAAATAAACAAATTACTGCTTATAAAAGCTCACATATACAAAATCCAATCCTTCCCTTTACTTTAACATAAATAAAAAGCTAACACACACACACATATATATATATATAGATAGATAGATAGATAGATAGATATATGCAGAAACAAAAAAGTGAGTAGTGAGAGAGAGGTAGCAAATACCAAATTGTAGAATTGTAACTTTACCACTACCATGCATGTTCCAGAATCCCCAGTGAAGGAAGTAAGGAATCAACAAATAATAACACAGCTTGGGATTTTTTTTTTAAAAGAATTACAGCCTAGTTTTTTATTTTATTTAAGTTTATTACCTAATGTCTCCCCTGCTTCGGATTGACTTGTCCAGTCCTATCCAATCGAAATTTCCTTTTCAATGCACCCATTAGGAAAATTTAGGGAACATTTTTTCTCAACCCTCTATTTATTCCCGTTAAATGAGCATAAATTTCGAAATTTATGTAGTGTGTAGACACAAATTTCAAAATTTAAACTCATCTAACGATAATAAATAAAATAGTGAGTATTACCACATATATTGAATAAAATAACAAAGAAGAAAGAACCTGCTTATTGAGTCAGTAATTTGTAACGCATGCATGTATTGGGAATCCAGATTTATATCCGGCCGTTTTGTTTGGCAATTCGAGGCTGCAGTTACATTCACACTCTCTATGCGGTGGCACCAGCACACCCCCAGAGCCCCAGGGCACATCATTGTAGCTCTATGATGATTTCATTGAAGCAATATTGGATCTGATAACATCACAAAACTCTTATATTGTTATCATTTACCTAATCACTTTTAACATCCAAATAAAATAGTTGTTGTCACTTAGTACTACAGTCTAGTAGTATTCATCTTCACTTGTAAGTGAGAAGTCTTATGTTCGATTCTCGTAATTTGAACCATATTATTATTAGCGCATTGTAATGCTAAGCCTACCTCTTCTCCTTTAGTGTAGATAATATCAATTGTTCAAAGAAAAAAAAATAGTTGTTATATTTAAACGGAAAAATCAAATTTCTTGGAGCTGAAGTAAATTCAAAACTAGAATTCAATTTAATCTCCAACGTACACTCCCCCTAAGTTGATTCTGGTTTTGACCCCAAGCAGACCTCTCTCATGTAGATAAGTCTCTCTTCAGGTAATGCTTCGGTGAAGATGTCTGCATTTTTAACACCAATCCTGAAGGAGAAAGTCAATACATTTTCATCTAGAACTTCTCTTAAATTCAAAAGAACCTCTTCCTCTAGTCTGAACTCTTTCTTAATACGATCATGCTTCTCTAATTCCCTCTTCCTCCCTCCTTTCTTACTTCCATTCTACAGTTGACTTACCTAACAGTCTTGTTCCTTCTTAAACTAATCCGTGGTAACTCTTCGCGAACTAATAGGTTTTCTAGTTACCACGTAAGGTTAGGGTGTTCCAACGCGACTACCTTCTAGTGTGAGTCCAGTAAGTTGATGCTGCGTCCATCCCTTTGCATTTGTTCGACTATTAGTGGATTGTTTTCTAACCGAGAAAGAATACTTAACACTTCACACAATCGTCAGTGGCAGAAGGGAACCACAGATTTGATCTTTGTTTTAGCTTCTTGACAAGAAATTGAGAAACATAAAATACAAACATATCAATACAGTACCGATATAGTCGATTTGCTGGCCATGTCTTAAACTGCAATGAAAGCAGTTTTATTCCAAGCTTAAAAGGACAAACGACATACAGACTAGAAAACTAACAACGCCACATTGCAGCCCTTTTAACACAGCAGTCTCATTTCAATATGCTGGTCGAGCCTAGTGAGGAAACACTTCATTGATTATCAGCTTTTACGGCATCCACAGGACCGGATTCAGCATCTAAAACCTCCGCAGTGACCTTTGGCACCTCCTTTAGTAGACCAACTTGAACAGAGGGTTGCTTTAGCATCTCTCTCTTCTCCATAAGTTCCCACAGCGTTGAACATAAAGCTCGTTAAGGTCCTCTGTCGTTCAATGAGGACAAAGTGGCATAACACAAATGTAGGTTGACAGATGCTCAAGCACTTGTGCGTGTTTGTGTTTGTGTGTGCATGGAGTAAAAGTGATGCATGAAGAACCAAAACCAGATATTTCCAAGAAAATATTATCAATATACTAGAAAATTTGGCATCTCGTTCGACCACTGCTTTTGACTAGATGCCATTCATGGTTGAAAACTGGGCTCTGAGGTGCAACTTTCCTTGAGAGTAAAAAGTAAAAGCCAAAAAACGGCAAACCAATGGAAGGACTTTCACCTATTATAAAACAAACTCGGATTAATGCACTCAAAGCTATGAAAATTTAACTACGGAAGAGTTTTGTATAGACTATGGAAGGATATTCTCTTCTCCGTCCTTTCTCGTTTGCTCGATCAATGCAGTTCTGTAATCTCACCAACTCTCTCGCAATCCACTGATAACAATACGTCAATTTAAATCAGAAAAATGACAAGCAAGCAATTTGCCTCCATGGCGGTGTACTAGTCCTATTCAGATAAACTCGATATGACAAAAGCTTTCACATTTTGTTATAGATTAGGGGCATAGGGGGAATAGGAAACAGATATAAGAAATTAATGCCATTAAGTAGAACTACTTACATGCTTAGTTATATCCTCATGCAGAAGTCTTGCCTTCTGTTCAAGCTCGGCCTGTCGAACAATAAATTATGGTTAAAGGTTGAAAAACCATCGTTCACAAAAGATATATATATATATATATATATATCTATATATATATATATATGTATGTATATAATGCCCTAAACGAACTTTCATGACATTCGATTTTTAAATATATATAGTTGTCCATATGAATACAGATCTTCATGGTGAACCACACAAACCCATTGCCACAAACCAGAAAGAAGACAATTAAACTGAAAAACAAAGAAAACTTGTTATCCTAACTAGACAGATTCAAGAAGGGAACTTAAACTTACAACTGTAGGTTTCCTTAGCAGGCAATTTGCCACATTTTCCCGCAACTCCTTACATTCGTCCTGAAGTAGCACATATTATTATCAAAGCAACAAACCGATCTGTGTATTTCCAGAATTGTGGATAACAAAATATTTATAGCTTAAATGTTGGACAAGACAAAAAGTTAAGTTTCTCAGTTATCAAATGTGCATATGAAGTACCAAATGTTCAAAACATTGATGCTTGAAATCTTAAATCTCTATATAACTAAAAGGGATTGATAGAAATTGGTCTCTGTATCCAAGTCTTACTCCTCCCCCTCAAAACATGTAAGGTTGAGGGTTTGATTAATAGGAGTGGAGAGCTCTCCAATTACTAAACCTTCTGAGGAAATTATGTTACGTATACGGAAAACTGAATAGTTCTTACACTGGTCAAATACCTCAGTGAAGTCTGAATCTGCCAGCCTACAAATGGGAATATCTCTATTGGAAACTTGCAGGAGAATTTCACCGTCCATTTCATCAGCTGTTGAGTCCTTCTTTATGCCTGCAAGGATATAAAAGTAAAAAAACTTGAATAAATCAAGGAATTTCAGCCCCTTAAAAGCCTGTGGAGAAAATAAGAGCATTCCTGTCAAGATAGCACCACTGTAACGTTTGAAGATCAATCTTACATTGTATGCCGACGAGGGGCATATCCAATCATTGATGCATCAGCATGTTACATATATATTGAATCGAAACAAATCAGACTACAAGGCTAACATTTTTCCAATCTGACATTATTAACACAATAACAGATTATATATTACCCACAAACAATACCTTCAACTTGTAAAAGTTGGTGAGAATTTGTCAGACGAAGCCTGGCATCATTTTTAACTCTCACAAAAGTTCCCAGCAGCTTGCTTTCCGAGTTTTCAGGCTGCTTCAAGAACTCCTCCACTAAACTCCTCCTTAAGTAGACAAGCTTGATATTTTCAGGAACTATGGATGCAAAACAACTTTTCTGGATGCTAGGACTCGCTTCCTTTTCAATAGATGCTACACCTGAGCTCTCTCTTCGCTTCTTGCTTGCTATCACTGTATATTTCTTCTTGTCTTCCAGCTCACTATCATCTTCATCAGATACAACCAAGTTCTCGGTCATATGTTTCTCCAAAAGACCATATATTTTTATCCTATCCAGGGACTTCTTTCGGAAAATAGAATAAAGCTTCTCATCACATATAACCTTTTTCTTCTTTATTGGATCAAAAAGGTTTCTCTCTTTGATATAATCATAGATGATTGAATCCACATCATACTGCGATAACTTGTTGGTTGTGTCTATACCAATAGATCGCAGGAACTCACTAAGAGCTTTGGATGCCCATCCGATATACTCTTGCGCCTTCCTTTTTCCCATCGGTCTCTGAAATTCTGTGTCCGAAGTGTCACTATCAGATATCAGGTCAATAGCTACTTCAGTCTCACCAGCTCTCACAGAACCAAACCTGCATGTTTTATTTTCTCCCCTCTTTAACAGTAAATCTGCGGAATAGACATCATCTAAAGTCAAACCTTCGTTTTCCTTTATGATTTCCCAATATTCTTTAAATAGGCACTCAAATGTATCTCGATCCTTGAAGTCTATTTTTTCCTGAAATTCAACAACCATACAACCAAAAACGGAAGCATAGATAATTAACTATATGATAGATGGACATATAATCCAGAGACTGAAACTTAAATAAGGGAGATGAATATATGTTTTCTGCGATTTTTAGGCTTTTAGCTCAATGCCTGCCATTACTTCATACAGAACGTATATCATCTTCAAGTACAACAAATCATAAGGATCTACCATTTGAATTAACTACAGAACAGTCACAGATCCTAACATCAGAAGAAAAAATTCTAATGATGTGAAAGAAAAGTTCAGATCAAACAAAATCTATACCTTTGATGTGAAACAAGAAGTTCCGATCAGGCGAAATTGTACCTTGGTTTACAAAGAGGTAAAAACTCCGATGAGCCTTCCAGATGAATTGCAGAGAAGTGTTCTCCCCTCTCACTCTGAACTCTGATGAGAGAAAAAAATTTACCATCCTTTCAGATTCCACAAGAAAAGGACACGTTTTTGTAGTTCCGAGAATTTACCTTCATTATTGTAACGCATGAACGTCACATTTATTGTTTGACTTCATGCCACATGTATTACATGCCGTATACACGCCAAAATGTGATGAACTCTATACTGCTTTCCCTTTTCCTTTTTTAAATATTTACCAAGTGTAAACCTTGTATCAGAGCTTCAGATAAGAACAGCGAAAATAAAATCAATTCCTATTCTGTTTCTTCCCCTTTTAGTTTAGCTATTCTTATCTGAAGCTCATAAGGATACACGATGTATACTTGGTAAATAATAAAACAAGAAAAAGGAAAAGTGAAAGCTATTAATCAGAATGTGAATTATACGGCAAGTAATACATGTGGAATGAATTTGCACAATAAACATGATGTCCATGCGTTACAAATTACGATACTGAAAGTAAACCTTAGTGAAACACCTAAAACCTCTATCATTTTCTTGTGCAATCTGAAACCGTTGTAAATTTTTTCCCATCAGAGGTGTTCCCAGAGAGCGAGAGGAGAGTATTGGCTTGTCTGCAATTTCAAGAAAGAATCTATCTCGGTGGCAAATGACAATAATGTAATTTCTAAAACAATATAACCTTCCACATAAATCTTGACATAATCCAAACAAAGATGCAACATTATAGAACTACATACTAGAATTTCCTACAAATAGAATAATTTTTCACAGACAGAAACATAAACTTGGAGGTTTTTGAACTAGTTAATTAACAAAGTGAGATTAATTATCTTACTCCATTTAAACCATATTCTGAGTTTTGCTCTGCCAGTAGAATAAGCTCCAAACACTCCTTGCAAAACCCTTTCTTCCCTCTAACCTGTGTAAACTTAGAACCGCTTATGCAATGTCGACATGCTGAATTCGGACAACAGAAGCAGTAAAACTTTGGGGTACCAAGGCACAATGCACAAGAATGCATCCCTGAAACATAAAATTGCATCATCTTTCAAACTTCAAGACACAAATTCTCCCCAAGTACTGCAAATATGAAGATAAAAATCTTTTTATGGAACTGCTTAATCATGTGCATTTCTGTGATGGGAAATTTTCAAACATAAAAAATGCATTTATACCATTCTAAATGTTAATAACTCTTTCAAAGATATAGTACCATGTACACCGATCATGATCAGATATCCAAATGAAAAGATCGTAAATACCATGGATATGTACATTTGTGAAGTAGATGAACAGCTAGAACATTCAAACTAAAAGATGCTACAAGAATTTCTTGCATACAGGAGCCTTCTTATGGGGGACTTCGGAAGACAAGCACTAATGAGTGTATGGTGGCCGTTTGGCTAGTTTGAAGTTGGGGTCAGTGCCATTTACTCTGCTTCAAGAAGCTTCTCTTCAATTCTACGGATTTGGGTAGGAACGCCCTTTATGTGGTTCAACACTTGAACAGAAAAGCTTCATGGTTCTGCTTAATGAAGAGCATCCTAAAGAATTGAGTGCGCAATCGAATTCCTTTAGTGAATTCCTTTAG
Organism: Cotoneaster glaucophyllus; assembly: GCA_036320875.1. NCBI lineage: Eukaryota > Viridiplantae > Streptophyta > Magnoliopsida > Rosales > Rosaceae > Cotoneaster > Cotoneaster glaucophyllus. The sequence continues at coordinate 2,407,310 of CM070072.1, read as the reverse complement.
TTCTATCCATACATGTTACATCAAAATCTGTCTTTTACCCACATCCCACTCTGCACCCCAAAACTGATAGAGACAGAGAAAGGGACACATGAATTTTACAAGTTGATTTGGAACGAAACAAAATGAAAGACAAAACAGTCAGAAGCATCACACGAGCATTTTTTAACATGAAACCAGCGATGGTTCATCAGCCTTCAAGCATGCATAATACTCCATGTGCAATGATTTCAATTGAAACACTTATGTATCCTCATTGATAAATGTGAAGTTTCTTACTACAAATCCAGCGTTTTCCGGCCCCAGTGAAGGATTTCTTTTTGCCCACGCATCGAGCATGATATACTTTTAAGCAGCCCCTGAAATGAGTCAGGCTGTTAATAATATAGAAGTAGAGAGACATCCTACGTCTAGGCAAAGAAATAAATCATTGAAGAAATGCGAGAAGGAACCAAAATGTACAGGTTGAGGATCGATAGAAGATGAAATGTCTTTGCTTTAGATCAACGTAAAACTCAAGAAAAATGGAGAAAGGAGTTTGTGAATTGACTTGTCATGAGAACATTCTAGTATCGAAAAATCACACACACACAAGCAAATGCTCTCTTCTTTCTCGATTATTGACACGTTATCAAATAATCAGCAAGACAATCGATTAAGTTAAAGCATGTTTGAATATAGTTTTTAATTCAAATTCTGACAACAATAATGCTATGGAAATAGTTTATCACTCTGTGATGATCATTTGCCAAATATTTGGCACGTAATAATCAGAACCGCACATTTGGACTTGATTTCACCTATCGATGTCTCATATTTGACAGTTTGGGACCAGAAAGAGAACATTTCCATATAAAAATACAAGTTTATTTTCCCTGATAAAGAACTCTATTACATATGAAGAGGTTGTTGCTTATGTCGTTGGATGATCCTCTCTCAATATTTTCTTGAAAGGGAATGCTGTACTGTTAAGTTGAAAGTGATATTCAAGTCAATAGGATGGTACAACACAAAGCCATCACTATGTTTTGTCGGATTTTTTATCTATTTATTTATTTATTGTGTCTAACGGAACAATATTCTAAACTACTCTAATTCTCAAACGGGGAGAATTCGAATTGGGTGGCCTAACCAACATCTACATGTGTGTGCACACCTATATATATATATATATATATATATATATGTATGTATGTATATATATTGAAATTACTCAGATTTTCAAGCGAGGGAAATTCAAACTTGGGTGGCCTAAGTACGTCTGCACGCGGGGGCGAACGCACCTTTATCTAAATTGAAATGTCTCTGATTTTTAAGCGAGCGAAATTCAAATTTGGGTGGCCTAACCAAACGTGCACGCAAACACACACATATATATACATTGAAACTGAATGAGGAAAAGTAAAAGAGAAACGAGAGTGAAGAACTAACGGGTAGTCGCATAACATGAGGTCTCCACCATCTTTGCAGACGAAGCACCAATCTTCTTCTGCATCTTCCTCCTCCTCCTCCTCCTTTGTTATCTTCTCTTCTTCTTCCTCCTTGCTCTTCTGCCTCTTCATCCTTCCCTTCTATCTCTCTAATTCTCTAGTCTCTACACACAAAATCCCCCCAAAAAACACCATTCAAAACCAAATAAATTAAATAAATTACTGCTTAAAAAGCTCACATAAATACAATCAATCCTACCTTTTGCTTTCAACGTTTGAAACCGAAAAATTAAAAGGCATATACATACATACATACATACATACATATAGAGAGAGATACATAGATACATGCAGAAGCACAAAAGTGAGGAGAGAGAGTGAGAGAGAGAGAGAGAGTAACTGTATACCAGTACCATGCAATGAATCTATGTTCCTGCAGAATCCCCAGTGAAGGAAGGAAGTAATCAACAATATCACAGAAAGCTGCTTGGAGTTTTTTTTGAAAAGAATCTGGGCACAACTCAAACTAGTTTTTTTTATTTATTTTTTTTATTTTACTACCTTTTATATCCCCATCTTACCAATAAAACAAACAAAGAAAAATGAAAAAATCGGTGCACTCTTGCCGGACACGAAACGGAGGTTGTATATTCCAACAAAACGAAAAAAGAAGAAACGGAAATTGTTCAGAATCCCAAAAAGGAAAAGAGATTATTTTCGGATCTCTTTTATCACAGATCTCTTTTATCAAAAATCATTTGAAATTTTATCTAACGGTCTACCTATTTTGGTCTCTTAAAAGTTATAATAATTTTTTACCGTTTGATGAAATTTCAAAAGTTCTAATAACTTGATCCGGTAGTCTTGATGAAATAAATTTGGAAATAATCTTTTTCCCCCAAATAGTACCCTTTTAGTCTTTGGTTGGAGAAATTTTTCTAAAATACTCGAGGTAAAAGTTGATACTTTACATGTCATAACATAAGTGTAGAGATGTACCAACTTGTATCAGATTAATCGAAAAATTTCTCCTATTAATTAAGATACAGAGTTTAATTTTTGTCTATTAATATTTCTCAATTGTGACTAAAAATTCAAAATAGTGTATGAGATATAAAAATAATTACATAGATAACTCCACCTTAATTACAATTCAGAGAGTTTGTGATTTGACATTCTTTGCTCTTCCCAAAGTGCATGTCTCTTCAGTCTTCAACCTATTTTTTCTAAATCCAATCTTATTTCGGATTGTCTGTCTTGTCCAGTCCCCTATCCATTCAATATTTCCTTTCCAATGCACCCACTACAATACCACAGGAGGTTCTTGATTTTCTGAAGTACGAGATATTATGAGTGTTTTATATTTTAATTATTTTGACTATGGGTAAAAGACTGTTTACTACCCTCATGTTTCGTGTTTTCAACATTTAGTACATCAAGTTTTTTTCATCCCAGAGTCATACCTAAAGTGTTAATTTTGGGACAGTCTCATACATCCGTTGGTCAAACTGTTAATTCTCCCGTTAAGTGATGACGTGGCGTCCATGTGGACAATGACTGGGTGCCACGTGTCACTAAAAATATTAAAATAATTAATTATAAAGAAAAAAAAAACCCTCTTCTCCCCCGTCCCCAACCCAGAAAAAGAAGGGGGGAGGAGGAGGAGGATGAGGAGGAAAAAAAAATATCGAATTTGCAACCTAGCAAGAAGAAGAAGAAGAAGACAGAGGGAGGGGGAGGAGGAGGAAGCAGGAAGGAGGAAGAAAAAAAAAAAAACGGATCTGCAAACGCAGAGGAAGAAGAAGAAAGAGGAAGGAGGATGAAAGAGGAAGAAAAGATAAGCAAAATTACAGAGGAAGAAGGACAAAGAAACCCCCCGACCCATTTCCCTCGACCCTTTCCCCCCCCCCCCCCGTTTCTGCCAAGCAGCGAAGTTGGTCTCGTGCCCTGTACCGTAATCAATTCGGCTCGGGTTCCCGAAGCTATCAGTGAAATACAGAACGATCTCGATGGTAGAAGGGTGGAGATGCTCGGGGGGGGAACTGCAGCGAGGGAGTGGCAGGAGCGGAATGAAACGTTGCTGTATCGGGGCGGCTTGCTGGGTGGGTGGGATTTCGTCGACCCATTGAATCAGGGTTTCGAGAATGGAGACGATGGTGTTGACGGTGTCGGATTGGTGACAGGGGTAGAAGATTTTCTTGGCGCGAATGGACTCAGAGAGGGCGGCAACGAATCCGATGAAGTGTTTGCCGGAGAAGGAGTCTTGGAAGCGGCGGAGGTCGTCGGGGGACTAGATGACTTTGGAAGGGGATTGGAAGTTGAAGGGAGGGGAGATTTGGGGGACAGAGAGGGGTTGGGGTACCGGGGTGAGGATGATGGCCTGTTGGGAAGTGGGTCGCCGAGGATGATGGCCTCTTTCCTCCTCCTTCCTCTTTCTTCTTCTTCCTCTGCGTTTGCAGATCCGTTTTTTTTTTTTTTTTTCTTCCTCCTTCCTGCTTCCTCCTCCTCCCCTCCCTCTGTCTTCTTCTTCTTCTTCTTGCTGGGTTGCAGATTCGATATTTTTTTTTCCTCCTCCTCCCCCCATTCTTCTTCCTTCCTCTTCATGGGCGCCACGTCATCACTTAACGGGAGAATTAACAGTTTGACCAACGGATGTATGAGACTGTCCCAAAATTAACACTTTAGGTATGACTATGGGATGAAAAAAACTTGATGTACTAAATGTTGAAAACCACGAAACATAAGGGTAGTAAACAGTCTTTTACCCTTTGATTATTATACTTCAGAAATTCGTATCTCAATTACAACTACGAAATGGAATTAACTTGCGCCTCAATAGATGAGCAGGAATTCCTCTTCAATTCACTTTGTGACTAATTTACGGAACTTCGATTTTATAACTAGATTCGTTGACATTATAAATCATTTTATCATGATCATTTATGCAAAAAAAAAAAAAAAATCAACTTTAATTGTCAAACTACACAAAATCATATAGACAGAATCGGTAAAAGTATTATGAACCATGAATTTGTTTGCTATCGTTGATTAACTAAATAATCTTTGTTTTAATTAATTTTTTATAAAGATAATCTTACAAAGTAATTTATAATATATATACTATTCCTATTAAAAATATAAAATTTTGTAAATCGAACACTAAATAAATTAAGAAGGGAATAAGATTCTCTCCGGATCCACTTTGTGGGGATCCTAGGAATCCTCGCATCCTAGTCATTCATCGTACGGTAAGTTTTCGTCAGATATTATATGTGTTTAATTTTTAATAAAAAAAAGTTAAATGATTTTTTATCGATACACGATGAATCTCTAGGAATCCCTACATAGTGAATCAAGATGAAATTCAATTCCATTATGATGGAAATACTATTGTTATGACGCATGCATGTACGAGGAATCCAGTTGTCAGGGTCGTTTTCGAATTAAATTGTCTTTTTCCAGAGCATTAAATTATAAGTCTAAAAGGTTATAATTTTTCTTTTGGTAAAAGTATATAATTAAGTTCTCCAAAAAAAAAAGAGTATATAATTAATAATTTTGGTTTCAAAGGTTATTAAGCCTAATTTACTACAAAAAAGAGATATTAAGAGTAAGTACCCTTATTATGAGAGATTTTTTTAGTGTGATCGGTAGACGGAGTAATACACCACGTGTTACCATACAAATGATGAGATATGTGTGCTAAAAAGTTAATAACTTAAAAAATAAAATTTCTCACCACTTTATTAAAACACGTGGTGTACTATTTGTGTTCCCATCATAATGAAAAATTTCTCCTCTATTAGTAATAACTGGAGTTGAAATTATTTTTCAACATATTTAGGGATCATATTTTTCTGAAATAGCTCAATGGGAACTTGAATTTAACATTTAAACCAAATTTTGTCAACAATGTCATGCGTTGGCCACGTGAGTGAATTTTTTAACGAAACATAAATAATAGGATTAAGCACCTAAAACTCTTCTAATTTTTGGTGTGATTCCAAATTAGTTCCAACATTTTCAAACATTCCAAAAGAGTATTCAACGTATAGGAAATATCACTTCTGTTAAGTCTCAAGTTAGGAGAACCGTTAGGTGCTTGCATGGTATTTTTGGTCTTGAAATAGTTTTGTATATAGCTAAATTGATATTGTTTAACAAGACATGGAGATGATGCCACCATAACATTAGACTAAAATTTGACAAGAATTTTCTCTTGTTTGGGTGAGAAGGGAAGGAGAGAGGAATTGTAGAAGGTTGAGACTAATTTGACCATGAATGCCACGTTACGTCATTAAAAAGAATATGACCAAGAATGCCACTTAAGCACTTAACGGTTCTCCTGACTTGGGAGTTAACGGCCGTCATATTTTCTATACGTTGGATACTCTTTTGGAATGTTTGAAAAGGTTGAGATTAATTTGAAATCACACCAAAAGGTTGGGGGTGTTAGGTATTTAATCCTAAATAATATAGTTAATTAAAATATTAGAACATATATAAAACTTTGAAAAATATAAAAGAAATTATTTATTTTTGAAAAAAGGGGACAACGGGTAGCAAGCCACGGTTATCCACCTCTTTCGGGCCTGAAGAGGCTATGGAAATTTCACCCTTCTTGTGGCCATAATCAAGCATACTCACTAGCTAAGTATTTTTTTGGGTAAATTACATAAAACTACCTCAATTATTGGGTCATTAACAGTTTCATACCTCGTCTTTAAAAAGTTTCAATGTCATACCTTATCTTCGAATTTGTTGCAATATCATACCTTCTGTCAGTTCGCTGTCAATTTCTCTGTTAAATGCTAACGTGGCATGAAGCGAGACCCACTTTCTATTAAAAATATTAAAAAATTAATCAAATATTAACTAAATATTAAAAAAATTAAAAAAAATTTAAAAAAAATACCCAGATCCCATTACCCCTCTGGCGCCGAAACCCCATCATTCCCATCTTCCCCATCCCATCAGTCAATGGCGAAGCCACGTGAGGGCGAGGAGCGGCGACCACCACTCCCCTCGCCGGAAAACATAACTGGAGCTCTGGTTCAGCCCCTCCCTTCGCCGGAAAAACCCGAGTGGTTCAGCCTATTCGGACCAGAGGGGAGAGCTTGGAGGAGGAGACAAGGTGGGGTCGGCGGGAAGAGGCTAGAAAAGAAGACGAGAGTGGGGTTGTAGAACGGCAGAGGTTGAAGGAAGTGAGGGTTGGTCAACCATGTCTGGTGGGGTTTATGGGAGGAGGAAGAATGTTGTTTGGTTATCAGGTTATGGGAGCAAGTAGGATGTTTGGTTATCAAAATAGCAGGAGCTTAGAGCAATCAAATGGACAGGTGTAGCATTTCTATGGAACTATATAATTATGGTCTCTAAACTCTCAAATTATTAACCCATTTCTCTTCTGACCCCACATTTTTTGTGGTTTACTAATCAATTTCTCTCGTTTTTATTTTTTATTTTTTATTCTTATATGTACTTTTATTTTCTCTTTTAAGACTCTCACATTATTTATAAATATTGTATTACTTTTTAAAAACAATGTAAATATTGTTTAATGCTATTTTATGATAATTTAAATCCATCTAGGCTCCTGATCTCGCCTAGGCACCTATCTGCTAGGTCCCAGTCCGAGACTAGCGCCTAATATTTTTTAGGATCTAATCCTAGCTAATTTAAACTTCTTACATTAGCTTTGATATTATTGCTTACAACTGCTTTGGTGAAGAGACTATTTTCTAGTATGAATATTGACTCAAAACTTTGTACTCTCTAATGTGAAAGCAACTGTTTCGATTGAACCTTGCACTCTTTTGAATTTCGCCTCTCCCCTCGGCAAATCTTGGCTTCGCCACTGCCATCAGTCCCCCAACCCTAAACCTTCATTCCAAACCTAGAACCCCACCTCCCTCGTAACCCCCTTCCTCCCTCCCTCGCCTCCCAACCACCTCCCTTTCCTCCACTCTCTTCACCTCCCCTGCCATTCAAAACTTTAAAAAAAAAAAAAAAACAATTAGTTGAGGTGGTCCGGGGAAGGGGAAAGGTTGGGTGGGGTGCAACGATCTGGACAATCTGGGTTCAGATTTGTTTCTGATTTTTTTTTAATATTTAGTTAATATTTTTTTAATATTTTAAATAGAATGTGGGCCCCGTCTCATGTCACGTAGCATTTAACAAAAGAATTGACAGATAACTGACGAAATGTATGACATTGCAACAAATTCGAAGATAAGGTATAACATTGAAACTTTTTAAAGACGATGTATGAAACTAGTAATGATATAATAGTTGAGGTAGTTTTATGTAATTTACCCTATTTTTTAATCAAATATATTTTAGTAGGTATATTTAGTGCTCAAACTAGAAAGTACTACCCGCTCGTTGTTGCGGGATTAGGAAATGCATGAAATATCATGTTTAAAATATAGGAAGTTGGTGTTAATAATAAATTGATTCAATTTAGACACAATGAACTGAAACTTTTAATAATCGTACACAATGTTGTGAGAATAAAGGTTTTGGCTGGAATAACACTGATTTTATGTCTTCCCCTTCTGCATTGCGGTTCCTGCTAGAATAAAAACAAATTTACAAAATGATTTGCGTATTTTGGTAAGAGATTAACAAATCAGCTATAGTTTATGAGAGTAAATGTAAGAACGGATAAAACACTTTAAATAACTATAAGTTTTATAGAAAAGCTCTTCAATCTAACATCATCCAAAACTATGAAATAACATAATGTATACCAAGAATATAAAAAAAATTCACAGATTCAACTTTCACAGCATATAAAACAAAACTTTCACAATTTTCAAACAAAAAAAATTGTTGGAGAAAAGGCTGAAACGAAAAATACAAAATTATTTATCTTGAGCATAAAGGGCTTCGAAAATAGCAAAGTGGTCTCATGCTTAGGCTTGGGTGGCATCTCTAAGCATTTGTGCAACCCATATACACACACACACACACACCATACCCTAAAAGTAAGAGTTATAGTAAAATCTATGCTAAAATAAGCAACTAAGTATGAGCAAGACCTCGTCAAAAGCAGGTGATCATATGTGTTCTTCAACTTTCTGTCGAACCTGCAATTAAAGAAGGTGAGCCATTGAAAAACATGGTTAACCACCATGTACGACATGAACCAAAGAAACCCTCTACTGAAGCTGTATATAATCATTGAAGAGAAACCTTTAACATCCAGCACAAAGCAAACTATAGTCTAAACTAATTGAGCAGGTTAGCTGAAAAACATGTGTGGGCAGTAAAGTATAATAATTTTGAAAAGCTAAGAAGTTAATCGGGAAAAAAGGAAAACACAAACCCACTTATTCACATAAGAAATGCATATATTATCAATTTCCAATAAACAAATGATGTAAGCTCATCTGTCTTCTCAATTTTTAAGATATCCATCTAAATGAAATCACTCAAAAGCAAGAAATAATTGATCAAAGCGCTCCGGCCTTCTCAAAGATAATATTGATGGAAATAAAATCACACAAATGAAACTTAAAAAACAAAAGCACAAACCCACTTATTCAAATAAGAAATACATATACAATAAGCAAGAAGTGGAAGCAGGGAGAGTATACCAAACCAACAGCAGCCTTCCATCTCCTGCAAAATCTCAGATTCACCGGAGGGAACCAAACGCAAAGTCTGCTTTAGCCGGCAAAGCCTCTACAAACTGCCACAACTCTGTGCAAAACCAAACCATTAGCACTGTTCTAAAAATCCCCGCCCAGGCGCTAGGCGGTTGGCCACCACCCCGATTAATGTCTAGGCGTTTGAAAATTAAGAAATGGCATCTAGATCTGCTAAGGCGCCTGCCTAGCCCGCCCAGACCCGCCTAGGTTGTAACTCACTTAGATAGAAAATAGATAACTTTCATTTTGCATTTTATTTTTTTTCCAATAAATTGTAAGAGACTTGTTGAATACTTAAATGACTACACATTATATGCATGTTCTCCATGTTTTCATTATGTTCCAATACCTCCTAATATATATGGCATTCTATTTTGTAGTTTATAATAACATTTATATATTTTAAGTATAAAAAGACACTTATTTACACGAAATATAATAGATTTACATAAATCTGCCTAGTTCTCCTAGGCGCTAGGCCCCAGCTCGCCGCCCGACTAGCGCCTAGCGTCTTTTAGAACCTTGACCGTTAGGGTATCGTTCAAATTAAGACAAATCCAAAATAACAACTCATATACTGGTGTTCTAGAACCTACCTAAGTTCAATAGAAGTGACGATGATATGAGGACAGATCTTGCCCAGACTGCACTAAAAATTAGTCAGTTCAATTAGGGATTAAATTTAACTAAAAGGGTAACACATTTTAACTAAAATGATAACAAAATTCAATATCCTTCGCATTGAATTGGAGATTAAGTAAAATAAAAAATAAAAAATAAAAAATAAAAAATAAATAAAATTACCCAAAAATCATCTACATATTCATAATTATGGATTAAAAGTAAAAAGTAGAAATTCGAAAAGCAAAAATTAAATCACTTACAGGGCAGGTCTTCAGCAAGAATAGCATTTCTGCAAAACCCAGAATAATATTAATTAGAGAGTAACACTGAAAATAAATAAAAAGAAAAAAAATTGAAATTTTTATTCCTTCAAGTTTAAAGGTTTTTACTCCGGAATCTAGACAAAACCCAGATCAGATTATAAATGGGTTTTATAAAAAATAATAATTTAATCATTAATTAACACTGAAAATAAATCAAAAACACAAAAAAAATTGAAATTTCCGTACCTAAAGTTTCTGGGTTTTTACTGTGAATCCAATTGAGAAGTAAGGGCACAAATTGTGGGAGGAGAACACGAAGAGAAGCAAGGGTTTGTTTTCCCCATAAAAAAACTTCACACCAACTAATTCTTGTCCCCCTCTTTCCCACGCCTAATTCACTCAACTCTCACTTCTCTCTACCCTACTCAGACTCCCCCATCTCCCAACACTATCACTCTCTCATCACTCACTACTCTCTGCGTCTTCCATATGTCCCCCCTGCAAGTCTCCTTCTACCTCTCGAAAAAAATAACGAAAAAGAAGTGCGATCAGCCAAGAAACAAAAGATCAGTGGAAACAAACAAAGAAAATGAAGTATCGAAGAGAGAAATGAAATGCGAAAAGAAAATTTCAGAGAGAACAGTAGAGGCATGGAAAAAGAAGGAAACAAAAAGAAAGCATTCGTCAATGAACAACGCGTGGAATCTGTGGAAGCAAATGGAATCAATTGGAACAACACGTGTTGACAAAATGGAAGACGTTCCCAACAACTTCCCTACAAAGGATAAGGTCGAGAAGAACGGAACATAGATCTAGATCTGTGAGAAAGCAAGGGAAAGCAAAGGAAAAATGGAAAACACTTAGTCCAAATAGAGCATTCATCGACGACAGACGCGTGGAAGTAATGGGTAAAAACATCTTTTAACTGTGCGAAGCAGCAGCAAAACGGCTAAGGAAACAAAAAATTAGGGGCATTTCCACCCTTTTACTATTGTTGAACAGTGCTAAAACTCAACTGAGTTTTAGTATATATATAATGTCAAAGTGTCTCCTAAATGTTGACTCTAGGTGCTATTAGAGCGTCTCCCGCAGTTTTCAATTACCCTTACAATTGAGTGAAATTTTCTTTTTACCCAAAGAAACTTGCTCCACCGGTGGAAAAATGAGAGGGCAATTGTGTGAAAGGCATATGCTCAGCCAACCAGTCGCCCTACCAATTATTGAAGGGACTTGCGCTTAAGTGGAGAAGCGTATATCGTTGATCTTTAATTATTTGGTCATCATATCGATCATATGTCGTCAATATCCAATTAATATGGTATGTAGCCAACACCTCATATATTTTATGGTCATTTATAAGTGAAGGGTAAAATCGCCTTTTCAGGTCCATAAAAAACGAGTGGTGATATTCCCACCCCGGTGTATTATTTCCCCACCCACCATTTAATGAAAATGTTAATATCATATGGAGCTATTATTCCCACCCCAATGTCTTATATTCCGACCCACCTTTTTATGAATTTTTTAATTACAAATTTATCAATTTGTAAAATGACTAATAAGGGCCTTAGTTACCCCCTTTTGCATTACTTTTTTTTTATTATAAAAAATAAAAAAGAAAAGTTTGGGCATGATAACTCTCACGCTATGTTTAGACGATTTGTCTTCCTTAAACCCTAACTCATCCTTCCCATCTCCTTTCATTCAGAGAAAGCAAAAAGAATGAACTTAGAAGATGATGTTTCTATGGAAGAAGTAGATGATTATGTTTCCGTTGAAGAGGTAAAAGATAATTTTATGTGGATCATCTTGATTTGTCGATATCGTATAATTGAAGCATATCTCTGTGACTTTTTATATCTAATTATATATAGGGTTATTTTAGGAATAATAGTGAGTGATAAAATAACATTCTAATTTTTTAACTTTTTATAGTGGGTGTAAATATAACATGGGTGGGAAAATAAGACAACGGGGTGGGTCCAGCAGCTCTCTAACATATTTATCATTTTAAAAGAAGACTCTTAAACCTCTATTTAATTCAGTACTAAAATTTAGAAAAATCAAAAAATAATTTAAAATAATAAATAAATAATGGTGGGTAGGGTGTGATATCTTTGGTGGAAAGAGGTTGGGAAAGATTTGAGTTAGAATCGACGGAAAGGTTGGAGGAAGGAATGGGCGTGTGCTAGATGAAGGCGATAAACTTCAATGCAGAAAAAAGAGAATTGGGCGTGAGATATGCGGTTTTGACAAAAAAGGAGGAAGAAGAGTGGTTTGGGGATCCGGGTTCTCTATAGGGCGGCGTTAGGTGTGAAGGAGATGATGAATGTCTAGGTCTTAGGTCTTGCATTTTCTTTCTATTTTTATGTATTTATAATATTATTTAAAGATATATTAGAGTTATTTAAAATAAATAAATAAATATATATATATTATGGTTATTTTGGGAATAATGATGGGTGGGGAAATAATATTTTACATTTTTAATTTTCTATGGTGGGTAAGATTATCATGTGGGTGGGAAAATAAGACACTAGTGGGTTTTGTAGCACTGTAAAAAACCTTCAAAACCGTTTTATTTCTCCGGAAATTACATCCCGGTCCATTTTTTTGAACGAACATATAAAGGGCGGGTAAGAGTCTCGCTCTCACCACGAGGCCTATATATATTATATACCAAGAAACAGAAAAGATGAGAACTTTAGTACGACTACTTGTTCGCCGGAGAAGACGAGCCAATTGAGAACGACGGCGATGCGTTTCCAGCTCAAACCCTAACCCTAAGAATCGAACGAACGAAGCCCTAGCGCTGTTCAGCCTCTTCTCTTCTCCGCCATTGCCACATCTCGTCTCCGTCTTCTTCCTCTGTGATTTTACGTTCCACAACCCTAATTTTCCGATTGCAATTGGTACGAATCGGAAACGATTTACCGATTTTTATCACCTTTATTTTCTTGCAATTTGTTTTGTCTTCCTTCTTTTTTCAAGATAGTCGGTGATTTGGCGGGAATGGAAATTCGTATGAACTGCGTTGAATCTAATGTGTTGAGCGTGTGATTGTTTTTGCGCAGAGTGTGAATTCGATGGAAAACCTTCAAAGCAACGCGAAAATGGTGAAATTGGACACACGATTGCTCAGAGGGAACTTGGAGAATGTGGACGTCAACACGCCGTTGTTCAGGTACTTGTGCGCTCAGTCTCACTCTCAGTCACTTTCTCCGATGGACACCTTGAAGCAGCGTCGCCGCCACCACTCGCCGCTCTCGCCTATGGAGAATCTGATGCAGAGGTCGCCGCTCTCGCCTCTGGAGAATCTGATGCAAAGGTCGCCGCTCTCGCCTCATGAGAATCTGATGCAGAGGCCGCCGCCTCCGACAGTTTACAGAACGCCGATAGGAGCGGTTGAGAGGGAGGAGGTTTTGGTGATGGACGGTGTTTTGGTCACCGGAGGAGGAGGGAGGAGTTCGAGGTCCGCATCATCTTCTGATTATTTGGGGAAGACTCCGTGCAAGACTGATCTTTACAGGTCCTGGGAGGATTCTCGAAGTTACGCTTCCAAATACCAGGTCTTTCTCTCTCTTCTTGTTCATCGATTCTTTCTTAATATTTAATTGCTTATTTGCTAATGAGGAATGTTTAATGCCTGGATTATTGTTTTAGCAGAATTATGATTGTTTCTTTAAAAGATTGGTGTGAAATTATTACTCTTTTTTTTGTTGTTTTTTCTTTGTTTCGAGTAAAAGATTTCTGTTTTTGGAATTGAAATTCGACAAATCTTGTATGCTGGTACTGTATCCATGCCACCTCTTTCTTCTTCGCGTATTGATTTCGGTAGTTTCCTCAAACTCTCGCCTCCGTTTTTGTGCGTGTACTTATTAACTGGCAGAATAAATCTAAGGCCTATATTTGGTCTGTGGGATTGGATTAGATTGAGAAACTCTAAATTCTTACAAAAGCGATATTCGCTTGATTAAAATGGTAGGACTAAAGCAGAAAATGTTGTTACTTGCTTCCTCGAAATAGGTAAACATACACGAAAAATATCTTCCAACATTAACAGTGCTTTGAGATTTCAGATAATGCTATGGTTAATCAAAATGATGGTCCATGGATTAAGAACTTCGGTTGATGTTGAAAGGTGTGTACAAAAAAGAACTTAAATTTTACCATCTGTTATAAATATTGAAGTAGCAGATAGTTCCAAAGTGGAGGTTAAAGTCTGAGATCTGTTTGAAGATTTGTACTTGTCAAACTTAGCTGGTTTACTGTTCCACATTGACTTTTTGGGTGAATTTAAACTCTAAAGTTTACGTCTTTCTCGTTGGATTATGCAAATGAACAAAGGTTCAGTTGGGGTTGAGTTGCAGTCTCGTTAAATGAGGAAATACTGTAAGTTTTGCATTCTTGGTTCTGTCTTTATAGGCCATAGTTAATTCTAGTGTTCGAGTGTTTTCCTTGCACTCATATGAATGTTGCAGTAAAATTATATTTCATTAAGTAGAGCTGTGTCGGTTGCTGTCGACATGACTACCTTTTTCATCATACAGTCTTGGAATTAACTAATCGAACAAGTTTTTCGATAGTGAAAGGAAGCTGGTATCTTTGTCAGAAAAATGAAAGCTGTTAATTTCTACTTGGTTTCGTTTTGATTTGTTGGCTGGTGCTTTATTTGAGATGTTGGTTTTTTGTACTTTGAGTTAATGTTACAAATTGGGTTTGTCTTGCGGTACTTCTGGTGATTTGTGTGTTTTAATATGTTGGCTCCTGGTGCTTGTTTGTTTTATGATAATGGTATTTGGTGTTTCAAGATGATTTGTGCGGAAATTTCTTTCCCGATGGTGAGTATGTAACCAGAATATAATTTGCTGCAGATTTGTATTGATAAATTACCATTTTTATCTTTCAGTATGCTCATGGAAAAGAAAAGCAGCGTCCAACTCGTTGCCCTGTCAAGAACAAACCCGAGGTGAACAGCTGTGCAGTGCATTTTTAGCTGTTAGCTATTGATATAGCTCACCTACTGAAAATGCCATTGTTTCTTGTGTGTTGGTTTGTCCAGGCACATATAAGCAAGTCATACACTGCCACAAGTTATCCATGCCCACCCAGCCCCAAGTCCCGAATTATCCATCCCATCATGCCATCTTCGGTTACAGAAGCAGCAGGAGCCACAACACGAGCGGCCTCATTGACTACCCCCAAAAACACCATATCAATCCCTGCTACTCCCACCATCTGCCTGGACTGGTCACCCCAAGATGACGGCATTGAGATTGTATTGCCGCATTCATCAACTGGAACACCTCCATCAAGGGAAGATATAGATTCCTACATCAGCGACGTTCTTTATGGTCCCACTAAAGGAAGGAGATTGCGAGTGTTTGCTGAGATTTATGCAGTGCAGTGAACTGATTGGTATGGAGAAGCTTCCACTTAAGACCAAAGGTTTAACAATGTACATTCCACCGATTTCTTTCTCATACAAACTCGGTTCCTTTCAGTCTCAACTTTTTTTCGACTCGCTGCTCATATTGTAGTACGGAACAGGATTAGATTGAGCACGAATTCTTGTCAACGAAATACTTGTTGACGGGGCATTATCGATGCTGTTACCTCAGTACACTGTATAACATTGGATGATATTAGCTATAAAAACTTCTTCGTGACTCTTGCCTTATTTTTTGGCACGGGAAGTAGGAAATTATTTCTCCTCACCGCGGTTTGAGATGTGGTGGCTGGTGAGCATTACCGCCATTGGATGGAATGAGATTTATACCGCAGATAAATTAATTGACACTCATTTAATCGCAATCAGTGGGTGGTCATGCTCACCACCACACTACGATGGCGAGTCAAATCTCTACCGTCTAAGGTGACTCTTAAAGGATGAAAACTAAACATAATCGGTAATAAAAATAGTAGTTCGAACACTACAATTTAATGATATTATTTATTCAAGATATATTAAGACCATCTCTAATGGTGACCTAAAATCTAAAATTTCCCTTCCTCCCAAAATCCACTCCAACCCATGACCTAAAATAAACCTAAAACCTAAAACTCAAATGGGGGCCAAATTCCGGTCCACTTTTAAGCCACAAAGTAAAATGGGCCTCATAGCTTTTTGTTCAAATTTCTAAAAACAAACAGCCCCACGTGGGGGTGTTTCCCATTTGTCAAACCAATAAAGTAGCTGTTGGTTACTTTATATCATCCAAGGGTCTCAATTAAATAGGCTGTTGGTTAATCCAATGATCCATGTTCAAATTATTTTTTTTAGGTTAAAATATTTTCATGTATTGATTTAGTAATTTTTCAAAATTTATTGGAATTTAAATATTTTTAGGTTAAAATGTTCATATAATTAATTTAAAATAGTCTACATAATTTTTTTTTTAAAAAAGTTAATTTAAAAAAAATAGTCTTAATTCATTATTTGATAATCTCGGGCTAAAATTTTAGGCGAGAAGGGTTGGAGTAGAAAAGCTGTCACATCCCGACCCGGGTTCCACCACATCCCGGGCCCGCTCCACCACTATAGCACGATATTGTCCGCTTTGGGCCCCGACTACGCCCTCACGGTTTTGTTTCTGGGAACTCACACGAGAACTTCCCAGTGGGTCACCTATCATGGGAGTGCTCTCGCGCGCTACTCGCTTAACTTCGGAGTTCCCATGGAACCCGAAGCCAGTGAGCTCCCAAAAAGCCTCGTGCTAGGTAGGGATGAGAATATACATATAAGGATCACTCCCCTGGGCGATGTGAGATCTCACAATCCACCCCCCTTAGGGGCCCGACGTCCTCGTCGACACACCACGGCCAGGGTTAGGCTTTGATACCAAATTGTCACATCCCGACCCGGGGTCCACCACATCCCGGGCCCGCTCCACCACCATAGCACGATATTGTCCGCTTTGGGCCCCGACTACGCCCTCACGGTTTTGTTTCTGGGAACTCACACGAGAACTTCCCAGTGGGTCACCCATCATGGGAGTGCTCTCGCGCGCTACTCGCTTAACTTCGAAGTTCCCATGGAACCCGAAGCCAGTGAGCTCCCAAAAGGCCTCGTGCTAGGTAGGGATGGGAATATACATATAAGGATCACTCCCCTGGGCGATGTGGGATCTCACAAAAGCTGTTTCTGACATCTTATATTTTTTATAATCAATATTTTATAATGGGAAATTTTATTTAAACGCATCTAACCTCTTTCTACACCTAACTTAAATTCTAAATATGAATTGTCTATTTTATCCGATTGCATAATTACCATTAAGTACAAGATAAAATTAAGAATAAAACTAAAATTTATCAGTAAACCCATACTCAATAATCAAATTCTACCATCACACAATCTTGATCCTACGTTCATTCTGACTAAATTTTTAAGAGCTGCCATAAAACCCTATGATCACCTAATAATCAAATCCGGTTGCTTTTCGTTTCCTCTCTAGCTTCATGTTAACTCGATTAGCAAGAGCAATAATTACATGCAATATCACCACAAGAGACAAAAGAGTCAGAAAGCTTTCAAACACATAGAAATGTTTTCCATGTCATTACGAGTGCATGTTTAAAGTGTGAGTCATCTTCTCGTTATTTGTTCAATTCTGCTTCCAATTCAATTATCTATGCCTGTAAAAGCAACATATATCGCTCAAATGAAGATGACTGCCATGATCCTTCAAGAAAACGTGATGAGAAGTTATATTGAAATTAATTTTCACTAAGGTGTCCACATAATTTTACATAATTCAAATTCCAAAAGTACTAGTCAACTGCTTGCCTAGCAACTACTGAAATGTTTAATCTTGAATTACAAATTCATCACTCAAGTTCCACGAATCACATTCAGGCTAGTGACTTGGACTACTCTATTAAGAGCTTGGCTAAAATCATTTCCTAACTACCTTGCACTGCAAACCGACGTCGCAAAAGTTTAAAGAACAAATTGATGCTGCTGATCAATTCATCTACATCAATTGGTTGCCGTGACAAAATCTTAATTCTTCATTCACTCATTTGGGATTTTATTTTCTAAACAGGTGTAAAGATAAATTTTTGTATATTGAATTGAGTTTGTGGGGTAGTTTAGATAGTAAATTTGGATTTAAAGAGAAATTGATTCTTTAATTAAAAATAATATGGGTATAAAGAGTAAATTAGATGTAAAAAAAGTTAAATAAGTTCAAATAAAATTTTTCTTTTGTAATATTGACGCGAAAATTATGCTAAAACACATAAAGTAATTGAGATTGAGAGACAGAAACAAGACAAAATCAAATCATTTGGAGAAGAAAGAGATAACGTTTGAAACGTCCAACTCCGTATTTCCATCTGAATAACCGTACGTACACTATCAAGTGAGGCCTACGCCACTTCACTCTACCAGTAACAGAAGCTGCGGCGCAGCAATGTCGAGGGAGGAGGCGGAAACGGCGGAGAATGAAAAGAACTGGGCGGCGGAGGAGGAGGAGGAGGAGGAGGAGGAGGAGGAGGAAGAGCAGTGCCGTCTGTACGAAGCCTACAACGAACTCCACGGCCTTGCGCAGGCCTTCGACACTCCATTCGACGCGCCAGCGGTGCTTGTGGTGGGCCACCAGACCGACGGCAAGAGCGCCTTGGTGGAAGCACTCATGGGGTTCCAGTTTAACCACGTCGGCGGCGGCACCAAGACCCGCCGTCCAATCACCCTCCACATGAAGTACGATCCCCACGCCCATTCCCCGGTCTGCCGCCTCCTCCTCCCCTCGGATTCCAATTCCGATTACGAAAAGCCTCTCTCGCTCCAAGAAATTCAAGCCTACATTGAAGCTGAGAACATGAGGTTGGAGAAGGAGCCTTGTCTCTTCTCCTCCAAGGAGATCATAATTCGAGTCGAGTACAAGTATTGCCCCAATCTTACCATCATCGACACTCCTGGACTAATCGCTCCTGCTCCTGGTCCAAAGAATCGAGCTTTACAGGTTTCCCATTGTCGATAATGTTTGAACTTCAAGACGAAAACATTTTGGTTTCATTGGTGATCGTATTTCGAATTTCGATAGTGTTGCATTGTAAATTTGTAATTGATGATGATGACAGGGCCACGCTAGTGCTGTCGAAGCGCTTGTACGAGCGAAAATGCAGCATAAAGAGTTTATAATTTTGTGTCTTGAAGATTGCAGTGACTGGAGTAATGCAACTACAAGAAGGGTTGTAATGCAGGTATTGCTTCTTTGGTTCTGTTTATGCATTATGTTGTGTTGTGTTGTGTTGTATTTTACTCTTTCCGGTCAAGCTTTACCTTGGTCATTGTGTGCAGATTGATCCCGAGCTCTCAAGGACTGTGATTGTCTCAACAAAACTTGATACCAAAATACCCCAGTTTTCTCGTGCCTCGGATGTGGAAGTGTTTCTCTCACCTCCCACTTGTATGCTCGATGGGTGTATCTTGGGAGACTCTCCCTTTTTCACTTCTGTGCCCTCTGGAAGAGTTGGTGTTGGCCAAGATTCGGTTTACAGATCTAATGACGAGTTCAAAAAGGTATTCATCCTCACCCTCTTTTCATTTTCGGAGAGTAAAAAAAAGAGGAAGGGTTGTGATGTTCATTCGGCAACCTAATTGATGGTTGCCAATATTCCGCTGCAGATTATTGTTTTTATCATTTAATGATATAAACATTAAGCTTTAAAGTATATCAGTATTATTTAGTAACTATATTTCATTGAGTGTGATAATTTAATCCACTGATCCTCAGAGCAACTTTTGAAGTCAGAGTTTACTTCTTTATGGCTCTAAATGATGGCCGGTTTGCACCATTTTCTTATACAGGCAATATCATTAAGAGAGATGGAAGATGTTGCAAGCTTGGAGGAGAAAATGGGCCGGTCACTGTCAATGCAAGAAAGAAGTCGAATAGGTGTAAGCAAACTTAGGTCGTTTTTGGAAGAATTGCTACAGAAAAGGTTATTAATACTTCAGTCCTTCCTATTCTGATAATAATAATGACAACTTGCTAAGTTCCATGGCTAAAAGTTTGGGAATCAAATTTTGCAAGGTATATGGATAATGTGCCACTAATCATTCCACTTCTTGAGAAGGAGTTCCGTAGCGCAACAAGAAAGATGAATGAAATAAATCAAGAACTCAGGTCCACAGTTTTAACTTACAAAGCACATTCCTTTAGGGCAATATACAGACTGAAATTTGTTGCACTTTATTTGCTTAAACTTTGATCAGACCATTGACCAGGAAGGTTAAGCAAATTTTGTTTTCTATGATATTATAAATGTTTTCTCATTGATTTCTTTCATATTGGTTGGTTATATTGCGTTATTTTTTTTATGCAGCACTTTGGATGAACTGAAACTAAAGGAGAAAGGAAGAATATTTCATGATCTGTTCTTGACAAAGGTTTCTGTAGTTGTTGTCATTTTCGAGTAGTCATTTGTTATTGTTATTCATATCTTAGTATCTGAATCTTCTGTGGCTGGTGTATTGTGCTTTATCTATGGGCAGTAGAATGGCCTCACGCAATAGTGCTAAAGGTTAGGACCACATTGAGACCTCCCCTCTAAGGACATTGGTCAAAAGTAGATTAGGGTCTTCCTTTTGTTTCCCTTCAACTTGTTGGGGCGGAAAAATTCATGTGACTATTCATAATGCTCAGCTGTGTTTGGTTTGTGCTTACAATAGAAGTCTCATAATTTTATGAAACCTTTTATGTTATCGTTTATTTATTTTTTCATTAGTTTGGCTGTTTTAGATTTTAGTTTTTCGTTTGAAATTTTATGTTTTAAAACTATTGTTTGGTTTTATGTGTGTTTTTACTGACAAAAGTTTGCTTTGTTCCTCAGTTATCATTGCTACTAAAAGGAACAGTTGTTGCACCTCCAGATAAATTTGGTAAATAATATTAAGTTGCTTATCGGTCAATCACAAACTATTTAAGCATATGGTTAGTAAAGGTGAAACAGTACAGGATGTGAGGACTAGTGATGGGAATTTATTTCATGTTGTGTTGATGGAGTCTTTGCTATTTTAGTTTCATTTATATACCGTTCCTTTCTCAAGGTGAAACACTACAGGACGAGAGGACTAATGGAGGGGCATTTGTTAGCAGTGATGGCCTTCAGTTCCCTCACAAGCTTATACCTGTAAGTTAATAGAATTCTCAGAGAGTAAATTTTCTTTTGCGTTTGCATGGCTTGTGGGAGAAACATTGCCACACTGAAATCTCTCTCTTCCCCCCCCCCCACACCCACCCACCCACCCACCCACCCACCCCCAACCCCCCGGGGGCCCTTTTGTGGCTTGTTTTGTTTTTCTTTCTAAATGTAGGAGTCAGTCTGGCTTCTTGCTGTCCTTTCCTATATGAACACCAAACCGTGCGATGCTGCCTTTTCTGTTTCTCTCGTAAACATCTAGGTTAAAGTTTCTGCTAGGCTGAAAAATGTAGACTTGTTTCTTGTCTTCTGGACCCAAACTGACTAAATTTTTTTTCAGAGTTTCATATACATGCATGTAAGCACTGTTTACCCGTTTGTGCAGAATGCAGGAATGCGTCTATATGGGGGTGCACAATACCATCGTGCCATGGCTGAGTTCCGTTTTGTAGTTGGAGGTATAAAATGCCCGCCAATTACGAGGGAAGAAATTGTAAATGCATGTGGAGTGGAAGATTTACATGATGGAACAAACTACTCAAGGTATCTATGATTTTATTATATGTCATACTTGTGATTCTGATTTTTAAGCTGCAATATTTGTGGTCCAAATTTTTTCTTGAAGTTTTTTTTTTCCTTTCAATTACTAATCCCTTTTCCATTTCAAATTTACTTTTGATAAATCAGGACAGCTTGTGTAATAGCTGTTGCAAAGGCACGTGATACGTTTGAGCCTTTCCTTCATCAGGTGATGAATAATTTCTCTCAGTAATTTCCCATTTTTCATTCCTTCCATATACACGAAGGTGCGTGTGCGTTGTGCTGCTTCAAATTATACTTTTTTATGGTGAATCGGACTACATATTATTTCGCAAGTAAATATCTTGTTATGACCATCATGTTCTTAGCCATCTGTGAGAAAATTAATATTTTCTACTCATGCAGTTAGGTTATAGGCTCTTGCACATTCTGAAGAGATTACTTCCTATATCAGTCTATCTTCTTCAGGTATGGACTACACCGTTGTGTAGGTTAGCGGTTTCCAAATCTTGTGTACATATAAACTCCTTAAGTTCTATGCAGTTAATTCTTGCAATTTCTATCTTGCTTTCTACAGAAAGATGGTGAATATTTAAGTGGCCATGAGGTGTTTCTGAGGCGTGTTGCTTCTGCTTTCAATGACTTTGCAGAATCTACTGAAAGGGCATGTCGTGAAAAGTAAGCCACTTTGTTACTTATATATATATCCGCTGTGTTTTTTTTTTTTCTTTTTTCATTTTCGATACATTAAAACAAACATGTCATAACTAAATCAAAGGAATCAAAATTTAATACAGTTTACAACCATAGACAGAAGATTTTATGTCAATCTTCTTCTAGTTTGCGTCAATAGTTATGGGGGCATCTATTGAAGTGCTTACTTCTCTAAATTTGTGTTATCCACCACATGATCAATGTGAACTAGAAGAATTAAATGTCTCAAATTATGGTTGCAAGGCATCCAACATGGTAGATTAACCAGTTAAATCAGCTACTAATTCACAAGGAACAAATATTACGTTACCTAATCTTTTTATAGCAATCTCTAACTGTTCATCCAAACCATCTTTCAGAGGTCTCCATTTAGTCATTAGAACAGTATGTTACACCAAATTTCCTGTTCTTTAGAATCACAATTGATAAACCTATAAAATTTTCAGTAATATGTTTTACTGATTCATCAAAATTTATTCGGGAAATGTAGGGCCTTTTCAGAGGTTTCCAAATGGAATGCCACTCATTGATCCAAGAAATGCATACTGCCTCTCTTAAGAAAAACCTTTAGTCACTATGGAACTAGGGAAATTTTAAGAGGAAAAAGTGCCCAAAAGCAAACATCTCGACTCCCATTAAAATCTACCAAAAACTAGCTTCACCTAAAGATCAAATCTCAGTTCATGAAGGAAATGTCTTGCATTCATCCAACCTGCACGAGGAAGCCAAGAAACAAATGTGGAAATTTAGGAGGAATACTCAATTACTGGTCTGCGTGGATGCATGGATGCAATGAACCACACCTAACCTAGATCGATTCCCTAGATGCTGCATTTGCTAAATTACATAAATTACAACTAGGTTGGAACTGATGAGCTAGAATTCTCGTACATGGCTAATGCTATCCGCTAAGGTTATTTGCAGTCAATCTTTCAAACTAGACACATAAAAACATTGTTCAGGTAATTAAATATGATATTCTTTCATTAAATGCAGCAGGAAAACATTAATGTGCAGTTTATTGATTGATTATACTTCAAGTGAAATTAAGAATTGATGCAATCCCCAAGAATGTGTATGTCTTGTATATCCCGCTTTTCTTCACCTGAATCATTTTCTGTTAAATATGTTTTTGCTGCAGATGCATGGAGGATTTAGTAAGCACCACCCGTTATGTGACCTGGTCTCTTCACAACAAGGTACTTATAGTTGACTACGAAGGCATTCTTACATGTCTTATGCTGTAATTTCAAATTGGTGTATTTACGAAAATTTGAATGAGTTTGATTGTGCAGTGATGAAATAGATTTAGAAGATATAGCAGTGAAAACAGTTAACGAAGGCTCTTTTCTAGTTGAACTACGTGGAAACGAGGAGATAACTTCTTTCTCACTTTCTGGCTGAGAAAAAGATAAAAAAAAAGAAAAGATTACTGTTGTAGACCTACTAGGATAAATAGATTAACATCTGAAATACTAAAAGTCCGTTAGGGGCTTTGAAAAAAAATTGTCTTTTATGCCATATAAACGCTAAGTATGATCTCAACCCCCTAAAATAACTTATCAGAAGGAAAAGGACATAATATTCCAATTAATATGCTGTTAGTATAGCTAATAACCCACATACGAATGCTTTATGTATATTTTTTTTCTATATTGTGGAACCTGAAAAGGGAGCATTCAAACCTTATTATTTCTACAGGATTCATTATATTGCATGATTTTCCCTATCAAATCTACTTGCTCTAATAATTTGATGTCATTTGATGCCTAATTAGTAGAATCGAGCTGGGTTACGTCAATTTTTAGACTCTTTCGCTGGAACAGAACATGCCGCGACAGGTGGTAGTGGTGCATCTGCTGGTCTTTCTCAAGATTCATCCTTTGGGTCAGTCACCAGTGAGAAGGATACAAAGTCACGGGGAGATGTGAAGCTCAGTCACGTGGCATCTGGCACTGATTTGACATCTTCTATTCATTCAACAGAAACAAGGCTGGCTGATCTTTTAGATAGTACACTTTGGAATAGGAGGCTTGCTCCTTCATCTGAAAGGATCGTTTATGCTTTGGTGCAGCAGATATTTCATGGCATAAAGGAATATTTCTTAGCCTCTGCAGAGTTGAAGGTTTGTAATATAAACTGCTTCTTTCCAATTGTAACTAAGTAAGTGGAAGTGATAACTAGCATGCTATTTAGTCGATGTTTCAGGCGAAGTGAATAATGACTTGTTTCGTTAGTTTTAAATCAGACACACACACATATAAACACTATCAACCCTCTAATGGGACGTTTTGTTTTGTATAATAACTTGTGCCTTTGTTTTGCAGTTCAACTGCTTTCTTCTGATGCCTGTTGTAGATAAGTTGCCTGCACTGCTTAGAGAAGACTTAAAATCTGCTTTTGAGGATGACTTGGATAATATTTTTGATATCACCAATCTGAGACACTTACTAGGCCAGCGAAAGCGAGATGCAGAAATTGAGATTAAAAGGGTATTTCAATTATGCCTTGTGTTTCTATTTCACTTATAACCTCTCAAATTGCTCTCTTTCTTACCCACTTCACGCGTGCTTGCACACATTTATCTGACATACTGTTGAATTTGCAGATCAAGAGGCTCAAGGATAAGTTCAGATCACTACATAAGCAGCTTAGTTCGAATCAAGCGATTGCCACTGCCTTTTACCTGACTACCATTGATGTCGGAAGTCAAATTCGTTGGATAAGTTCTTTTCTTTTTGATAGTTTGCTTATGATAATGACATGTGTGGTGGCTTAGAGAAGTTTATTGGAACAATCTTACATGTTTATCTGGACGAGGATTCTATTTCATTGCGTGGACCATGTTTTGTAAACTATAATTTCTCGTTAACACATGAGTCATGCTTTCGTTGCTATCTAGGATTGATTTGGACATACATTCGCCGTATTTGCTTGGTCTAGGATTGATGTCGACTTGTGTCATCTTCAATTCACATCAGTTGTTTGTTAGTTTAAGTTGACATCTATAATTTTTTCGATTTTTTTTTTTTCTCGGAAGTTCGCATTGATATTGACATCGAAATTTTTTTTCTTTCTAATTACCGACATCGAAATTTTACATTGTCATTGCATTTGAATTTTGTACTTGAACAGGCTTTAGAATTTAGAATTGGCATTGGCATCATCGTAAGTTTTTCTATTCTAGTATAGGAGAAGGATTATGATTAATTTCCTATTTCTTGTTAGATTTTAAGATTTGCTCCCTTGTTTGTTTGAATATTAAATTTTTATAAGAGCACTTGTTTGTTTCGATATTAAATTTTTATAAACGCACTTCTTGTAATTACGTAACAATTAAGTCTTGACAAGATGTGGCCCTTTTGTTATGTAGCCGTTTTGGTCATGTACCACAAGGTAAGTAACAGAATAAGATGATCTCAAAACTTAGAAGCTAGCATCCAAATTTCCTAAATAATAAATCTGAGTTTCCAAATTACTACACATCTTCTTTGAACAACGCCACCACCATTTCGATTATCTTTTTAGTCATAAGTCTTGATAATTTTTAAATGAGTCAGTTTGACTGCATCTGAAAAATTATTAATTCGAGTCCATTCTAAATGAGAGAGAGAGAGAGAGAGAGAGAGAGAGAGAGAGGAGGAAATGTATAAAATAAGAGGGAGGAGGAAGAATCCATTAGGGTTAGCCCAATAGTGTAGGCGGATAGAGTTATGCGTAAATGTAAGTTAAAGATAAAAAGTTAAAAACCGTCATTCTTAACGAAAAGGTATATGACAGTAATTAAAGAGAATGTGCAAGACAAACTTGAAAAATGAAAACTCCAAAAGTAAGAAAAAGTTGTCGTTGACTCTCAAGATTGTGATATGTGAATTTAGGGTTAGGGACATTGATGACTAGTGTTCTTTAAGAGAAGCAAGGGAAAGCAAAGGCCACGAGTTAGTTAAACACTTTTTAATAATTATAATCCAAATAATGATAATTATTGGTGTTTGGGCACACTCTATAAGGAAGATGGCCCATCGAATTCGAACCTCAAATTGGTCCACGACCAAACCCATATTCATGTGTGCCAAGTGGATGAGATTTGAGAATGAGGTGCATGATATCAGCATGAAGTGGGATGATGAAGACCCACAATATTTTCCAAATTTTTCTGATTTTATCAAATTCAAAATATACAACATGATTGAATATATCAACAAATAAAAATATTAGTCTTTGCTCCTTACTTGTGAGGATGATTTTTTTTCAGTGACGGTGTGATATTATTTTACTGTATAAACGTCATAATTAAAATTATCTATTCTTTTTAACCATCTAAAGATCATTTCAAGAAAATTCATTCGATTAACAGATCTCTGAATCTTCTATGTGTCCAACAAATTGACATAACATACAAGTAACATTTATTTTGATTCCTATAAATGACTAAAAATTTTCCAATCGAATAAATTCTCCTAAAAAATGAATGGTTTTAATTATAATATTTGTAAGATACAATGATATTACATTGCCATTGAAAAAAGAATGACTCTTACATAAGTTAGTGTCCAAAAGAAGTGTATATGGCACATCCACTTACTCTTACAATCAAGTATTTTTGGTTTTTTCCTTTTATTTTTTGTGGGGGTGTTGCACGCAAACATGTCCCTCCAAACCCCCAATCCATTCATTGGCCGCCGCCTTGCATATCAAAGCACCTTTATCATCAATCAAACCATCAACTCAACCCCCATTTCCGATGAAAACCCACCTTCTTTTTCAAGTCACTCACTCACTTATTTTTTATATTTATTTTTTATCTTTTTTCTTTTTTCATCTCTCTATTGCTTTCTTTATAGCTAGCTTATAAGTATCACCTTCAGCTAAGACTTCGTTTACACGAATTATATAACCAAAGCTTAGCTACTGTATCACGTAACTTCGTCGTCGTCGTCTTCTTCTTCTTCTCTCTTCTTCTCTCTCCTTCTTGTTATTGTTTGATATTTGATCCTAATGGGAGATAACCAGTTTAAGCTCCCTCCTGGTTTTCGATTTGACCCGACGGACGAAGAACTTGTAGTCCATTTCCTTCAACGTAAGGCAACTCTCTTACCTTTCCATCCCGATGTCATTCCCGATCTCCATCTCTATCCATATGATCCGTGGGAACTAAATGGTATGCTTGTTTTTGTACCATGCATATTAATGAATAGTTGAATATATATAGGTGACAATGAGTAGTTGATATACAGACTACAAGCACATATTACCGACTCTCTTCCCAAACTTATATGCATACGTTGCTTCGTATATTAATTAATGAGTTTTTTCTGGTAAGAGAACAATTAGTTAATATTGTCAAATTTTCAGTCTAGCAATATAATTAGTTAATATTGTCAAATTTTCTGGTAAGAGAACAATTTTCGTATATTAATTAATGAGTTTTTTCACTGTATATATGCATATATAGGTAAGGCTTTGAGTGAGGGCAAACAGTGGTACTTCTACAGCAGGAGGGCACAGAATTGGGCCACGAGTAATGGGTACTGGAAAACATTAGGCATTGAAGAACCTATCTATTCAAGCTCATCTTCTAATTCTACCAGCAAAGTTGGGATGAAAAGATATTTGACGTTTTATGTTGGAGAAGCTCCAAATTCAGGCATCAAAACTAATTGGATAATGCATGAGTATCGTCTCTCGTCGTCAGCCTCAGATTGTGCTTCTTCTTCCACCAGCAGCAGCAGCAGCAGCAGATCTTCCAAAAGAAGAGGGCAACCCAAAACAGTTAGTAATGCATGCGTGGCAACTCACGTACTATATTACGTCAAGAAGCAAAATAATTATATCATTTTCCGTACATATGCAAAAAAAAAATTGTATTTTCGGTTATTCTTATTTCTATATATATTTTTCTTTTCAGGAATACAGTGGATACGTTCTGTGTCGAGTCTACGAGCGTGATGAAGAGGATGATGATGATGATGATGGGACAGAGCTTTCATGCTTGGACGAAGTGTTCTTATCTTTGGACGATCTTGATGAAATAAGTTTGCCAAATTAATCATACTCATCAAGAGAGAAGTTAGAGGGACCTAACTAGTGCTCCATTATTACTGATGAGCTTTATCCAATTGTATAATTTCAGTACTTCAAGTTGTAACTAGATTAACATTGTAAACAATCTCCATAAGTTACACTCCGAGTGGGTAGACTTATATGTCGCGTCGCAAACTGAAGCAAAAAAATTGTACGGAAGTTTAGAGTTTCGCCCCCTCACTGTTCAATACATTGAATTTACCTTCATACATTCCCAAAAAATGCTAATTAAACACAAAACGACTGTTCTAAATATCTCGCCTAATGCTGTCTAGGCGCTAGGCCTCAGTCTGCCGCCCGACTAGCGCTTAACATCTTTTAAAACTTTGCACACAACAAATTTCATATCTAACATATTTTTAATGGAAATGGACCATATTATTGTGGGTAGAACTCAAAGATATTACAAAGTATGTCAACAATGAGATCGATCTGTTTTACTATTTTTCCAACACTGGCAGTCACATAGAGAGGAGTTAGCAATCCTACACGTTTTACATATTTTGATCCACTCTCTTAAAGTAACCATATTCTTCTCGATGAGAAGTGGCATGCAGCCGCTTAAGCATTATTTGACCATGAATATATGTGAATCTCACAATGAAGACCAGATTCACTCATGGTCAGAAATTTTTAAGGCAAATACAGAACAGATACATATGTTTTGTGTCTTTGTTTTGTCTTCGTATCAGTGTTTGTCTTTGTTTTGTGTCTTTAGATATGATTCTCACAGTGAAAGCCTCATGTAGCAGTGTTTGTCTTTGTTTTGTGTCTGGACCTACTCAACCTTGCTTATTCAAGGCAAATACATAACAGATACATTTGTTTGTAACCAAAATTTGGCGTAATATTAAGTTATTTTGCAATAGTCCACGACTACTGAGTAGTCCGAAAAATGAACAGTAGAGATTAACTCTAAAAAAAATTAAACTATAAAAATTGTTTAAAAGATCAGACTACTTAGTAGGCTGAACTCTCGAAGACAAACCCGATATAACGACTATCAAGAGGAGTTGACTTGTGCTTAATTACACGCTGCATCGAGAATTTTGGGTAGTCTTGGTCCTCGATCGATCGTCCTTTACTGGGACTTGGAATGCTCACTTGTAGAAATTATTGTGAGGAGGAGAGACGCGAGGGAGGGAAGTGGAGCCCAGGGAGCACTGTAATGTAATGTGTAAGTTTGCAGCTAAAGGGCCATTGAGCATACCTCAAAACTTTCCTTTATCTTTTTCTGCTTTATAGCATTTGGGTAATATTTTGCACAATCCCAAGCAACAATTGAGTTTTCGGGTGGCTGCTTAGGGGAGCATGACACATGCATGATGCAAATATTCCATGGTTAGGAGTGATGCACACTTAGTTGGTAAATAATTTCGATCTCATATTATTAGGACACACAAAATTGATACGTACTAATTGATGTATTCTCTAATAAAAGTGAGGTTCACATATAATATTATGATCTACTTGTATTAAAAATGATTAGCAAACGTATTAATTTTGTGTGTCAAATTAACTAGGTATCAACTGTAAGTAAAGATTTCAAGAAAATTAAATATACTCAGTAAACTAAATTGATTAACATATATTAGTACAAATGAATTTTCTAGTAATATATGTGTATGATAATGAAGAAGTTAGATTGAATAGGCTTTTTCTCTTTTACGTTCATATCCTAAAATATTCTTGATCATAGGAATATCATCAATAAGAATCAACAATCTTCTAAAATCAGTACATATTTTGCCTTCATATTTTAGAGAATGATTAGTCTCGAATTAAATTGGTGTAAATTAGCTAAGATAAGTATGTTATTTTTAATGGAGGAGGATTCTCTCCCCTCCTAATCTCTCTCCCCTTCCCTCCCCTCTCCTCCTACCTGAACGGTTACGGTTAAGCCATGTTAACATCTTATATTGATTTTTTTTTATAGAGCCAATAAGACAAAAAACAATGCGTAAGAGGAGAGGAGGAAATGGAATGAGAATAGGAGGGGGAGAGAATCTT
The DNA here is from genome assembly GCA_036320875.1 of Cotoneaster glaucophyllus. Lineage (NCBI taxonomy): Eukaryota > Viridiplantae > Streptophyta > Magnoliopsida > Rosales > Rosaceae > Cotoneaster > Cotoneaster glaucophyllus. Next base: position 2,376,845 of record CM070072.1, on the reverse strand, counting down.
GAGAATCCTACTCCATTTTTAATAAAGTAAGTCCAGTAAACTCTATCAGACAAAATTTTCTTATATTCATGTTTTACTTGTCGAATAAGAAACTCAAAAGTTGTAATAATTTAGTTTTTAGACTTGTGGCACCATATTTGTCTTATGAATACGTCATAATTGTATACTGATTAACTTGAGTTTTGGAAGGAAAAAAAAAATGAACACAGTAATTATGTAACCTGGGATCAAGAGATTTAACATCACATGAATTAATAATAAGTTAATCAATTAAGCGAGAAAAAGATTGGGGTAAAGGAAAGGAACAGAGATACGAAATATAAAGATAATTATTTCCTAAGCACCAACATTTCTACCAGTTTAACAAAAAACAATAATTATTATGGCTTAAAACTGCAACTGTGAGATTTTTCTTTGAAGATAAATTCTTTTAACAACATTCTATACATACAAAATAGTGAATTAACTATGGAGTACTCAACCAAAAGCACACAAACTGAAGTTAAATCTAACAAATACAAGCAAAAGCATACAAAATAAAGAAAATGCAAGAAAGGTCCAGGCCTGTCATGGTCTTCATGTGGCTCCACCACTGTATGTTAGTGCAAAATTGGCAATTCTTGACAAAGATGCATGAGTCTGTAATAGCTTAGATTTGTTACATATTTTCAATTGTAATTGTTTAAGTCTAAGGATGTCTCTCACACTTTCAATCACAAGGATGTTACGTAAACGAGATACTTATTCAGGTATGTTTGCACACACACATCCAACTACATTCATTAGATATCCCATGTTATTGTATTTGGGATAGGACTCTTAACCATCATGTGTTTTATCTCTTTAAGATGAGTTATCCTTTCTACATTTATTATTAAAACTCATATTTTGTTGGTGGGATTTATCTGATTGCATGCTTTCAAAATAAACTTATTGTTTATCTGGATGTTGAAAAGGTTTTGCCCTTCTTATCTTGTGTGTGGTGATTTTTGTCTATAAATGAGAAGTCAGGTCTTTGGAGAAAGGGTGCATGAATATTGGTTTTTTTGACAAAAGAATCGAAAGGTAGTAGTTTTGTGTTTTGAGCAAGAAAAATAATTTTTATACTGCTGCTATCTTGTGTTTTCGACATCATGTGTTTTTAAGAGAAAATATTATTTTTCATGCTGCTTTCATTTGAGTTTTTAATTGAATGTCAATTATGAAAATGTGCCTTGTGATTTTCGTAATTGATTGTTTTTCAACAAACACTTCATCATATATACATTATGCATGATCGAGTTAGTATCTTACAAAGTTCGAGGGAAAGGTGATTGACGATCGTGTTAGTGTCGTGCCATTTCAACTCGAAATGTTACATCATGTGCGCACTCTTTATATTTATGTTGAATGTTTGTGTAGGATTTAGTTTGCATAACCAGTTAATTTAAATCATAATTTGAATTAGTTTTAAGTTGGAACATATCTACACCTCTAGGTTAAATTAGTACTCATCCCAGGACTTTCAATTGGCACCATAATGGGTCACTATACATAATTAGTGAGATCTGTGGGACTACTAGGATGAATCGTACCATGGGGTCAATTTCCCATCCACTACACTTCGAGGGCGACAACTACGCTGCATGGAAGACAATGATGAAATCATTTCTTTGGGAGCTTGACGAAAAAGTGTGGCTTGCGGTTGAAGAAGACTGGGAACCTCCAACAGTCAAAGAAACCAAAGGTGAATGACAATCTTCTGTAATTATATCTAAGCTTAAGCCTAGAAAGGAATGGAGCGAAGATGAACGCAACTCTAACACTTTCAACCAAAGAGCGTTGAATGAGTTGTTCACTGCCGTTTCATCTGAATAGTTTAATTACATCAGTAAATGCACAACGGCGAAAGAAGCTTGGGGTATTCTTGAAGTTACTCATGAAGGTAACTCCACTGTCAAAGAATCCAAGCTTCAGAATCTCATCACAAAATTTGAAAATATCAAAATGTTGGATGATGAGAGTTCCTCCGACTTTTATGCTAAGCTTAGTGTAATTGTCAATCGTTGTCACAATCTTGGTGATAGCATTCCAGAAGATAGGATTGTTAAAAAAATTTCAAAGATCTCTTCCTATAAGATTTCATACGAAATAGGTAGCTATAGAGGAATCAAAAGATTTAAACACTTACAAGCTGGAAAAATTGATTGGATCACTACATACATACGAATCTGATTTCACCGAAGTCAAGAAAGGAAAAAATGTTGCCTTCAAAGTTAATAATGAAAAAGTGAATGAGGATTCATTTGAAAACCTGACTCAAGATGAATTTGCTCTTCCCACCAAACAAGCTAGAAAAATTTTGAAACTTAGAAGTTCCAGGGGACGTGAACATCCAAACTATTTTGATTCAAATTCCAAAGTTTCTTGTTCTGGAGATGTTTCTCATGGAAATTCCTCTAAGTTTGTCAAACTTGGTGAAAAGAAAAATTTAAATGACAGAGACAAGTGTTTCGAATGTCAAAGGTATGGACATCATGCTCATGAATGTGTTAACACTCTTAAAAAGCTAAAGGATGAAAAGAATAGGGCTTTAACCAATACTTGGAGTGACAGTGACTAAAAACCGCATCTGAAGATGATGATGAAGTGGTTGCGTTTGTTGGAATTTTTTATGGATATGAGACTGATGACTCGGAAGTTGACGAACCTGATCCCGTAGAAGTCTTACAAAAATATACTGCACTTTATGATATCACCATGAAAGTGAGGAAAGAAAATGATGAACTGAAAAAGAAACTCGTTCAGCTTGAAAGCGAGAAAAAGGAAGCAGAGATTGAGCATCAATCTCAAATGGAAAATGAAGAAAAGCTACGAGAGTCAATGTCGGAGAAGTTATATATGCTAGCATTAGACAATAAATTTCTTGAAAATGAACTGAGTGACATGAAAAAGAAGGTTGAAGAGTTTAGTATTGGCTCAAGAAAAATTGACAAAATGTTGAACTATGGAAAGAATTTTGGTGATAAAAGGGGTTTAGGTTTTGATTTTAATATGATTGGAAGTTCTTCCTCATGAAAAATTGACAAAATGTTGTACTAAGTTTGTCAAAGCTTTATAAGAACCAAGCAGAAAAGCGGATAGTGATGAACCTTTTGGAAATTCTTATATCACTTCAAATAAGCCAAATTCTATGAGCACTTTCGTTGATCCAAAGAATTTAATTAGGTTAAAAACTTTTATTCCTATTTGTCACTTCTATAGAAAATAGGACATATCAGACCTGGGTGTAACAAACTTCGAAAGGAAAATCGAACCGAACACACCACTCCTTGGATTTCTGAAAAATCAAATCTCAAAGGAAGAATTGCTGCTCACCCGAAAGGAATGAATAAAAGTAATGCCTATTCAAAATTCCATCACTCCAAACTTCAAAGCAAGTATGGAGAAGAAATGAGACTCAAATTTGCTTATTGGATAAGATGTCACCATCATCTAAGGAAGATAATCTTACGTGTTTGGTGGCGCTCACTGCTCTCTCAATCACTGCTCTCTCAACTTGTCAGTCAGATACTTGGTATCTTGGCAACGGTTGCTCGAGACATATGACTGGAGACAAAGATGGTTCACAACTTTCTCCGGATTGTAAAAATGGAGCAGTCATTTTCGAAGATGAAAAAAAAGCAATGAGTGTTGGAAAATGAGAAATCAAAACTCTAGGAATTCCATGCTTAAAAAATGTCATGCTGGTTGATGGACTTAAAGCTAATCCAATTAGCATTAGTTAAATTTGTGATGATGATGATGCTGAAGTATTATTCAATAAGTTGAAATGTAGTGTAAAAGTTGCTAGTGGGGTAGACATTTTTGGAGGAAAAAGGTCCAAAGACACTTGCTATTGTGTGAAAGCAAATGAGCTGCATGTGCAATAAAGCAACTGGTGATGTTGTTGATTTGTTGCATAAAAGATTAGGCCATATGAATGGTAGGGATATGATTGACAAGAGACAAAGCTCGCCTCGTCGCCAAAGGATACAATCAACAAGAAGGCCTCGACTACCATGAGACCTTCAGTCCCGTCGTCAAACCGGGTACTATTCGGACCATACTTGCTCTTGCTATTTCCAACAATTGGCCCCTCCAACAACTTGATGTGCGTAATGCTTTCCTTAATGGGATTCTACATGAGGAAGTTTATATGAAGCAGCCACCTGGGTTTGTTGATTCCCAACGCTCTGCGCATGTTTGTCGGCTTCATAAAGCTCTTTATGGCTTGAAACAAGCCCCCCGAGCTTGGTTCCAGCGACTTAATGCTTTCCTATGCGAACAAGGATTTTCTCACAGCAAATCTGATGCGTCTTTATTTATTAATCACTCATCTACATATTCATTGTATGTTCTCGTTTATGTTGATGACTTGATTGTCACGGGATCTAATTCAGCTGCTATTCACATGTTCATTGACTTGTTGTGCGCCACTTTTGCTAGCCGCAAGTTAGGGGATCTTCATTTTTTTCTTGGCATGGAGGTCACACGAACAACAAGTCATCTTTCTCTATCTCAGACTCGTTATGCTTCTGACTTGCTCAAAAAGTTCAAGATGGACATGTGCAAGCGAAGTCCTACTCCGTTTCTTTCCTCCACCCGCTTGTCCGCAAATGATGGCGATCCCGTTTCTAATCCCGAGTCTTATCGAAGTATGGTTGGTGGCCTTCAGTACTTAACTTTGTCTCGTCCTGACATCGCTTATGCGGTCAATCAAGTATGTCAATTCATGCATAATCCTAAGTCCACTCATCTTCAAGCGGTTAAGCGCATCTACCGTTATATCAAGGGCACTGTTGAGCAAGGCATACTCTTTCGCTCCTCTAAAGACTACTCTCTTCGAGGTTTTTCCGACGCCGATTGGGCCGGTTCTGTTGATGATCGTAGGTCCATCAGTGGTGCTTGCATTTTTCTGGGTCCCAATCTTCTTACTTGGACCGCTAAGAAGCAAACTACAGTGTCCCGTTCTAGCTCTGAAGCAGAATACCGAGCTCTCGCTACCACTGCTGCTGAAATACGATGGTACTGTTATCTTTTTCGTGAGCTGGGCATTCCCATACGCACTCCACCTTGCATTCTTGTTGATAATATTTCCGCCCTACATATGGCTGCCAATCCCGTCTTCCATGCTCGTACTCGTCACATCGAAATTGACTACCACTTTGTTCGTGAATTACTTGCTCAAGGCGTACTTCAAACTCGTCATATCTCCTCTCACAATCAGATTGCTGACATCTTCACGAAAGGCCTTTCCCGCGAGCGGTTCTCTTTTCTCGCTTCCAAGCTCAATCTTCACTTTGTTCCGTTTCGCTTGAGGGGGGATGACAAGAGAATTATCACAGCCACAAATAACTCCAGCAAATCTGCACAGGAATGTTGCACAAGTCAACCAGACAACAATCCCTCAATTATCTCCACTCAGCCAAGATCTTCTTCATCATAATAAACTTGCTGATTGTATTACATTAATTGTATAATTACTTACCTATAATTGTTATACAAAAGTCAATGATGTATATACTTATATATGTACCAATTGATATAGCATATAATCAATCAAGCTATTATCCAAATTACAGACTTATTACTTCCTGCACTCTTTTTCTTTCCGCTGCTCTCTCTGCTGGTCTCTCCTTTTCTACAATGATCAAGCTTTCCAAGAAAGAATATATGAGAGGAATACCATTGTTGACTGGAGAACTTGGAATTTTTGGAGGATGTCAAGTGGGAAAGTAAACAAAGAGTTCACACAAGTCAACAAACTACATCTCAACTTCACGACATTTGGAGCTGATGCATATGGACTTGATTGGACCGGTACAGACCGAAAACATTGGGGGAAAAATACATACTTGTCCTGGTTGATGATTTCTCACGATTCACTTGGGTTGCTTTCTTGCGAGAGAATGATAGAGTTGCTTCAAATGATTATGTGATAAGACTCAGAACCGATCACGAAACTGAATTTGAAGACACATCATTTTCTGAGTTTTGTGATGAAAAATGAATTGATCACATGGTCTTTATAGATATAGAGATATGAAAAAGGATTTACACATGGTCCCAAGAGACATTCTTTAGAGGATTTTAAAGAAGAAAAAAGTACGAGTAGCATATATCAAAGCTATAAAGGATATGTATGATGGAGCAAAGACTGCCGTAAGAACTCATGAAGGACAAATCGAAAGCTTCCCCATAACTGTAGGGTTACATCAAGGCTCATCTTTAAGTCCTTACCTTTTTGCATTGGTAATGGATGAATTAACGACACATATTCAAGATGATATTCCGTGGTGTGTGCTTTTTGCAGACGATATAGTGTTAATAGATGAAACTCAGGAAGGGGTAAATACGAAGCTTAACCTTTGGAGAGAAGTGTTGGAATCTAAAGGTCTTCGCCTAAGTCGATCAAAGACAGAATATATGGAGTGCAAGTTTAGTGCAAATAGAGGCTCAAATGAGTTAGGGGTGAGGATCGGAGACCAGTAAGTACCAAAGAGCAACCGTTTTCGCTACCTAGGATCTATCTTGCAAAAGAACGGAGAATTAGATGGAGACCTCAACCATAGAATACAAGTTGGATGGATGAAGTGGAAGAGTGCATCTGGCGCGCTGTGTGATCGTCGTATGACACTGAAGCTCAAGGGAAAATTTTATAGGACGGCAATAAGGCCGGCGATGCTATATGACACAGAATGTTGGGAGGTGAAGCATCAACATGTACATAAAATGGGTGTGGCAGAGATGAGGATGCTTCGTTGGATGTGTAAGCACACTAGAAAGGATAAGATTAGAAATGAGGATATCCGAGGTAAAGTAGGAGTAGCTGAAATTGAAGGAAAGATGAGAGAAAATCGGTTACGGTGGTTTGGACATGTGCAAAGAAGGCCTACTGACGCTCCGGTTAGAAGATGCGACCACGGGACAGAGGTCCAGGGCCGAAGGGGTAGAGGAAGACCTAGGAAGACTTTGGAAGAGACTCTAAGAAAAGACTTAGAGTACTTGGATCTAACGGAGGATATGACACATGATTGAGCGCAATGGCGTTCTAGGATTCATATAGCCGACCCCACTTAGTGGAAAAAGGCTTTGTTGTTGTTGTTGTTGTGATGAAAAATAAATTGATCACAATTTTTCTGCTCCAATCACTCCTCAACAAAACAGAGTTGTTGAGTGAAAGAATCGTGTTTTGCTTGACATGAGTCGTGTCATGCTAACGAGTGCTTGTTTGGTTAAGCATTTTTGGGCTAAAGCAGTAAACACTGCTTGCTATACTGCAAATAGAGTCTATCTTCGACCTGGTACAAAGTGCACACCGTATGAGATTTGGAAATGAAAGAAACCAAACATCAAGCATTTGAAAGTGTTTGGTAGTATATGCTACATTTACAGAGATAGAGAAATGCTAGCAAAATTCGATTCACGCAGTGATATTAGAATTTTTCTAGGATACTCTCTCACAAGCAAAGCGTACAGGGTGTTCAACAAGAGAACTAAAAATGTCATGGAGTCCATTAATGTCGTTGTGAATGACTTCTCCTTAAGTATTGAACAACCTATTTCAGATGAAGGCTTCTTTCAAATTAAATCAATGATGATTCATCCATTACTCAGGTTGAAGTGGACCAAAATGTTGACTCATCAAAAGCTTTGAAAAAAAGACACGAGCAAGTGCAAAAATGCCTCTCCAAGTCAGACATCATTGGCAACGTAGAAGATCAAATGTTAACAAGAAGTAACACTACTGCTGTAGAGCCAAAAATGCCAAGGAAGCTCTTTTGGATGATGATTGGATAATAGCCATACAAGAGGAACTCAACCAATTTGTTAGAAATGATGTATGGTACTTTATTCCTAGACCTAAAGAAATAAATGTTATTGGAACAAAGTGGGTTTTTAGGAATAAAACTGATGAACATGGTATCATCATGAGAAACAAAGCTTTCCTCGTTGCTCAAAGGTATACTCAGGTAGAAGGATTGGATTTTGACGAGACATTTTCTCCAGTTGCAAGACTGGAGTCCATTCGTTTGTTACTTGCTTTTGCATGTCATATGCGTTTTAAATTATATCAAATGGATGTCAAGAGTGCTTTTTTAAATGGAGTACTTCAAGAAGAAGTATACGTAAATCAGCCAAAGGGGATTGTTGATCCAAAACATCATGCTCATGTGTATCGATTGAAGAAAGCTTTGTACGGTTTGAAACAAGCTTCTAGAGCATGGTATGAAAGACTATCAATTCATTTGTTGAAGAAATGATATACTAGAGGAGCTGTTGACAAAACCTTGTTCGTTAAAAGAATCAAGAAGGATGTGATGATAAGTATATGTGGATGATATAGTGTTTGGTTTAACATCTGACATACTTGTAAAAGAATATACTGAGGTTATGCAGAGTGAATTTGAAATGAGCATGTGTGAGGAGCTGAATTTTTTTTTTTTGGGATTACAAGTCAAACAAGTTGAAAATGGTATTTTTGTCTCTTAGACAAAATATGCAAGTGAGCTAGTTAAGAAGTTTGGTTTGAATTCAGCAAAACCGATCTCCAATCCCATGGCAACAACCACAAAACTTCACAAGGATCCAGAAGGAAAAAGTATTGATTAAACACTTTACAGGAGTATGATTGGAAGTTTATTGTACCTTACTGCTAGCAGACCTTATATCTCCTATAGTGTTGGTGCTTGTGCAAGATATCAAGCTGATCCAAAAGAATCGCGTTTGGAAGCTATCAAAAGAATCATCAGGTATGTGAGTGGCACAGTTGAGTTTGGATTACATTATTCTTTGAAACCAATTCTGAAGCCGGGTTGTAGTGGGGCCTGGGCCGGGATGTGACAATTTGGTATCAGAGCCAATCCCTGGCCGGAAGTGTGTCGACGATGACGTCAGGCCCCTAAGGGGGTTGGATTGTAAGATCCCACATCGCCTAGGGGTATGGATCTTGTAAGCCTTATATGTATATTCTCATCTCTATCTAGCACGAGGCATTTTGGGAGCTCATTGGCTTCGGGTTCCATTGGAACTTCGAAGTTAAGCGAGTTCGCGCGAGAGCAATCCCATGATGGGTGACCCACTGGAAAGTTCTCGTGTGAGTTCACATAAACTAAACCGTGAGGGTGTGGCCGGGGCCTAAAGCGGACAATATCGTGCTACGGCGGAGTCGAGCCGGGTCGTGGTGGGGCCTGGGCCGGGATGTGACAATTTGGTATCAGAGCCAATCCCTGGCCGGAAGTGTGTCGACGATGACGTCAGGCCCCTAAGGGGGGTGGATTGTAAGATCCCACATCGCCTAGGGGTATGGATCCTGTAAGCCTTATATGTATATTCTCATCTCTATCTAGCACGAGGCATTTTGGGAGCTCATTGGCTTCGGGTTCCATTGGAACTTCGAAGTTAAGCGAGTTCGCGTGAGAGCAATCCCATGATGGGTGACCCACTGGAAAGTTCTCATGTGAGTTCCTAGAAACAAAACCGTGAGGGTGTGGCCGGGGCCCAAAGCGGACAATATCGTGCTACGGCGGAGTTGAGTCGGGTTGTGGTGGGGGCCCTGGCCTGGATGTGACAGAAAAAGTACTTATGGAGGATGTTTTTATGTTGGTAATAATCTTGTTCCTCGACGTAGTAAGAAATAAAACTGTGTTTCTTTATCCACTGCTGAAGTTGAATACATCGCTGCTGGTAGCTGTTGTACCCAATTGCTTTGGATGAAGCAAATGTTCAATGATTATGACATTAATCAAGGCCCTTTTATGTTTTTTGTGACAACACTAGTGTTATAAACATTTCCAAGAATCATGTTCAACATTCTCGTACCATACATATTGACATTCTTCACCACTTTATCCGTGTTTTGGTTGAAGAGAAGGTTTTAATATTGGAGTTCATTGCCTCTGAACATCAACTTGCAGACTTGTTTACTAAGCCTTTAGACACTCATCGTTTCGAAACTCTTCGAAGGGCATTAGGAATTTGTCATGTTCTTTAAACTCTATTTTTAATTTTTAATTTTTTTTTCTGCTTAGTTGTTTCTTCATAAAAATAATGAAAAAGAAGTCCAATTTCTTTAGTCTGCAAAACTTTTGTCCACTAAATCATCTACTTTGTGCTAAACATAATATGTTCTTCTTTGGTGGTTGATACTATGTGTATGTTTTCTGATTAAACATGACTACTTGCCTGACATCTGCACCCATGTGAGCTTTTGAGCCTCCAGTTAGTGTATGCATTTTTCATACACTTTTAATCGTTCCTGTGTGTTCTATCTTATGTGATTTGACTCTCTAGAACTTGCTTTGAGATCTCTCGAGGCTTTGTATCACTTCTTACTCTCTATTTGAGATGAAAGTAGGAATTACGTGTTTCCATCATTATCATATAATCCAGTGCCTTACTTTTTTTCCTGGTTGCATTATTGAGACTTTCCTTAAGTTTATATTACCTTCTTCTTTTAAACTCTGGTTCTAACCTCAGTTGCAAAATCAAAACAATATATATATATATATATATATATATATATATATATAAGTCCTACTACCACAAAGCCAGTTGAGTCATTTTTCTTCAAAGGCGAGAGTCCAAGATTGTTTCATCATTGAAGAAAAAATATTGTGATGACAACAACTTTCCAAGTCAAGAAAAGACAAATTAAAAGAAGAATCAAGATTCGTGCGAATGACACACATGTGGGTTGTTTATATCAGAAGAAAATCCAATGTACAGCTGTACACGAAGACCAAGAATATATCAAATGTGAAAAGCACTCTCTATTGCTCAAGTTGTTCTTTATGTCTCAAACTCTCTCCAGTTTTATTTCTAAAGGACTCAATGGATTCTCAGACTTATGTCATCCTTATTCTCCATTACCTTAAACCAGTTCCTAAGCCCTGTTACAACCCTTCGTTGATGTGTGGAGATGAGATTGATCTGCAAGCCTATGGTAGAGCACTCATATAATGATCTTTTTTAGTGTAAACACTTCACCCCAAACACTCTGAGTGACATTTGAGAAAATTCCTTGTGAGTTTAGGGGTTGCTGTTGAGTTGGCTTGTTTAATCATATTTCATTTCAATTGTCTCGATTGTTTTGGCTTTCTCTCATCCGTATTATGTTTTTGTGGACACTATACCGTTTGTTCTGTAAAAAACAAATAGAAAATAAAAAAAAATCCTTATTCACTCATTCTTCTCCTGATCCTTATCTTTGCTATATCTTTTCCAATTCTAGATAATGATGTTTGTTTTATTTCTTTTTGTTTTGATTATCTGTTGTTATTTTAGTTGCATTGAGATTGGACTCATTTTCTTTCTTTTATTTATTGTCGTGTTTTTCATTGTCCATTGCACGTTGTACACAACATCGTTTTTGTCATGGTTTCCTCACGCAAGTCTGCATGTCTTCATGCTCTGAAAGGCAAGACTCATGTTATTACTCATTCCCTCTCTTCTTCCCGTACATGTTCTGTGACACGTCAATTGTTTTCTTCCTCATATGCTTATTCACCTTTTCCTGTTGTCAATTTTCCAAAAGAGGTATTCAAACATATTCTTGAATTGAGCAAGAGATTATCTCTGTTAGAACAATTCATTAGGATTTCTACCAATGATCTCAGCCATTGAGTTTCTCCATTAGAGCAATGTGTCCGCCGCATACCCAACAACATGCTCGCTCAACTTATCCATCTTTCATCATCTAATGAAGATTCTGGATTTAGTATAGATTGTGTTACACCGCCTTTCCGTATTCCCTGTTCACCAATTCTGGAACAAACACCGCTGCCAACTAATATTCCAGAGGATGATCTAGAGAAGGATCCTTGTAAGATCCCACATCGCCTAGGGGGTGTGGATCATGTAAGCCTTATATGTATATTCCCATCTCTACCTAGCACGAGGCCTTTTAGGAGCTCACTGGCTTCAGGTTTCGTAAGAACTCCGAAGTTAAGCGAGAATGGGCATGAGCATTCCCAGGATGGGTGACACACTGGGAAGTTCTGCTCGCGTGAGTTCTCAGAAACAAAACCGTGGGGGTGTGGTTGGGGCCCAAAGCGGACAATATCGTGCTACGTGGAGTCGAGCCCAGGATGTGGTGAGGGCCCGGGCCGGGATGTGACAATCCTGAAGAGGATCCATAAGAGGATCTCGATGACCAATCATGATTGATTCTATTACTTTTTAGGCTTTCCCTGAGACAAAAAAGGGGGAGAGATTGTAGCTAGGGGGAGAGACTTTAGCTAGGAGAGTATTTTAGTTTAGTGAGAGTTTCTTTCAGTCTCTTATTTGGACGATAAAAGATGTTTGATTGATTATCTTTATTTTTTTTTAATTAAGCCTATTTTTATTGCAACATCTATCTTTTGTACATCACCGGTATTTTGTTTAATGCGTGCAGGTTATAGACTTCAGCGCATGATCTTTAATATTTTTTTTCTGAAATATTATGATTGAGGGTTTTGTCAAGGAAATGCCAAAGGGGGAGATTGTTAGTGCAAAATTGGCAATTCTTGACAAAATACCTGAGTCTGTAATAGTTTAGATTTGTTATATATTTTCAATTGTAATTGTTTAAGTCTAAGGATGTCTCTCACACTTTCGATCCCAAGGATGTTACGTAAATGAGATACTTATTCAGGTACATTTGCATGCATGCATCCAAGGCTGTCTCTGAGATTTCGGGGCCCTGTGCGAAATTCATAAAAGGGCCCTTCTTATAAGACATCTTAAAAAGAAATTGAACAATGTATTGATGCTAAAAAGCAATATCAAAATAAACTTTAAAACTAACTAACCATCTGTTTCTAAATATTATTAAATGTAAAGAAAACTACAAAATAACCATAGTAGGTGCCATCTTTTATATCTCAAACAAGATCACAATAAAATTATAGTAAGTATGAACAATGAAACCTGATAGTCCGTAATACGTGTGCGTCTAGCGATTTTTTGTGACTGCTCTTCTCTTGATTTTGCCCTGAAAGTACAAAAGAAAAAAAAAATCATTATAGATGAGAAATACCCAAATCTTCAAATTTCAAGTTAATATACTTAAATTAGTAAATATTTAACTTTGATCGAAGTCTACATCACTCTGATCAGTTGAATTGTCTTCATGATTTGGAAGTTTTCCTTCAATTTCATAAATTTATACATTAGGGTTTAATAATTTGTGGGAAATATAACAACGGGACGAAGAGAGAAGGGAATTACACTGGGAGTCTGGGACACTGGCACAGCGTCTGGGATTCTGACTTCTGATGCTATGGTAGTTTGGTGTGAAAGAAGAAAAATGGAAAATGGGACTTTGGCGTGAGAGAAGTAGTCCGAGTCTCTGAATTGTTCGTCTCGGTCAGTGGGGTTCTCCACTTTAATTGATTAGTTTTGCCCTTTGTTAATTATTATTTTATATAGTAGTCTGATAGCTTTTGGGCCCATCAGATATATATATATATATATATATTGATTTGATTAGTATTTCTATATAATATTATTATATTCAATAAGAATTATTTTTGGGGTCCCTAAAATTTTGGGGCCCTGGGCAATGGAACCGGTTGCACTCCCCCAACGCCGGCTCTGCATGCATCTAGATACCCCATGTTATTGTATTTGGGATACTTATTCAGGTATGTTTGCACGCACACATCCAACTACATTCATCAGATACCCCATGTTATTGTATTTGGGATAGGACTCTAACCCATCATGTGTTTTCTCTCTTTAAGATGAGTTATCCTTTCTACATTTATTATTAAAACACATCTTTTGTTGGTGGGATTTATCTGATTGTATGCTTTCAAAATAAACTTATTGTTTATCTGGATGTTGAAAAGGTTTTGCCGTTCTTATCTTGTGTGCAGTGATTTTTGTTTATAAATGAGAAGTCAGGTCTTTGGAGAAAGAGTACGTGAATATTGGGTTTTTGACAAAAGAATCAAAAGGTAGCAGCTTTGTGTTTTGAGCAAGAAAAATAATTTTTATACTACTGCTATCTTGTGTTTTCGATGGCATGTGTTTTTAAGAGAAAATATTATTTTTCATGCTGCTTTCATTCGAGTTTTTAATTGAATGTCAATTATGAAAAAGTGTCTTGTGATTTTCGTAATTGATTGTTTTTCAACAAACACTGCATCATATATACATTCTGCATGATCGAGTTAGTATCTTGCAAAGTTCGAGGGAAAGGTGATTGACGATCACGTTAGTGTCTTGCCACTTCAACTCGAAGGCTGAAGAAAGATTGAGTAGCAAAGCGCGAAGATAAAGCTACCAGCTAATATGGGTGTCTAGTTGATGAGTTTTTGTAAGTTGGAACCTACATCATGTGCGCGCTCTTTATATTTATGCTGAATATTTGTGTAGGATTTAGTTTGCATAACTAGTTAATTTAAATCATAATTTGAATTAGTTTTAAGTTGGAACCTATCTATTAAATTAGTACTCATCCTAGGACTTTCATTGTATTCGAACACAGTTGAGAGAGCTTATACCAAGTTTATCAAGCTCCTTCACAAGTTACAAGATGGCATCAAAGGAGCTTTGAGCTAGATTCCGCGAATTTTTCCCATTTAGTAGGGCTTTAACTTGTTAAATAAACATCCATGTACTCCTCATAAGATTGAAATTGGTCTAAAGGTATTAACTAATTTCTCAACAGTTTCGTCTCTCGTAGTAGTTTGTGTTCATCCACGTTTTAAGTTGAAAAATTCCGGACATAGTAGATCAATTCGAAAAAGGAAACAAGAAACTCTTATCCACTAAAACCTTCGAGTTTGACAATTTCAGTCCCTAGTTGACAAAACTCAACCAGCAAAAATCAACCGTTGAATCTGTTTAATTGGGTAGGGTATGGTACTAAAGGTCGGAATGAGATCCATTCTGAATTTTAGTGTTCGGAGCTTGCGAATCAAGAGATTCGGACCGTTTAGAAAAGAGAAAGAGATCTGGGCCATTTAAATTTTTTAGTTTTTATAAAGTGGACCAGTGAGATAGGCTAATAGGGGATGTATGATTGAAATTGAATGGTTTAGATCTCTCGGTTCGCAGCTCTAGACACAAATCTTAAGTAGATCTCAATCCCTGTCCTCAAACCTTCAGACAATTTTTCTTTTAGGTAGCTGTTCACCGTTGAATCTCGCGGCCCCTATCATTTTTGTTACTGAGATTTTTTTTTTTTTTTTTTTTTTTTTCATTGATTTTTTTAATCTAAATCGAGAATATTTGTGGAAATTAAGAGAAAAATAGAAGAAAATTTAGAAGATCCAGCTGCTTTTTCAACCCCACCTTTGACGCACCAATCATTTTCTTGGTCCCAAGACCGTTTAAATGGTAAAATTGGCATGACACGCTAAGAATGTCCTTTGACCCCCCAACAAAAGACAGGTAAATAAAAACTATGTTTATAAACTCAAGCAGTAGTAACAATAAACTGGCAATCATCATGTGACACGTGGCTTTTTCACTGCCATTGAATTTCCACATTTTGATGCTACAATATCGCACAAGAATGCATGGTTGCATTGAAAGGAGTAAAAACTTAGGTTTTGAGCAATAAGGGAGGAAATAAGGATCGAGAAAGGAGAAGAACAAAGAAAACAAAAAACAAACAACAAAAAACAAAAGAGGAGAAGAGAGGGCAATCTTCTCTTCTTTTCTTAATTTTTATCAAATAATCTTGCTTTTCTTCGATCTTTTTAACACTGCAAATAAGATCCTTTTGATTTGTGACACCTGCTGCTAGGTGTGTGTGCATAGAAAAATATATAGAATATTCATGGCTTCAAGCAAATTTAGAAGAGCCTTGGGGGCCGTGAAGGACCAAACCAGCATAGGCCTTGCCAAAGTCGGTAGCAGCGCCTCTTTGGCGGACCTAGACATTGCCATTGTGAAAGCAACAAGACACGAAGAATACCCGACCGAGGAGAAATACATACGAGAAATTCTCAGCTTAACATGCTACTCACGTGAATTCATCAGCGCTTGCGTCAACACCATCTCCCGGCGCCTCAACAAGACCAAAAACTGGATCGTCGCCCTCAAGACCCTCATGTTAGTCCAACGGCTTCTGTCCGAGGGCGACCCTGCTTACGAACAAGAAATATTTTTCTCCACAAGACGCGGCACTCGCTTTCTCAACATGTCTGATTTTCGCGACACTTCACGCTCCAATTCCTGGGACTATTCTGCGTTTGTACGCACGTATGCATTGTATCTGGACGAACGGCTTGAGTTCCGAATGCAAAGCCGGCGCGGGAAACGCAGTGCATTCGGGTTTGATGAAGATGAATTCGAAGATCCTCAGGAGGCGGCCAATAATTTTACCAACCAGCAATCATGTCCGAAAGCGACGCCTGTGCATGAAATGAAAGCCGACAAGTTGTTTTCTAGGATGCAGCATTTGCAGCAGCTCCTTGAGCGATTTTTAGCTTGTCGCCCAACAGGTTCGATCAATTCTATTTTTCATCGCCCAACTCTAACAGGGTGCATGCAAATATTTCATCCTTGCATGCATGGCCACGTACGCATGATATATTCAATTCTGTCATTCTATCGTATCATTTCTACAAGAAAATCATCGCCACATTATATGATCGACTTATTAAATACATGCACGGTTTTCTAGAAGAGGAAAGCTTATTTTTGTATCTTATTTTATAACAACGTTATATTCGGTATTATTGATACATTGTAGATTGTCGTTCGATACCAGCCAATCACTCTATATTCTAGAATGACACTTAATCTTTTGTACTTTTGTTTTCTTTTTCTTCTTTTTTCACAGAGAATTACACATTTCTTGTAGATAAATTAATATATTAATTAAGCATTTCTAACATTTTTGTTTTTGTTATGTGCATGGAATTTAATCACAGGCGTAGCAAAGAACAATAGGGTTGTAATAGTGGCTTTGTACCCGATAGTAAAAGAGAGTTTCCAGGTATACTACGACGTAACAGAAATAATGGGCATCTTAATCGACCGCTTCATGGAGCTGGAGATCCCTGACTGTGCCAAGGTGTACGAGATCTTCTGCCGCATCGGAAAGCAATTCGATGAACTGGACATGCTCTATGGATGGTGCAAACAAATCGGGATTGCGCGCTCCTCAGAGTACCCGGAGGTTGAGAGGATTACGCCCAAGAAGTTGGAGGTGATAGACGAGTACATACGCGACAAGTCGGCTTTGGCACAAGGCAAGAGATCGGTAAAGGAACTACTAGACCAACAGAAGATTGATGAGGCCAACAAAGATGAAGAATCAAATCATGGGGAAGACGAAGAAGAAGACATGAATGCAATGAAGGCTCTGCCACCGCCCGAGGGTTTCGTTGAGGAAAATAATAACAAAGAGATAGAACCAGTAAAGGAAGAGGAAATTAAGAAACCGCAACAAGAAGAAGGCGATCTGTTGAACTTGGGAGAAGACGCTGTGTCGAGCAACGAACACGCTGACAAATTGGCGTTGGCTTTGTTCAACAGCGTCACTGAACAAGCACCAGCAGGTCCACCGGCATGGGAAGCGTTTGTTAACGAAGCTGATTGGGAAACCGCGTTAGTCCAGTCGGCAAGCCACTTGTCAAATCAAAAGGCGTCCCTCGGGGGAGGTTTTGACTTGTTGTTGCTGGACGGAATGTACCAGCAAGCGGAGGTATCAGCCGCGATGGCAGGCCCAGGGTACGGAGTGAGTGGGAGTGCGAGCAGTGTTGCATTAGGGTCTGCAGGACGGCCTGCAATGCTAGCATTGCCTGCACCACCACCATCATCATCGTCGTCGTTAGATCATCCAAGCAAGTCAAGTGTACAGGTGGACCCGTTTGCTGCGTCGTTAGTAGTGCCCCCGCCATCATACGTGCAAATGTCAGACCTGGAGAGGAAGCAGAAGCTGTTGATGGACGAGCAGTTGATGTGGCATCAGTATGCAAGGGATGGGATGCAAGGGCAGATTGGATTGACAAAACTACAGCATAACCCTCATCATAACATAAACATGGGAGGTTACACACACACCTACTAATCATCACTTAATTAACACTTAATTATAAACAGACGTATGCAGTTTCAGTTGTTAAAGATCATTAGGGGTTGCATGCATTTGTATTAATTTGAACATATTGTTTAATTTTTTTTCCCTTTTAATTGTATAGGTGAGGTTCGTTTAGTAGCATTTATCTGGTACCTATAAACACACATTTTCACTTAGTCGATGTAACCTCAAAGTATGAAACGTTTATATTTATAGATATGCATGTAGCTAACCCCCTCGGCAACCATTGTCTTGCATTATCTGAAGACATCAAATGACAAACAAATGACAAACATCTGAAGACATCAAATGACAAACAATTATAAATTAAAACTAGCTTTGGAAATCCCATATCGAATTCGGCCTACATGATTTATGGTTTTTGACATGTAATTTCAACTACAAGGGAGATGAAGGGTTAAACAATGCGTAAAAGCAACTAATTAGGAATACAGTTTGTTTAAAGATCACAGGTCCCAAAAATAATCCTCCTAGAATTTGATCTTGATCAAAATTTCCTATCAATGAGGGGGATGGAACCTCCAGGCTCATGCTGTCATGTGAGCTGTGGCATGACAGAACTCCATCTGCTGTATATAACTCTGCACGGCCCATTCGCCAAAAATGTCAATGTGGTTTTTCCCGGCATCAAACTTGTACTCGCTCACAGTTGTTTCTTCTTTTCAAGACTGGAAGCAGCAATGCGTTGTCGCTTCTTCCATGCTGGAATCTTGCCCGGGAAAGCCCACCGTAAAAATTTCTCCCACGAGTAGCAGCTCACAAACATGAGAAGAGCCCATAACAGTAACTTGTTTCTCAATCCCACTGGCAAGGGCACCAGCCTAAGCCAGTCATTCAAGTCCCTGAATAGATCCGAAGTGATAACTGTGAAGAAACCGGCAGCTGCCACAATGGCATACAAGAATGGCTTGTTTTCTGTGACGCTCTGATTGAACGGATGACCCATGTAGTTCACAGCAAAGGTGGCCACCTGAAGCATCATGCTTACCATGTACGAGACTGTATTTACAAGGTTGGGATGAAAAGCAGAGTCTGGTTCAATGCATTCGTCCGGCATGTATCTCTCAGCTTCATTGACAGAAGATACCAAGAAAAATATGTGGATTGCAAACTGTCCTAACAAAGAAAGCAAGACATAGGAGCAAAAGACATTCGGATGAGGCCGTTCAGCTGAAAGAGTTGGAAGAGGACGCGCATGTGAGATGAATAGGAAAAAGGCAGCTGTAAACACACCGCTGATTGTAGCCTGCACATCACCAAGCTTGACACCATCCAAATACATAACACTCAACACATAAGCTGTTGCAAGGCAATTAAGGCCTAGTATTTTAAACATCTGGAGGGTAGTCACCAGAGTACTGCGACCTTGACGAATTATGTCAGTGGTTGGAGCAACGGATGCATGCTTTGCTGTGAATGGTGATGCCATGGAAGCGTCTCCAAGCTTTACAATTGGAGCTGAGCGACCATCCCCCTCCTCATTCATCTCATCCATTAGTCTCTTTTGCAATGAAACTAGCTTCTGTCGTTTCAACTCGGCAGCCGACAGATTCCGGTTACCAGCTGGGTTGCTAGTGGGATCCAATTTTGCAGTGGCTTTTCCCTTTGAAGAGACTTCTTCTCCATTTACACTAGTAGATTTACCTGCAACATCCAATGCAGACTGGAATTTCTTTGGCTCTTTAGATGTTTCACTGGGCGACTTTCCACTCTGAGTTGGAGGCACTGCGTTCAATAGAGCAACTCCCACATGGGCCTGACAGGAGAGAAACATACCACATTTTTTTTTATTTCACAGCTTAGTTATGGAAAAGGAAATACACATGATTCCAGCTATAACTTGACTTTCTTATGTAAATCCATATATTAAAATAACAAAAAAGAGTACTAATAAATATCTGAAAACTATCAATGGAAAAGGTAAGACAACTCATCTTTAATCTGCATTTTGTAGAGTTTAAGCGAGTACCCTGTGTGCGAGTGTCAACGTGTGTGTAAGTGAGTACGCTATGAAGAGTGAAACATATTGCTACCCCCAGAACTTTAATTAGTCTTTTGTAGCTTGAAGCCATGATAACTAACTTCAAAGTTTGATGGAAACCCCACAGTTCTGGAGCAAATGCAGAGGAAAACATCCTGAAGGGCTTGTCTGGTGCCCAGGCTTTAAGTGGATTGTTGTCAAGGGAATAGACTAGATTGGATTGCACTAGATTGGATAGGATAACTTTAATTTTTCTTGTAAGGATAGGATAATTTACATGCAACGTTTGAGTATAAGAATAGGATAGTTCTAGTAACACCCGAGTTCATGGACCCAGGTCTCTGGTCTTGGGTTCAGGGTCAAGAGGTCGGAGTGGTGGGAATAATTATAAAACAAGAACGAAACTGATGAGTTTGGTTTCTATCCAATCCCTATTACTTTTGAGTACAAAACATAGGACTGAAATAAACTAATCCAATTCTACTATCCTTACTAATTGCCATTATGTCCATAACTGACTTTTAATACTTACGCTTAAGGATTTATTATTTCAAATAAGTCAGTTGTCTTGCCGCGAAAAAACAACACAATTAATAGTTGAATATCCATAAAATATATTACCTGCTTCAACGCTCCAACATCATTGGTTCCATCTCCACACATCAATGTTATTCTCCCCACTGTTTTAAAAGTAGTCAAAATCAGCTCCTTCTGCTCAGGAGCAACTCTGGCATAAACCTAATAAGATACTCCGGTCAGCAACGTCAAGATAAAGCCACTACTCAAAGACGCGCTTCACAATTAAAACTTAATTGGTTATTAACAAGCACCTTGACGTATGGAATGACTTGTATAACAGCAGAGGTTTGTTGCAACATTTCAAAGCAGTCACCACCAATACAGAGATCATGAGTCTCAGACAAAGCTTCAACCTCGTTTTCACTAAAATAAATTTCAACAATTCCAGTCAGAGCAAAGAAGGAAAAAGAAATACGCAGGTGAATCAGCAAAAAGAGTGCAGACGGGAAAATTTTTCGCAAAAACATAAATAAAAACCGAAATGGAGAGCAACCTCCAAATCTCGAACAAGTTTAGTAAGTTTTAAAGCCAAGCAAAACATCGAGAGTTCCAAACTAAATGAATCCATTAACAAGAAAAGCTTTACTTGTAAGGAATCATCTCAGTCTCATCAGGGGATATCCACTCATATCCTTCCCCGTCCCTATTTCGACCAAGAATTAATGCTGGTTTTGATATAATATGAACTTGGCTAGCAACATGGCAAGCTGTCAGGGCCTGATCACCAGTAATCATCACCTAACAAAAGAAAAAATCCAAATAAATATATATATACTTAAATTTTAAATCTGCCCACACAGCGGCTCTGTTCATGACAAAATTGAATGAGACTGATTGTACCATACAAAGGAAGACAAGAAAATACGGGGGAAAGGAACACCAAACCACAGATCTGTGGGCAAAGACAAAACAAACAAACTACACTAATTCTGTAAACAATCGGGGCAATCCAAAAGCAAGCAGCTCATCAAATATCCTGACGAAGATATGCAAGAATGGTTCTCTATAAAAGGGTAATAATGGCCCTTATACAGCAAAAACATGGTTTAAGTTTATCAAATGAAATAAGATATGCGTGAGTGTTCAATCGTAAGCATGATTTCAATTTAGCAAACAAAGGCATTTAAGAATGGCTACACCAAACTTCAATCTAGAAGTCCAAAGTGCTTATACAGACATCACAAAAGAATCAACACCCCAAAAGCAAGCAGTTGGTCGAAAATCCTTAAGAAGATATGCAATAATGGTTCTGTAAAAGGGTCACAATGACCCTTGTACAGTAAAACGTGATTTGAATTAATCAAATGAGAGTATTTAAGAATAGCTACACAGAACGTAGAAGTCCATAGTGCTGAATTCTGCAGGAAGTCCATAGTGCTGAATTCTGCAGCTATCACCATACAAGGCTCTTACAGTCTGCAATATTTCTTCATTGGAACAGTTCCATGAAATGCAACGTGATCCATGATATTCCTATAGACTCGCTTCTAATTGTTTATGGCCAAAAATAACTATTAAATTAAGAAAATGATTTCTACACCTCAATAAATGGCTTACAAACATAGTTTCTTTTTGTCTAGCATATACTTCTTAAGTGATGGTAGTTAAGGCCAAGTTACTATTCCTTTATACAGATAGACTACATACTATTTTAGTCAGGGAAACGACATACCAAGTCATGTGAGGATCCTTTTAGCTCAGATAAAATAGTGGCTGAATCTGCTCTAATAGGACAGTTAAAAACCTGAAATTCAAATGACGAGAATTTAGCGACATGAAGCAGGAAGAAACCAAAACATACACCAGACACTAATAGAAACGATTAATTTACCGCAAAACCAGCAAAGGTAAGGCCACTCTCCACCTCATCCCTATCCAAGCTTCTGGCTTCACTAACCTTCAAGCAATAAAAAGATAATAAAACACCTCAAATACAGTATAGAAAACAAAGCCTATAAAACTTCTTCAGAGAGAGAGGCAAGGAACACACTATGTGCTTCTCGGACCAAAACCTTTCCAGTATAAAAAGTGTCATTGAATTTAATTTCAGTTACTCAGATATTATACATATGTACGTAACAATATAAAGTAGAAAAGTATAGACGAGCTTTGTTTAATTCATGTTTTTACTGAGATCATTATGCATGTCAAATTACAAAACTAATTCTATATTTTAAACCATTTCATCATTAAGGTTAAATTTCTAAAGGAAAATGTTAAAGGAAAATACTGATTCTAGTCTGTTCTTGACTTGATCATATGCCAAATAAGGTTTGCTTGAAATTTAACATGCATTTTGTAGGAGATCAAAGCATCAAATCCAAAAGTTGGAATTTGGCTAAGGAAGAAAAAGAGTGTCCTAAAAACTCAGTAGTTATGATTAATAGCTTCAAGAGTCAAGACATAAACTCAAAAGTAAGACATGTGAAAAAGGACCATAAGATGGGCAACATTTTTTTACGGTTTAAGTACAGTACTTAATGTCTCCAAAAACTCTTCCTTATCCAACCCAGTTTAATATCATGTAGTGTGGCTACCTTTCAATGCTTAGTCATACCACATGGTATGATGAGCATACATAAGTTATTTTCTTTTAAAATAAACCACCAGGACCTATAATAACAAAAACAAAAAGGGAGTACCATAAACATTATGATACCTTCAACACTAAACAAAAACAAGTAAGCTCGCTACATAAACATTATGCATTAAGAAAATGCTATCCAAAGTAATTGAGAAATAACAAATCCAGAAACCTTACTGTCATGTCAGGAAGAGATTTATAGGCAAGGGCCAGAACGCGAGACCCTTGTCGAGTAAATTTCTTGTAAGTTTCAGCATAAAATGATGGCACCTCAGTGAGTCTACCCTGAATAGTTTCAGGGGCACCCTGAAAAGAAAAGACAAAATCATTGTTTACAGCTATTGATACTGGAGTGAACATCTTTCCTACTGCAAAGATATAGCAAAGAGAGTAAATTGATTGTGTCATATTACATAAGAAATAACAGTTACTACTTTCCCCCTATTCCCTACACTTTAACACCAACATATTTGTCTCCTCTTCTGTGTCAAATAACAAGTATTGAGCTCTACAAGTGCAGAAATCAAAATCACATCTGACTTTAAGAGTAGACATAACAAGATATGACAAGAATAAAAATGATACAATTCCTTCATACAATTGATTGTGGAAGTTACAAGATTGATGCTTATGGTAGTCAGGTATCATAAATTGCACTGCAGTACTGATGAATGACTGACGAACCTTCACAAAAGCGAAAAAATTATCTTCAATGCGCACTACAACTGCCATTCTTTTCAAGTAGGAAGCAAAGTGATGTCTCTGAACAATCAGCACAGCCTGACCACTTCCCCTGAGTTTAGTGAAGAGTACAATAAGTACGATGTAAAAAGAATTATCACTCATACATATCGACAGCAGAGGAATTACTGCCTCAGAAAAGAAGAATGAACGGTGATATAATCGAACTTTAGATTAACAAATTATTGATCATCTATTAATAAGAAACTAACATGTCGGCCCATTTTTCATTTTTGAAATATCAAATTTATATCTTACAGCCAAGTGCAGTGGCATTCCAGGATTCATACAGCTGAGCTAACGGATGACTTGACACAAAACCGAGCGCAATGGCGTTCTAGGATTCATACAGCCGACCCCACTTAGTGGGATAAGGCTTTGTCGTTGTTGTATATCTTAGCACATCACAGACTGAGTTTTCACTAGACCAACCAGTTAAATCTAATTTCTCCACAACCTCTCATACTGTACCTGGCTTAAGGATAAACATAGTTTGATGTTCTTTTTGTACAAAAAAAAATTGACTAAAAAAATTAGGGCAAACGACGATAACAAAGTTTCCCTAAGAAACTAACTGGCTTAAGGATTAATCATTGGGTTGGACATTCTACTAAAAATACCATATAAATGGCAAATTCATATCAAGATGGATCCTGGATTGTACTTCAATCTTTGTCCTGCTGAAGGTTTTCTTTGCTTAAACAATTTTCTAAAGGATTAGCTCGCTTTCAGTCTATTTAAAACATTATCATTCCCATTAAATTCAACTATTCAATCAACAGAGTCAGGATGACTGTTTAACAACCAGCCAATGGGAAAATATGAGAAAAAACGTTGAAAAATATATGACATCAAATGAATCAGAGGATATTCTGGATTAATCCAGGAGTGCAAATATAACTGCTGACATATAGATATAGACAAAAAAACAAAAGATTGCAGCTGCAGCTTACTTTTTTGGCATGGCCTTCTCATCAGATTTGAAGGTCCAATCTATTCCTTTAAGTGCAGCCTTTTCAAGAGGATCACCAACCTACATGGAGTTGTGCAGTATCACTCAAAAATTTCCAAACAAAATTGAGAAAACAATACCACCTGTCACCAGATCCTGATAGAAAACATGACACCATCCTGAACCAATTCAATATTACGGATAAAATTTCTCTTCACTGAAATATCTCTTGTTTCATCTTTCAGTAAATGCAGCCATTAATTTTCTAACAAGCAGGATACATTGATCTTGACTGAGTTGAAAGTTACAAAATCCAGTTAAATAAAGAAGGCATTTTCACGAAATTAAATTCGTACACGGGATTGGAAAACCAACTCAAAGGGAGACTGGATGATGCAGTTAGCAAAACAAAAATAGACAAAATTCCAAAAAGATATGTTCACTAGATTTTTTGGATAACTCCACAAACACAAACCCAAAAACGAAAAAGGAAGAGCCTAGATCCATTTTATCCTTCCTTTTTGTTCACATAAAAAACTAACTGTTTCAGTAGAGAAGAAAATCTAGGAAAGCCATTATAGCAAAAAAAAAAAAACTATTTTATTATAAGAAACAGACTTTCAATTAAAATAAATAAACAGAATTAGGGAAACGGATGCAGGATATCCATAACAGACCAAGAATCCTGAACAAGAGAAAAAACAGATACTTTTCTGACCATTCATTAACAAACTGCAAAAAAACTCGATTTCTGAAGCTCCTTTATTTTTTGCAATCTCAGGAGCTAACATTTCATTATGATTGCAAAGGAGAAGACATCTAGCGGTTATAGATAGGTAGAGTTTTTTTTTTTTTGTAATTTTACCTTTGTGATTAGCATGCCTTTAACAATATAAGCAATCGAATACTAAAAGAGCTCACATCATCAACAATCATACTGCATCCGACATGCTACATAAAATAGAATACAACCTAAAACAGACTGCTTGTTTAGATGATAACACTAGCATACCAGCTTATTATCCACAAATACCAAGGCATGGCAAGAAGCCAAGATCTCTGCTGTACGCACAGGCACGTTATTCGTGTCAGCTTCTAAATCTGTACTGCTAGTCGACCCAACAACTCCGCAAAACTCCTGGAGAAGAGCAAGAGAGAAGCAATAAATTTTGTGTAAATCCAAGGCAATTTAATGAGCAGCATATACTAAATTAAGATGGACTACCATGTCATCTGATGTAAGTGTTCCAGTTTTGTCAAAACAGCAGATATCAACCTGCACAGAAAACAGTAAACAAATGTATCAAAATATACTTTGTACAGCACAATGAGACTGTACGGTATGTCATATTGAGCAACAGCTTGGTCAGTACAAACAAACAGTGAAAATAAGGTGGTAAAGTCAGGTACAAGTATCGAAGAAGTATGGTTGATATGTAACCAAAGAGAAAAATATGGCTGATGACTACTAATTTTAAAGATACTATCACATTATGTAAATCTCTAGAACACATTTTCTGCTTGAAAAGGAGGAAGATGTCAGGATGATGCAGGCTAAGCAGTCAAAACTTGTATTTGTCGTCTACCACGCTAGAGAAATGAATTCATCATGAATAAAGCAACTCTATCCAGTTTTATGGTGTGATGTGTAAAAACTGCTGCTTCATTGTCCCATTGTTTTGACCTTGGGGCAAACTGTTCAGGGAGAGAACAATGTGAGCTGGGAAATTCCGGTTTCATGCAATACCTTATTGTATGAGAGTTGCAAATTCATTGGAGGGAAAAAGTGGGGCCCGGTGCTGGTCTCACAATTTTCAGGTTGGTGTAGTTGGAAATGAATGGGATGAGGAGGTTGCTCACTTTGGGAGTCAGTATTCTCTTCAGAGCTGATGGATAGTTCATTTTGCAATACTTTCAGCGACTGGAGTGCTTCTGTGTTATAACCTATTACTTTATAAAGTTTCATTGTAATATAAGATCATCTTTATTAGTTGTGGATCAGATAGCTAGACAGCTTTGTGGACGGTATTTTTATTGTGCTTTTCATCTTTATAACTAGATACATCAGTTACAAACCAAGAAAAAGATTACAGCGGCATCGTCAAAAGAGCATCCCTTAAACAAGCGAAGAGAGACATTAAAAAAAGGAAGACATAATTATGCAGTCACAACATACCTTTCCAGCAAAAGGAATTCGGAAAGGTTCGGTACAAAATATTCCACGGCGTGCGAGAGCAATCAGAGATGTATTAACAGCTATAGATAATTCCATAGGCAGCTCAGGAGGAATCACAGAAGTAATAATGAGTGAACAACTAAGGAAAAGCTTGTACTTGCTCCTAGTGGGATCCTCAAGCCCCTACATCAAAGACGTACTGGTTGTCAGAAAATAACACTACACAAGCATCAAGCCTCACATCTACCTATCAAGGGACCACTTTTACCTTCTTTAGTACATAACCAGCAGCTATCACTGCAAATATGACCAAGAACAAAATGAACAACCCACTTTCCCAGCTGTTAGCTGTCACCTACAGTAAATCGTATGTAAATGCACTATATAAGGTAAAAGTGAAGTAAACAGTAATGTATATAGAGTTGAGTAATCATTGCAAAAATACCCTCTCTGTCGAAAACAAAATTGTACGCATAAGTTTCCCCTGACTTGTTTCAAACCCAGTTCTCAGAACAACAGCCACACAGCCACCATCGGGGGTTTTTAAAGGAAAGCCCTGACTCCATTGAAATAAGAAAAGCATAAATACAGAACCCATGAGATTATGAAACATTAATGATATTCGATAAGAAAACATTAATGATAAAGTTTGTTGGCTTAAACATATTTTTAACATAAACTACCTTATCCGGAGTATGCTGCAATATCTTAGTCCCACCAAATAAGACATGACTTTTATCTCGCTTAGCTGATAATTTCTCCTCAGTTCCTCGGGCCATGATTGATACCTGAAAATAATCCTATAATTATTTTCCTCCAGCAAAGCTACAACGTTTCATCAAATAACAGTCTCCACAATAAGCCATAAGTGCCGATGCACACTTGCTTTGAAGAATAGCCCCATTTTCTAAGTGCAACAGGGAAATGGATATAAATTATCAATATTTTATGCTACCTTTTGTGGATAAAATACACGAGAGGATAACAGACACGTATTAGGTTTCCTTGGGTTGGATAGTACTCATCCCTACATATGAGCAATTATCCAAGCAAGACCTTGTACCTTCCAAGGTACTGCAGCTTTCCATATTATCCAAGAAGGATTGGGTAAAAAAGGACATAGATCAAAAATGCTGCAAAAAAAGTTGAGGTTCCACCCCAAAACCAATTGGCAATGGGGAAGTACCCCAACTTCTTATAAACCCTTGCAATGTTTCTTAACTTTCCTATGTGGGACGATTCGTCGCAACCTCACAATGACCACCGAAGCAATCATAAAAATCAGAAACTTTGCTGCTACCCATAAATCCTATAACCAGATTTTACAGACAGGAAGTCCTGATTACCACCTTTATCTTCCAAAACTGTATCCCGTTCCAGCCCACAGAATCTCCAAACTTTCCTAAACCAAATTTCCTCAAATATAGGGTTTAAGATCACAGTGAACTTAAAACCCATTATTTTCAGACAGTGAATGAAGTTTCATTCAGTTCAGGACCAGTTTACCATGAGTTGTGGTTTCCTAGTATTGTCCCTCTTCTTCTTTCTTCCTCTGCCTCTCAATTCACCTACCTTTACTTCTATTTGCAGTCTTAGCTCTAATTTCCTTGTCCAACTCATGCCAAGAATGATTCATCAACCCACACCCTATTTATCGTCGCAAACTTTGAATCAACCCTACATCTTCAAATTTAGACGAGAACATTAAGATTTTGTAACTGCATCAATCCTCAAGGAAAAAGGAGAAAGTGTAGACAAAGATAAGAGTAATATTAAATAAAACGAGAAAACTATGCCAAAGCAATTTAGCCAAGCAATCACCGCCAGGAAGAATGTATACACATTGAGATGCATAAATTAAGAAACCAAAGTGCTGCACTGACAGACATTTAACACTTAATAAGTTGAGAGGTGACCACCTTCCACTGGGGAGTAGACTCGCCTGTGAGAATAGCTTCGTTGACAATAGCGTTTCCAGCTAATAGAAGCATATCTGCTGGCACAGCCCTATCTTCTCCATTTGGACCAGAAGCTCGCCCAATAGAAACAACATCTCCGGGCAAAAGATCAGTTCCAGCAAGCTTTATCCACCTAAAATTTACAGCAGTCAATGCATAAAGCATAAACAGCTTAAATATTATGACAAATAAATAACTGCCGCGTAGACAACGTACTTTCCACAGCGATGCACCATGAGGGTCTGGTTATCCACTCTGACACGTCTTAGCTCAGTAAGAGTCTTTAACTGACTTTTAGCCATTGTTGACTCGAACATAAACAGCATAAAAAGCGTGAACAAACTATAATACCAATATTCATCCAAACACCAGAGACCCACACAGAAAACCTACATGCAGGGAGCACAAAAGAATGTAGTTAAGGAAAGGGAGCATGCACGAAAAGGAACTCTCACATTAGAGAGAGAGAGAGAGAGAGAGAGAGAACCTGGAAGACAAAGAAGGGCTCCATGCAATTTTCTTTCATTAATTTCTGGAATGTAGGTTGTGGATATTCAAATCTGCAAAACCAAGAAAAGTGTACAACAAGGACCAGTTAAAAAATGATAAATTAACTGGATCATGCTCAATGTACGACCGCATGCTCCACTAAGGAAAAAAAGGGAAAAAAATGACAATAACAGAATCATTAAACAATAGCAGCTATTCTATCTAAAAGTGGGCCAAAGAATATATCCAGGAAGGAGCCTATCCAACAGCACCACCACCTCCTCAACTGTAAAGCTTCAAAGACCCTTACCCTTAAGTCAAATTTTATCATTCTAGACTTAGAATTCAAATACTGAACATTTAAGTTATTTTTCTGAAAATTGCTGAGACCATTCCATCTAACTTATCAAGGGCAGTAAGAATCATCTCAATGGGCCATGCTTTATCATCCGCTCATCTCATAATTTTTGTCAAAACATTTAAAGTATTTGAAGCAGCCATGGAATTTGAGTTCTTAAATTTATTAACTTAGTTCAATTTACAGGGAACCAAATGAGCTTTCCTTATGTTTGCAAACATGCACATTGACAGGTTAGAGTGAAACAGACAACAATGTGTCCCAGCACTGAATCAGCATTTTTGCTAATGTTAAAGCTTCACTTGGATAAAAATTGGATAAGGGATGGTCAAGACTAACATTACTGCATTCCAAAGTATGAGCAAGAAAAATCAAAACAAATTCAACAAATACATTTTCAAGAAGGAAAAGGGGAAATAAGAAAGGTAACTAACGCATTCTGTCCCCATTTTTCTGTAGCAGCAACAACTTTAGCTTCAGAACCATGGCCAGTACTTTTTAAATAGTAACCGAATGATTCCTTGGTAGGGTAAGGAAGCTTGCAAAAGTTATCGTTCTCTTTTGAAAAGATATAACGTTGCTTTCTGAAGTCAAAGTAAATCTCTTCAACATCCACTGAGGATGAGGAGCCTCCCTGAAAATTTCATGCATTACATCACCAGATAAATCAAGGGCTAGCTCCCATAGTGGGGAAAAGTAATTAATACTAGAGATAGCTCTTTAGTAACCAGGAACTGTAGAACAATATTATCTATTGAATATCTATGATGAAATTAAAAAAATGCATAGTTGAAGTATTCAAACTGTATAATTGACTTACAAGCTTACGGAAATGAAGTGATACTATTTCTTTAGAACCAGAAAATTTTGCTGGCGTTATTTTGCATGCATCTGCCTGGTGAATATCATTTACCTGAAGACCAAAAGAATCACCAATCACAACAAATCATCAAAAGAATTCCATCAAGTTAGGTTCCAATTCATGTCTTCCCATACCAGTTAGGATATAAATATATATTAAAGAGTAATGCTATTTTGCTAGACTCTCTATTATTGAGGCCCAGAAAAATGCTTTCTTTCCAGACTCTCTCCTATTGCCATCAAAATTGTTGATGATTATGTATACAGTCCTCACTGATATGCCAAATCCTCACTCATAATAGAGCGTCACTATATACTTGTATATAAATATATATATATATACGACATATTTTAAACACACGTGAAAAGCGGCAGCATGAGACCCCCACTCTAAGGAGAGTGGCAATTTTCGTATACACGCGAAAGAGTTGTTGTTTTCATGCAAACCAACAACCTACACTATGCAATGGAGCAACTATATAGTTGTACGGTAAAGCACACACACTTATATGAGTAGTATACATACACAGATTGAGATGCATACATGAAAAGTATATACATACCTTGCTATAATGTACAAAGCATTTGAAATCGACGGACCAAACAGTAAAAAGCCAAACGAGAATGTGAAGCGCAACGAGGGCACCGAAAACAATCCCGGAATCCACAATGTCAATGCTGGGCACAATTGTAGTAAGCCAGAGAGCGTAAAGGATAGCGAAAGGCCAGACATCGAATCGCCACAGCAAGCTCTTAGTCCTCAACAAATCAACTTTATCCACCACCTTCCCTCCCACATGGAGCCTCGACATTCCTCCCTATCACTACTACATTAACCATTCAATTCAAATCAAACCCTCTTCAACAAAACTAAAAACAAACAAACCCTCTTCAACAAAACTAAAAATTGACAAATTAAATTAACAAATTACGAAAATTATATCCGAAATCAATTTCTGATTGCTTCCATCGGTTTGGGCAAAAATCAAATCTTTCTGAGACCCCAAATCGCAATTATGATTACCTGATGAGTCCTTTGGATTTCAATGGCGATCGCAAGCAACAAGTTCCTGTACGCTGTGGGATTTAAAGGTATCGAGGAGGATGAGAGTGATACGTATCAAAGCAGGTGAGGTGGTGTACGATTGAAAACGGATTCTTAAGTCCTTCAGCCCTACTTCACTTCAGTTTCCGAGTTAAACCTTGTTGTTAACCCGACTACCGGCCCAAATTATTACACTTTGTTCTTCCTCATATCCTCTTTTCCTTTTTCTTCTTTTTCCTTTTTCTCTTTTCTCTTTTCTCTTTTCTCTTTTCTCTTTTCTCATTCGAGAATCACAAATCGATTGTGTTTGTCGTTTTCGTGTTAACATGTTAATTACCGAAACCAAACCGAATATATACCGAACCGAATACACTTCGGTACCCAAAAGTAAACAATAACGAAACTTTTAGTACGGAAATCGGTATAGAATCCGTGTTTGTTCGGTAATACTACCGAATTGGTATAAATATTAACATATATAAGTTGTTATAAATAGGTCAAAGTTAGAGAGATAATCTTTGTTAGGAACAAGAGCGAAGCAGGTGCAAAATATTACACTATAACTTTAGTAACTATAACACAAAAGGATGGCAAATAAAGAAAGGGAGGGAGAGATACTGATATTATTTCTTTGGTTCTTTATTTCGCAGTGTGTATTTTGATAACACATGGAGTGTTGTATTAATAGAGCCACATACAAATGAGGGAAATCATTGCTCCTTTTGACAATATCACACCTCCACCATTAATTCACTATTCCAAAGTCTTCTCATCTTTTGCCAAATGCATGTGGGCATTCATCCCACTAATTTTACAACACTCCCCATTGGATGCTCACATATCAACATCAGTTGCCTCGTTAAAACCTTGCTAAAAAAAATCAGTGGGAAAAAACCATAGCAAAGGAAAAAAAAGAACAACTTTACCTGGATTGTTGATATAGTGTTAAGTATGCTTATTTTGCCTCGTTAAAATCTTGATAGGAAAAACCCAGTGGGAAAAATCCTAGTCGAAGGAAAAAGAGTACAACATGCATGTATCATGGACGCTCCCCCTGATATGTATATCCCCCTGATTCCGCATTCTTTAAATTTAGCTGATTGGTAAGCCAACGTAATCCGATACTCTGCACTAACTTCTGAAACATGCACTTTGGTCGAGCTTTGGCGAACAGGTCTGCCAGATTTTCATTGGAACAGATTTGTCTGACTTCAATAACTTTAGCCTTCTGAAGCTCATGTACACTGAAAAACTTTGGAGATATGTGCTTAGTCTTATCGCCCTTGATGAATCCTTCTTTTATTTGGGCAACACATGCTACATTATCTTCATGGATAACAGTTGAAGTGTCTGTCTTTGAAGTTAGACCACATGAATTCCGGATATGATGGATCATTGATCTTAACCAAGAACATTCACGACTTGCTTCATGTAAAGCAAGTATTTATGAGTGATTTGAAGATGTAGCAATTAATGTTTGTTTTGTTGAGCGCCATGAGATTGATATATCTTCATTAGTGAACACATATCCAGTTTGTGAGCGGGTTTTATGCGGATCAAAGAGAAAACCAGCATATGCATATCCAACAAGGATCTGGTTATTTGTGGATTTCTCTAAGTAGAAGAGACCCATTTCTGTTGTCCCACGAAGGTATTGCAAAACATCTCTGACTCATTTCCAATGACAAATTGTTGGAGCAAAGATATACCTTGCTAACAAGTTAATTGAAAAAGTTATAT
Source organism: Cotoneaster glaucophyllus (assembly GCA_036320875.1). NCBI lineage: Eukaryota > Viridiplantae > Streptophyta > Magnoliopsida > Rosales > Rosaceae > Cotoneaster > Cotoneaster glaucophyllus. Next base: position 2,343,314 of record CM070072.1, on the reverse strand, counting down.
CTGGTCTAGTACATTGTGCTAAATACAATAAAGCACATATTGCTACTTCTGGACCAATGACCATTTCATCATCTTCTTTTGGACAGAATGGATCTTTCTTAATGTCCAAAGAACAAACGACCATTGGCGTGCTTAGTGGATATGCCTTGTCCCTGCCAAATTACTTCAGGATTTTTTCAATGTAAGCTGATTGGTGGACCAAAATTACATTAGCACAATGCTCGATCTGCTGGCCGAGACAATATTTTGTTTTTCCAAGGTCTTTCATTTCAAATTCGCTTTTCAGATATTCAGCAGTTTTATTGAGCTCTTCAGGGGTTCCAACTAGGTTCATATCATCGACATATACTGCCAATATAGCAAATCTAGAATTGGATTTCTTAATGAACACACAAGAGCAAATGACATTGTTTGTATATCCTTCTTTGATCAAATACTCACTAAGACGATTACTCGTCCAAATTGTTTCAGCCCATACAAGGATCGCCTTAATTTGATTGAGAGTATACCTCGTGGTTTGTTAGTTGTTGCAAGTAACTTAAGTCATTCTGGGACCTTCATGTATATGTCAGTATCTAACTCTCCATATAGATACGCAGTGATGACATCCATAAGTCGCATGTCAAGTTGTTCTGAAACCACTAAACTTATTAAGTAACGGAACGTAATTACGTCCATTACAGAAGAGTATGTCTCCTTATAATTAATTCCAGGTCTTTGTGAAAAGCCTTGTGCAACGAGTCGTGCTTTATATATTGCAATCTCGTTTTTCTCACTTCGTTTTCTTGTGAATACCCATTTGTAACCCAAGGGGTTTACATCGGGCATAATTTAGACTACCGGTCCAAAAACACTTCTCATTTCCAAGGAATTTAATTCTGCCTGGATTGCATCTTTCCACTTACGTCAATCTTGTCTCTGTTTGCATTCATCAACAGAGTAGGGCTCAATATCATCACTTAATATGATTTCAGTGGCTATTGCGAATGTGAACATGTCATCAATGATTATTTCATTTCGATCCTACAATTCACTAGTACATGCATAATTTATAGAGATTTCTTTGCTTTCATGTACCTCTATCTCTTCAGGGACATGTGTCTCATCAAGGACATTTTCTTTTTCTGGAAGTACAGAATCATGAATTGTGGATTTGTCATTCATTCTCTCTTCCTAAATGATTTCATTTGGATTCAGCTGTGTCATCGTCTTTCTCTTTCGAGGGGCTGAATCTTTTGAACCTGGGGGTCTACCACGCTTCAGGCTTGCACCAGATGAATCATTCGTTGCCACTTTATTTTGTCAAACAGGGACATCAATTCTTGCAGGTGCATTTGCAACTGGTATATATGATTTTGTCACTTTCATAGCATCATTAAATGCATCTGGCATTTGATTAGCAATACTTTGAAGATGAATGATTTTTTCCACTTCATTTTCACATTGAGTGCTTCGTGGATCAAAATGAGATAAGGTGGGTACAACCCATGTCAACTCTTGTCGTTCTTCTGGAACGATCTTTTCTCCCACTAATGACGGGAATACTGTCTCATCAAAGTGACAATCAGCAAAATGAGTTGTAAACATATCACCTGTCAAGGGTTCCAAATATCTAATGATAGATGGTGAATCAAAATCCACATAAATTCCCAGTCTGCGCTGAGGTCCCATTTTAGTGCGTTGTGGTGGTGCAATAGGCACATAAACAGCACAACCAAAAACTTGTAAATGTGAAATGTTTGGCTGATACCCAAACACGAGTTGTGCTGAGAAGTATTGGTGGTTGGCTATAGGTCTCAATCGAACCAATGATGCCGCATGTAAGATGGCATGTCCCCATGCAGAAACTGGCAATTTTGTTTTCATAAGCAGAGTGAAATATTAATTGAAGTCGTTTGATAAATGCTTCTGCTAGACCATTTTGAGTATGGACATGAGGAACAAGGTGTTCAACATCAATGCCTAGTGTCATGCAGTAATCATCAAAGGTTTGAGACGTAAATTCACCAGCATTATTAAGTCGGATTGACTTAATGCGGTAATTTAAGAACTGTGTTCGCAACTTAATTATCTGAGCAAGAAGTCTCGCAAAAGCTACATTCCGAGTAGACAAGAGACAAACATGTGACCATTGGGTAGATGCATCAACCAAAACCATAAAATATCGAAATGGTCCACAAGATGGTTGAATAAGCCCACAAATATCCCCTTGAATTATTTGCAAAAATGGTGGGGATTTAACATCAATCTTTAGTTGTGATGGTCTAATTACCAACTTTCTTTGAGAACAAGCCTTGCAAGGTTTATCATTTGAGATAGCAATGTGTCTACTCAATAATGGATGTCCATTAGAGTTGGTAATGATCCTATGCATCATGGTGGATCCTGGATGACCCAGACGGTCATGCTAAAACATGTAAACCTTTGAATCAATGAACTTCTGTTTCATGACAGTATGTGATTCAATTGTCTTTATGTATGTATAATACAATCCACTCGACAAACCACGCAACTTCTCCAATATACGCTTCTGGGTATCATTGAAGGTAATGCATAGATACTCCACATTTTCTGCACTTTTCGTTTCAATGTGGTATCCATTTAAACGTATGTCTTTAAAACTCAACAAATTTTGAGTAGTTCGAGTAGCGTACTACGCATTATGTATGGACAATATTGTTCCATTTGGTAACATGATCTGGGCTTTTCCTGAGCCTTCAATTACATCTGATTGGTCTGATATTGTTGTTGCCCTTACTTTTGTAAGCATCACGCTTGAGAAACACTTTCTATCTCGAAGTATTGTATGCGTGGTTGCACTGTCTGCAAGACAAACATCTCCGCCATTTCTCTTCTTTTCAGAATAACCATAGTTTTTATCCATGCTTTCTGAGTAAAGGGAATCATGGTTAAAAACAATTTATTCATAATAAAAGGAAATTGAAATGCCACTTTTATTGAATTGAAATGCGAGTTTTAAACTACAAATTCGTAATAATAAAAGTACATCAAACATAAATGATTCAATGTGACCGATACACTTCATTCCCTCTTTCCACAATGAAGTTTGAGGCATCTAGGTGGGTTGTGCTCAACTGCCCCGGTAAGTCGAACACTGGATCATGTATATCCATTGGTCTAGCCTGGTCGAGGAAATTGGTCTCGACACCCTTCTCCTTGAGGGAGGCTTGATATAGTCGGGGTACAACAGGTACGCGCCCAGTGCCTATTGTCACCACACATATGGTAGGCTCCTTCAGAGTTTCTAGGAGTATTGTTCATATAAGCTTTGCCTTTGTGGAGATTTACATTTTTGAAGCTCAGGCCTGAATTATGCCTTGAAACCTAGTTGTGAAACTGGACACCATGATTCTTGCCTTTCCTGTTCCACCGGCCTCGCTTGTGGCCACGTCCTCGTTTATGATTATTGCCACCAGGGGATGTGGCGTTCACTTCGAGGGAAACAACATTCACTTCTGGGAATGGTGCAGATCCAGTAGGTCAGGACTGATGATTTTTCATCAGGAGCTCATTAGTTTGTTCAGCTAACAGGAGCACAGATATCAGTTGGTTGTATTCAGTGAAGCCTCGCTCTCTATACTGTTACTGTAGGAGCACGTTGGAGGCATGAAAGGTGCTGAAAGTCTTTTCCAGCATATCTTCCTCAGTGATGGTTTCCCCATAGAACTTTATCTGGGAGCTAACTCTGAAAATCGCATAATTGTATTCAGCCACTGACTTGAAATCCTGGATTCTTAGGTGAGTCCACTCATAACGAGCCCTTGGAATAATCACCGTTTTTTGGTGATCGTATCTGTTTCTCAATGTCTTATAGAGAACTAATGGATCTTCAACCGTTAGGTACTCGCTCTTTAGTTCTTCATCAAGGTGGTGACAGATAAAAATCATGGTCTTCGCTCGATCTTGAGAGGATGCACTGTTTTCTTCCCTAATGGTTTCTCCAAGATTCTCTGCCTCCAGATGGATCTTGGTATCCACTACCCATGTAAGGTAGTTTTTACCAGTAATATCCAGGGCAACAAAATCAAGCTTTGCCAAGTTCGTCGTTTTCTTTTCTGAAAGAAAAATGAGATGTGAAAAAACTTGCAATAATATGCATTCCAGGAGGAATATAGTGTTAGAACTTCTGGTTCTTACAAATTTTTCATTTTGATCTTCAGGCCAAAATGATAAGCACTCGGAACTTCAGGTTAAGATTTACATGATTAATGAAGAGGGCGATTGTACAACACCATTCTCATTGGAACAAGCATAGGATGGGTGATTATTCCGCACCACTCAAGTAGCAGGAAACTCGAGATTAGTCCTTATCAAAGATAATGTTTAGAATATAACCTAAGAGGTTTTTAGTATCTAAAAAAAGATCCTTTATTTCAATGCACCATGACATGTCACCTATACAAATACCAAAGTTTTTACCACTATTTACATGCCTGCCATCTTAAATGTTAGAATTGTAACATACGCTTTAATGCCGTGATTTCAACTTGCCAACGAGCCGCTTTATTGCCACTTTCATGCCTTACCTAATGGAATGAGGTTCATACAAATACCAAAGGTTTTCAATCCAAGCAGCTTTAATGTCGTGATTTCAACTTGCCAATGAGCTGCAAAATGGACGCCCTTGCTCTCTCTGAATCTCTGATTGCACCTGTAATCAATGAAAATTTTCAAATTTTCAAACAGGCTGTCTACTCTCACAAAACAGTATTTCAGTTATTGTAACCGTCTGGACCTCTGCTCCACGAAAATCTGGTTGAAGCTATGATTCTTGGGCTTCCTCAATTTGCTACATTCATCAGAACCCACGAATCACTTGTAAGCTACTATTTGTACTTTTCTTTTGTCATAATTATAATCTATATGGTGTGGAAAATGTGTTTAGCTCTCATAATCAGCACACCGGTTCATACTTGTATAGCTTGTTGGTATGGCTTACATGTATTGGTCCGATAAGTTTCATTGTTTTAGCAAGAATTGATTTTTACAATGCACACCATGTGTTTGTTGAAAATCATGTGTGGAGATTTTGTATATATTTAGGGTCAGTTAGGTCCTCTCTATTCGGTACAGTTAAGTACACTATATCGTTGCATTACGATCGTTCTCTCTACATACAAATTAGTTCATTTCATTTATCTTTGTAATAGGATGTGAAGCAGAGGGATGAAAGCTCATTGAAAAATAGTGTATTGTGCATCTTAGTTGGGAAGGGAATGAGGATATAGCCTAAAGTCTTTGCTGGCTATGCAATGTCATCGTATATTTTTTGTAATGTTTTGTACGGTCTTTTAGGTTTGGAATGGTTAGTTAGGTACGTTGCGTATGTTTAGGTTTCCTCCATTCAGTACGATTAATTAGGTCACCTCCATTTGGTACGGTCAGTTAGGTCCTCTCCATTCGGTACGTCAATTAGGTCTCTTCCATTCAGTGCGTTCAGTTAGGTACAATGCGTACGTTTAGGTCTCCTCCATTCGGTATGGTTAATTAGATCATCTCCATTTGGTACAGTCAGTTAGGTATTCTCCATTCGGTACGGTCAATTAAGTCATTTCCATTCAATGCGTTCAGTTAGGTACGTTTAGGACCAATTGATTTGATATGGTCAATTAGGTTGTGAATTCAATTACTTACGTTATGATGTTTTGGTCTGTTTGATTTGGTAAGCCATGCAGGTACTGAGTATCCCCTTTCCTTGAGCCTTATTTGTCCACAACAAGGAGAATCATTGTACGTGTTCTAAATTCTCTTCCCATTCAAATTGTTTTACAGTGTACATGTATTAGTGTTTGATATTCATTTGATGACTCTCAAGGTTGACTGTGTTGTGGCTATTATGTACTACATGTAACATTTAGTAGAGGGAAGGCCACTAAAAAGCATTTTTGAGGAGAGTGAACTTACAATGATGAGGGCAAAGATCATAAGCATGATGCTAAATGCACCGAGAGGGAGATGAATGAAGTAGTTGGAGCCTTTGTAACCAAAATAATAAGTAGCTGGAGTTCTAGTTATGTTTCATCAATGGCAATAGTATGTTAGTGTTTAACATCTTTGTTGGAACAAGAATTATCATAGGTTTTTATTTTTTATTTTTTATTTTTATTTTATTATAAATTAACATTCACGAGTGTATTGATTATTGATTTCACATCTGGTATGAATTAAATTTCCGAGTTCATGATTTGATCAATAAGTTTGAGTTAATTTTGGTTTGTACCTACAAGATGCTTAATGTTTTGATCACTTAGTAATAAAAAACATAGATTTGCCATTTGTTGTTTCGTAAAGGAGATTCATAACCATTGTAATAAAAAACATATCGTCCTCATTATTGACATTCCTAAATTAATCAACCTTGACCATTGAAATTCACACAACTTAATCATTCGTGAGCCATATACACTGAACCTATCTGACCGTACCTAAACTTTCAAGGGCAACACGGATTGGTGTTGTCATGGACGAAACCAAATTAACCATTGTTGCAATTGGAGAACTTATGTAGGCTCGTGTCTCTGAGCTTGACAATGACTTTTACAACAATGGGTTGCCAAGAAATTACAGAAAAGAAAACTAATATTTTCGTGCGTACGATTTGGTATCAACACTTTGTAGGTGCAGTTGAATACGTTCGGAAAAACTAAAACAAGACACCATATAATTTAAAAGTAAATCTTTATTCTAAACTTTGTATTAATAACCAACTAGAAACATAGTTCTGGGAGTAACAAACACTAAAATCACTGAAACAAACATAGTTCTATTGCCAAGATAAATTGAAAAGATAAGCTCTCAAATTTAGGCTTGACATGTGCGAGAATTATGCCGCCTGATTCGATGACACCTCCCACATGTTATCGGCCTTGATTGTTCGCCAATTGATTTCATCCTCTTAAGCTTTGGCCTCCCAGATTGTTTTTTGGTCAATGGTGGTTCCACAACACTTTCTTCATGTCCATCAATATCAGGCTATCAATGTTCGGAATTGGATATATTGGGAATGAGTACGAAGACTTGTAGTATTCAGCGGTGTAGAAATCTTCAACATAGTCATAAGGATTTCCATCATCCTTGATAATCGCAGCCACTGCATGCTCACACAGAAACCCTTTGATTTGTCATTGATAACATGAACAGAAACGCTTTTGCAAATCCACCATCAGTGAAATGTCACTGTGTACCTCAAAAACATATAGACTTGACCTACTAATTTCCCAATGCCTACTAACTTCCAAAACTTGATTAAGGCGCTCCTCCATCTCAGGGCATAGAAATGTATTCTAATTGTGTGCTGCTTGGAACCGTTCAAAGTTCATTTCCATCATCTTCACTCTAAGACCATCAACCAATTGATAAATTGGCAATGATCTTTCTTCACATATCCAAGAATTAAAAGATTCCGCAACATTGGACCACATTTCTCCGTACCTATATAAAGGAATGGTTATTAATATATGAACCTCATTCCATAACCAAAGATGAAAGAGAAAATAATAACTGAAAAATGCACATACCTAGCACCTTCAAAAAACACATTGGACCAATTTTCTTTTGGAAGACTATCCAAGAAAGTTCTCATTAAAGATCCACCTTCATCCTTTAGAACCTTAGGTGCATATCAAAGGCTTATGGGGTAAAGTTTGTTCACACAAGATACGAATGCATCATCAGTCACAATGCCTTCTCTACTAAAACTATAGAACTTGCCATCAAAACTCTCACTAATGCACATATTAGTATAACCTAAGAGACAAAGTTTGCATGTGCGAGATCATTTAAAAAAGAATTCACTTGAGCATTTCATCAAACACAAAATATGCACTTTGTATTAATCATGTGAACCCCAACACAAATTTGATCAAAGTTAATCCATGCTTCAACTGTTTGAAAAAAGAGAAATTAAAACATTTGACAGAAATAAAGAACAACATTTTACAGTTTACAGAACTTAACCCATAATGGATGGATTGGTCGAAATTGGTGCTGAAAACCCGAGCGAAAAATAGTCTAGTATGCACAATAACCAGTGAATAACCCAACAACTGCTTCACTTTGATTTTGGACCCAAGAGTTTATATAAGAAAATTCTGAAAATCAGGATGATTACTATGAATTGATAATGAGACAATCCAACCAATAAAGAGAAACTGATTTTCGGGATCAATATATAGAAAGGAAGCATGAACATCGCCATCAACAGAGAAACAAGGGAAAAACTTCATTGACGTCGGAGATGAAGAGATGAATCGTAACCAATGCAGAGAGACGGGGGGAATTCATAATTCCAAAATGTTTTAAACATTTATCTGTACCTAAGGGCAATATAGGTAAACTAAAAATATAATAAATTTGTAGAAAAATAATTAAATATGACATGGACTATATAATCTGACACGGACATGAGTCAAAGGACTATTTTTAATTTATAATCTTCAATACGGTATTATTGAAAAGTTAATCTTATTTAGGGATTAAAATGAAGTTTTCTAATTTAAATATGCAGAGCAGAAATTGCAATAAAATTAAATCTGCAGCTCAAGATGGGCGATTGTACCACACCATCTTTGATCGCAGTGAAATTAAAGTTGCAGTTCAAGATATGCGATTGTACAGCACCATCTTTGATTGCAGTAAAATTAACATAAATAAACACTGGGTTAGTAATCAAGAACTACACCAAACAAGAAATCAAAGATATAAGTAATTGTTAAATTGAGAACGAGAAGCAGGCATGGTGCTAGCAGTTCTTCGCGAGGGTACATCATGCAGGTGAGGCAGAGGAGGAAGAAGAACATGAAAATCCTTGGAGGAAGCATTTTTTTTTCTTTTTGGTGAAGGGAGATGGGAACTAGTTAAGGTTAAAGAGTCGTGCTGAAAACATGTTATAAATAGGCCAAAGTTAGAGAGATAACCTTTCCCATTTAGTCTCATTTAACTTAATATCGGCACAGACAAAACATGGGGCTACATTAGTAAGGAGTCCAGACCAGTCCAATCTCAATTAACAATGCCAAACAAACGTACCCTTAATGGAATTAAAATGGGTAAGTATGAGTTACACTCAACTAACCCGTTAATTAACGGGCCACAATTAATGAAAGTTTTTTTTTTTTTTTTTAAGTTCGGCTAAGACACACAATGGGCAACCTAATTTGGTATCGAATTCGTCATCCACGAGATTCAAACCTAAGACCTTTCACTTCCAAGTAAAAATGAATAAAATCAGATCATAGTACTGAGTGACAAAAATGAAAGTTATTTACCCACATTCCACACTTATCTTAATTTGTGCCTTCAGCCAAACCCAAATAATATGGGCATGAAACTGTGTTGATTTCCTTATGGATTTTTAGTTTTTGCTGATGATGTTGATCAATAGAAACTCTTTTCCTAGGTAAGTTGACTAAGTCGGCTAGATCATGGACGCTCAATTGACATTTACCTTTTTGGTTGGTCGAAATGCTTTTTAGTAGACAGGATGCAAAAACTCATCTTGATCGGAAAATGTAAATAAATTGGAATTGAGGGTGACCAGCACACATGTGAAAATTTAAAAAAAAATAAGAATTTGAATCTGAAAGCAGTGAGTTAAAAAAAAAAAACCAAGGCTGGGTTGTAATTATACAAATTTATGACTATTCATTATAAATAAGAAACAAAAAAGGAAAAAAATTTGATTAGCAAGGCGACAAATGCTCATGCATTCTATTTGACACATTGCAAGCGGTCCTATCCTCAAAAAACTTGTCAAGCAGAATATGCATGTTAGGCTTTAGCTTGGTGCATGCGTTTTTGACTTATATAAATTACCTTGCTTCTCTTCTGCCGCAGTCAGTAGCCTTTCCGACTGCACCTGCTCGATTCGTCAGCCTCATTAATTATGGCATTGGTTTTGGCTTTGGCTTTTGTCTTTCTGGTTGGTTTATCTCAGGCTGACGGGCAGCTTATGGTGGGTTTCTACGGCGAAACATGCCCTGAAGCCGAGTCCATTGTTCGTACCGTTGTTAGAGATGCCGTTCTCTCCGATGCCAATACCGCAGCAGTCTTGCTCCGACTCCATTTTCACGACTGCTTCGTCCAGGTGATTCATCCATCTCTCACCATCTCTTATGATAATTAAGTTAACATATTGTTAATTAAGTTTGTGTACTTGTGTTATATATATATACATATATATATATATATATATGATATACCATGATGAGATCAGGGGTGTGATGGTTCAATTCTTATTGAGGATGGTGCAAACGCGGAGAGACATGCATTTGGTCACCAAGGCGTCGGGGGATTCGAAGTGATAGGGAAAGCCAAGTCACAGTTGGAGGCTGCATGCCAGGGCGTCGTTTCTTGTGCAGACATTGTGGCCTTGGCAGCTAGAGATGCTATAGCCTTGGTAGGTAGTTTCACTTTCGTGGACTTGAGTTTAATTCGTTGGTTAGATCAGTGTGCTACACGCTTAGCACCTAAGATTAACTCTTGTTTTTTAATTTTGATCGTACGATGAATATACATGTAGGCTGGTGGCCCTGCATATGAAGTGGGTACAGGTCGAAGAGATGGTGTGGTATCAAATATGTCTCTGGCTGACGATATGCCGGATGTCAGTGATTCAATCCAACAACTCAAGGCTAAGTTTATGCGAAAGGGTCTCACAGAAAAAGACCTTGTCCTTCTAACTGGTACTACTCTCTCTCTCTCTCTCTCTCTCTCTCTCTGTCTCTCTCTCATGAAAGTTGGATGATGGCCAAGGTTGGTGAAAAACCAAGTTAACGTGTGGTTAACTTGACATGCATGACCAGTTCGACCAAGTGAACAGTCATCACTGCAAGTACATAGTATAATCCTACATCTAATTAATTAGACTCAAGGACAGGTTGTGACCGGTTTGGATAGGTTGTGAACAAGTAAAATAGATTTACTTTCAGTCTGTTTGTTTGTGTTGTTAAAATGTGAGATGGTCAATACTAGACAAGATGTGTTACGAATCCACTTTATAACCTATCATTATACACGGGTTACAAGTCTTATCTTACATAGCTTTACTAATCTCTGCTGTCTAATCATATCCCTAAAATCCAATCTCATTCAGTCCACCAAACGGGTTATTATAATATATAGACATGTGTCACATCCCGACCCGGGGTCCACCACATCCCGGGCCCGCTTCACCACCGTAGCACGATATTGTCCGCTTTGGGCCCCGACTACGCCCTCACGGTTTTGTTTCTGGGAACTCACACGAGAACTTCCCAGTGAGTCACCCATCATGGGAGTGCTCTCGCGCGCTACTCGCTTAACTTCGGAGTTCCAATGGAACCCGAAGCCAGTGAGCTCCCAAAAGGCCTCGTGCTAGGTAGGGATGGGAATATACATATAAGGATCACTCCCCTGGGCGATGTGGGATCTCACACATATCTCTCATAGTACAAGTTATTCGTAAATGTGTCATATCAACAAAATAAAAGGTTCAATATATAAGACATATTAATCATGTTTTTTTGCCATTCAGTAATACAGTATAATGATGTTACGTATCTTTTCGCTGAGAAGTGTTACCAGTAATGTTACTTATTTCAGCTGCTCATACAATTGGGACGACAGCATGCTTCTTTTTAACAAGAAGGCTCTACAACTTCTTCCCAGGAGGGGGATCTGATCCAAGCATCAACCCTAACCTCCTCCCTCAACTGAAACAAAGGTGCCCTCAAAATGGCGACGTCAACGTCCGGCTGCCGATCGACGAAGGAAGCGAGCAAACATTCGACCTTCATATTTTGCAGAACATAAGAAATGGGTTCGCTGTGTTAGAATCTGATGCCAAGCTTAACGGGGACGCAATGACCAGGAGCATAATGGACTCCTACTTTCCTTTGTTCAATATTCCCTTTGGACCATCTTTTGAGGCTGATTTCATCGAATCAATTCTAAAAATGGGTCAGATTAGTGTCAAGACAGGATTCCAAGGTGTAATTAGGAGAAATTGTGGCAGGTTTTAGTACAAGGATATTCGTTTATAATATATAGAAAGATTTAACCATATGCTTTTGTGATGCTTTTATCAATGTAGCTAATGTCCTTATTCCAAAGGGCTCTATATGTAAAGTCATATAACTAGTGAATGAAAAATTAATCTAAGAGTGATTTTCTCCTTCAAAACAAGTATTAGGTTTGATTGTGTTGATTCTGAGTGAATTCATGATTAGCTAATGTCGAGCAAGCTCTGTTGCCCTAGGTTGAGCGAATCTCAAGTCATCTATATCCCATTCTTTTGATATACCCCTGCCCGTCCTGCATCATTTTTTGCATGGGCAAAGGGATGAAAGGAATAGACCCATCCTTGATATCCCATTCTTTGAGAAATGTTCATTCATATCGAATCTACCATGTCAGTCGAATCTAGCCAGAAAACTGTCATTCTCCGGCCACATAGCAGGGAATTTGAAACTCATTTAGTCAATCTTCGCTAGAGTTGTTTATTTGAGAAAAAAAAGAAGAGGACTTTAGCTCCAAAAGCAAAGCAACGAGCTTTATCGGATCACACAAGCAATCATGGATAGCAGCGTTGACACAATCAACTCCACAGCCACCGTTATCTCCACCGAAGCTAGCGCCCAGCCCATCACCGTCTTTGTATCTCTCTCTCTCTCTCTCTCTCTCTCTCTCTCTCTCTCTCTCTATTGCATACATATCTTTATGCATGTGTGCTTTTTTTTCTCTTCACATTTGCACTAGAAAAGTAGAATTGCTGCATTTGCAGAAGCTTGAGAAAGGCTTATCATCCCTCGACGCAATGCATAAGGGACTTACATGTGAACAAACAAGTAAAAGTAGGAAAACTATTAGATAAAAATCCATGTAACACAAATTGAGAGAAGAGATATCAACTAATATGACTTTTGGGTCCTTGTTATACTCTATTTGGTTGCTGAGAAACTCTGGGAATCTAAAACACACATATATGGACAGTTGGATTTTGCGTTCTTACACGTATTTTCAATCCTAAGAATGAAAACTATCAACGATTGAGTGTTTTTGTAGGATTTTGTTTTTTGGTTATAGAAAAACTCATTTTAAAGGTATATCAGTACTTTCATATCAACTTTTTATTATAGTTATCATAAACTTAAATGGGTGACTATAATTCTATATAGAGTCTAAATTTTGATTATTTTTCTATATTTACCGATAACTTTCCCTTAATTGTCAAACAATTATTAAAACTATCAAAATCACTTATAATAAAAAGTTTTACAAACAATTACAAGAAATTTTGTCCGAAAGTTGATTTCAATTTCTTTTAGTAGAGCGATAACATTATGAGTTAAATAGGTAGTTGTTAGAGATAATAAAAACCGGAGGAGATCAAACTTGCACTAGAATGCATAAATATGATTGATTTTTGGCACTGCCACGAAGCACTATCTCCCCAATTTCAAAACGAGTTTACAAAACATTGTTCTAACTTTGTCCCAAGCTGATTTCTCTCTTATTTGATTTTTCTCAAAACTGATTCCTCTCAAAACCTTACCAAACTAGGTCATCTCTAGTCATGGAGCCTTTGACTTTGTTTTAGTCATCAAAAAATTAATATTTTAAAGTATACTATTGGGCTAAATTATTTTTAAAGTATACTATAAGGCTAAAATATTTTTCATCTCTAGCCATGCATGGCTAGATTTTTCCCTTAACTTGGGATGCATATTAGGGTTGCGGGTAGAGTGTAACGACCCATCCCGGATTTTAAGAAATGTTGAGGGCAATTTTGTAATTTCACTTTGGTTGGGATACTTATTTTAAATGTTTGCATTTTGGTCCTGTTTGGTGTGCCAATGCCCCCCCCCCCCTTTTGTTTTGGTCTCCCGCCCACCTTCTCTTTTTCTCTTTTCCCTCATTCTTCTTCCCGTGGACCTCATTTCCCTCTTCTTCTTTTTTTCTCTCCCTCTCACCTCTGCTCTCTCTCTGAGCTCAACATACACAAACACAACAATGACAACACTCCCACCACCGTCCAAACCAAGAGCACCACGAGCTTCGTCTCGTCCTCACGAGCCCGGAACACCTAACCTCACCTCGAACTTCCTTCCGGATCGTCGGGATCGAAACTCAAGTCAGGTCTCAACCTTTTAGGCCATTTTCCGGCCAAACCACGACAAGTTAGCCGTCGAGAAAGGTACCATTCTCTTCGTCTCGTCGAGAAGTGTGATTTTCGTTTTTGAATCACTCGATTTCATTGAGTTGTAAACTGAAATTCATCATCCTTTTAAGGTATCTCATAAGCCTCTATATAGCATGCCAATGCTCCAAAATAGGTATACTAGTAAATCTGCATAAAACTCCTACAACATAAGATATATCATGTATAGTGCAAACAGTAGCATAACGAAGCCTACCAATAATACTTGCATACTCAGATTGTTTAACACTTTCACCAATGTTCTTGAACAGTTTTACACTTGGATCATAAGGAGAACGTGCTGGTTTACAATCGAAATAATTATACTTTCTTAAAACTTTTTCGATGTAGTGGGATTAATCTAAAGAAAACCCATTTTCGGACCTAGTTATTTTCAAACCAAGTATTACACTAGCTTCACCCAAGTCTTTCATATCAAAATTAGCACATAACAAAGTTTTGACGTTATTCACAGCATGAATGTTCGAGCCAAAAATAAGCAAATCATCCTCATATAGGCATATTATAGTGCATATATTATTTTCAGACTTATAATAGATTCATTTGTCACTTGCATTTATTTTAAAACCATTCAAAGTAACCAAACTATCAAATTTTGCATGCCATTGTTTAGGAGCCTGTTTCAATCCATAAAGAGCCTTATCTAACTTGCAAACTTTATTTTCTTGTCCTAGAATAATAAAACCCTCTGGTTGATCCATATATATTTCTCCCTCTAATTCATCATTTAAGAAAGCTGTTTTAACATCCATTTGGTGCACAACAAGATCTGAATAGAAGCTAAAGCAAACAATACACGAATAGATGTTATTTTAGTCACAGGTGAATAAGTATCAAAGAAATCAATATTTTATCTTTGCCTATAGCCTTTGGCAACAAGCTGGGCTTTAAATTTTTCAACAGAACCGTCATGTTTTAATTTTCTTTTAAGAATCCATTTGCAACCTATTGTTTTGCAACCAGGTGGAAGATCCACCAAGTGCCAAGTTTGATTTGACTCCAGGGAGTCCATTTCATCATTTATAGCTTTTTGCCACAAATCTGCATCTAATGAAGTTAAAGCTTCTTAAATTGTATTAGGATCTTCTTGTAAGTTATATACATGAAAATCAGGCCTAAAAACTTTAGCTATTCAAGCTCTTTTACTTTTCCTAGGTTCTAATGTAGATTCACTATGTTTTACAACAGTAGGTTTAAAAATTCTAGAAGAATTAGAACCCCCACTATTTTGAAGATTAAAAGGAAATTTTTTCTCATAAAAATTAGCATCAAGTGACTCAATTATGACATGGTTTTTCAAATCATAAAATCTATATGCTTTGCTAGTACATGCATAACCAATAAAAACACATTCATATGCTCTACTAGCCAATTTTGATCCTTTTGGATCAGGTTTACGAACATAAGCTAAACAACCCCAAGTTCTAAAATACAACACATTTGATTTCTTATTTCCCCAAATTTCATAAGGAGAAATATTCGTTTTTAAGTTAGAAATTCTATTTAACACATAACATACAGTCAACACAATTTCACCCAACCAATAAGAAGCAGCTCCAGAACTAAGTAAAGTAGCAACAATCAATTCACAAAGAGTTCGATTTTTTCTTTTCGCTTTACCATTCATTTAAGGAGAATAAGGAGCAGTAGTTTCATGAATAATTCCATGAGACTTAAACAAATTAACAAATTTAGTGGAATCATATTCTTGTCTTCTATCACTACGAAATGTTTTAATCTTACGATTAAATTGATTTTCAACTTCAGTCGAGAAAGTTTTGAACATGTCAATAGCTTCATTTTTATTTTTCATAATATAGACAAAACAGTAATTTGAACAATCATCAACAAAGGTAATAAAATAACGTTTTCCATTTCTAGTTAACACTCTATCAAATTCGCATATATCAGAATGAATTAAGTCAAGTGCTTCAGATTCTCTCTTGACAGATTTATGCGAAGTTTTAGTGATTTTAGCTTGACTACAATATTCACATTTTTCAAAATCATTCAACGATAAGTTGGGTAAAAAGCCTAAGTTACTCATGTTCTTAACCAAGCGTTTGTTAACATGACAAAGTCTAGCGTGCCAAGTATTAAAAGAAAACAACATGTAAATAAAAGCAGACATTTTATTAGCATCAACATTCAATTTAAACATTCCATAGCATATCCCTTTCCCATAAAGATCCCATTTTTAGTAAGAGTATACATATATGCTCTAATGGTTTGAGTGAATCCAGCCTTATTGAGAAGAAAGCCCGAGACCAGATTCTTCCTTATCGCTGGAGCATGCATCACATCGTTCAATATCATGGTTTTTCCAGAGGTGAACTTCAACTCCACCTCTCCAGTACCAGCAATATCAGTTAAGTGCGAATCACCCATCCATCAACTAGGTTGATTTCTGATATCATTGTAATCAATTGCTCTTCATCAAGATTTGCCTGTAGAGCAGGGCTTTTCTTATTTCTGCAATTTCAGGCAAGATGGCACAGCTTGTGACAGTTATAACATTCAAACTGTCTCGAATCAGAAGCAACACTTGAGGAGGGCTGGTACTTATTCTAAGGATGAGATGGATTTCAATTTTGAACCTTGTTGGTGTTGTTGTTGAGGCGCTTGTTGTGATTCTTGTTCTGAATCTTCATGTTCTTCCCATTTGGCTTTAGCATAGCTAGAGTCCAATTCTGGTTGAAGTTGGTAGTCTTCTTGTTGTTTGACACGACCAAAATTTTCTCCTTCAATTCTTGTTTCATGGCCTTTTCCTCAATGCGAAGTCGAGTGATCAAGCTTTCTAGAGAAAACTCCTTTGTCTTGTGGCGAAGTGAGTTCTTGAAATTTTTCCAGGTTGGTGGCAACTTATCAATGATGACGGCAACCTGAAAATTGATCATCTAAAACCATACCTTTAGAAATAATTTCATGAGCAATTTTTTGTAATTCATGAGATTGTGCTTCAACAAATTTATCATCAACCATCTGATATTTCAAATAACGACTAACATCAAATTTCTTAGCCCCAACTTCCTCAATCTCATATTTTTTTCTTAAGTGCATCCCATAAATCTTTAGCAGTGCCATAATCAGAGTAGTAGTCATAAAAGTCATCAGACAATCCATAAAGAATATAATTCTTAGCAAGAAAATAATTTCCAATCCAAGTTTGTGAGGCTTTGGTTTGTGCAATAGTGGGCTCTTCAGGGAGAGTTGGTTTGACAATAGTGCAAAAGGAAGCCTATTTTTTTGTGGTGAGAAAAAATAACATCTTCTGTCTCCAACGTTTAAAGTAGAGGCCCTCAAACTTGGAAGGCTTGTTAAGGTCGGGTGTGGTGTTGTTTTCAGAATCCATGGCATATTGAGTACGTCTTAAAATTGTTGTAAACTGAAATAAAAAGGAACGAAGTTACTCAGAAAAATGTAGAAGCCTTGAGTGATGAATGGTTCTTGGGATGAGTCGAGGACTAAGTCGTTCTCTTTAAGACGTTTCGTGGCTCTGCCCAATGCGTGCAAGCAATTCACAAATACCACGTCGTCCTTAGGATAAAACAGCCCAGAACCTTATTCTTCTGATAAGGTTCTTCCTTGCACAACGGAAGAACCTTCGAACTCATACCTTTTTGATATGTTGCTATTAACTCAATATATGTAAAACTTGTAGTTCATTTTTTTTTTTCCGACTCTTGGGACTAATATATATATTTCAAAGAAAGAGACGTTAAGGGTTGAGTTGTTTGGGACTTGAAAACTGTAAGAAATCAAAAGGAAAAAAAAACCAAAACCGAAGAGGTCAAAACAGAAAAAGAATCAACACGGAATGATTATGGATAAAGACTTGTTCTTTTTCTCTATACAGAGAAGGAATCTCAAAACATATTTATGTGGTGCCAATTACTCCTTATTAACTAATAACGTTAATAGCAATTACCAATTATATACTTAATATTTCTAATAAAACAAAGAATAAATAAATATATATATGAATATTTATATAAAAACATAATTGCTCCAACAGTTAATTATTGAAGAAGTTATGAACGTTTAAAGTTTACCCAATTTTGGGCGAGTTCCTCAGTTTTTCCGTGGACCAATCACCTTTCAAATCATTTTTCCGACCATCTCCGGCAACCATTGGGCTTCCAAATAGGTATAATCTTGTTCTATACTTTCCTAACTTCGTTTTGATATATTATGAATTGAATTTGGTTAAGAAACGAAGAAATTACGAAGCTTTGAAAATTACCCAAACTTCTGGCCAAAACCCTTGTTTCCGATGAGCTTCGGCGGCTCGGCTCTGCTGAGTTAGCCGTTGACTTTTGGGTTGACTTTTTTCAGGTTTCGGTCGGGACCCCTCCTAGACTAATTTCGACGTCTTGATTCCAAATCCGCCCTCCGTTTTCCCAAATTCAATCATTTTAGTAGGAGTTTTATTAATCCCTTTACGTGCTTAGGTGCGTTTGTTAATGGCGTTTCCGTCCTACCTAGTTCGAACGATCCTTCGATGACGGAGTATCTGTGAGTAGACCCCTTCCAAAATGCATGATTTAATTACTAGAAATGCATACATGAAAAAGCATGATTTTATGACTACGTTTATGAAATGTTTATGAGTAAATCAGATTTACGCTTTATGAATTATCATGCTTTTTCGAATTTATGTTTACTGAGATATTTATGAATATGATTTATGATATGATGTTTGAGCTATTGAGCTCCAATGAGATATATTTTGGAAATATTATGTTCATGATTTTTTTGCTTACTTAGTGGTTATTCATACTATGCGCCTACGGGCGAATGATATTTATATATGGCTTCGGCCAGGAGATGTAGTGCCTACAGGCGGAATATATTTATATGTGACTTCGGTCGGGAGATGTAGTGCCTATGGGCAGAAGATATTTATATATGGCTTCAATCAGGAGATGTAGTGCTTACGGGCGATTGTGATACTACTACTAAGCACACTATATACGATATATGTTTTATGAAGGTGTTATGGCATGCTAGGGTTTTCGGAAAACCTATTACTTATTATACTATATGAGTTTTCTAAAACTGGGGGTTAGTACATTGAAGATTAACTGTTTTAGTATTACATATATATAAACTTGGTCCACTCATGTTTTGTTTTGCGCCCCCTCAGGACTTAGAATCGAGGCGTATAATCCCAGCGTCAAGGCATTCTCGCATCAGTATCTTCGAGCCCTCTTGGTGTAGGACCCATTCCTTTGTTCGCACAATTTTATAATATTCCTTTTACAACATTCTGGATTAGTTGTACGCTCTGAACATGTTCCACAATTGCATATTTATTATAGTTAAATTTACGAATTTTATTTATGTTCGTTCTTTCTTCATAGTTCTCATGCATGTTAGTATGGCTTCGTCACCTTCGGGTGTCGCCCAGCACGTGCCTACCCTGGTGTTTGGAGGATATCGGGGTCGGGCGTGTCATAGAGGAATCGCAGGTCGGGGCGGGTCTAATATTTTTAAGGGATAAGCGGGGCGGGGCGGGGTGGGGCGTGTGTATTTTAAGGGTGGGCTGAGTCCTATTATTTAGAAGAATGGGGCCCCAGGCTGGCCTGTCTCTCTCTCAAAATCCAGAGTCTCCAAACCATCCACTCCTGTCATATCCTCCTTGACGACATCAACCTTTGTGACTCCGTACTTGCTCTTTTCACCGCCGTCTCGACCACCACGACGACACCATCTATCTCTTATGATGGACGACATCCCAAAGAACCTAGGTCCCAAAACCATGATGACACCACCCATCTCTCTTCCTCAACGACATAACTGTTGTCGCGAACACCAATAACACATGACCACCATCGAGAACACTACTAGCAACCATCATCCTGCTAACATTTAGGAAATTATGAATTCGGGTTTTTTTATTTATATGAATTTCTGGTTTAGGGATTTAGGGTTTTTTTTATTTAGGATTTGTAGATTTTGTCCTGGATTCTTAATTTGGGGTTACAATTTATTCTTTTAAATTTCTAGGTTAAGTATTGCCTGATAGTGCTTCTCCGATTGAGTTGGCTGCTGAGACCAAATTGGAACGGTGCTCCTTGAGGAGGAATCTGGTAGAATTCTGTTTGCTTGAATGTTCTTTCTTCAATTCTTTTATTTTATTTTAATTAATTATCTTTGCTTTCTTATATATTTTGTGTTGCTCAATTTTAATATTGAGCTGATTTTCTCCATTTAATAAAGCTTGATCGCATTAAACTTAATGGGATAGTTGATATGTACATGGATTTTTTTAATATTATTTTATTTTTAGATTACTGTAATCGATGAGTTTGTAAATTGAATTTCTATATGATGTTCTTCAGAGATGAGTTTACATTCAAAGCTTTATATAAGATGTATCATGTATGCGTATATTATGTTATATATATATATATATGGGTAAATTACATAGAACCACCTCAACTATTGGGTCATTAACAGTTTCATACCTCGTCTTTAAAAAGTTTCAATGTCATACCTAATCTATTAATTTGTTGCAATGTACTACCTCCGTTACATTATCTGTCAAAGCCTCCGTTATTTGCTGACGTGGATTACGCTGGGTCCTATCCTCTCCACATATGAACCTCCACGTTGGTTAATGATACACGTGGCTTGTCTAATAGCATGACACGTGTATATTATATTAAAATTAAGGGCAAAAGACAGTTTACTACCCTCATGTTTCGTGGTTTTCAACATTTAGTACATCAAGTTTTTTTCAACCCAGAATCATACCTAAAGTGTTAATTTTGGGACAGTCTCATACATCCGTTAGTCAAACCGTTAATCCTTCCGTTAAGTGATGACGTGGCGCTCATGTGGACAATGATTGGGCGCCACGTGTCACTAAAAATATTAAAATAATTAATTTATAAAAAAAAAAAAAAAAACCTGTCTTCTACCCCGCGCCCAGCCCAGAAGAAGAGAAGGAAGGAAGAAGAGAAGAAGACAGATGAGGAGGAGGGGGAGGAGGAAGGAGGAAGAACAAAAAAAAAAAAAAAAAAAAAACGGACCTGCAAACGCAGAGGAAGAAAAGAGAAACAAAAATGGCAGGGGATCTGCAACGGAGGAAAGAGGAAGGAAAGGAAAAAAAAAAGACCATCTCCTCTTCCCATTCAGTCTTAGCCGTTGCTTGAAGCTCCGCCTGCCCAAAACCCCCTCGCTCCACCCGCGTCGTCCATTTGCTCTCTCAGAACCTCGAGGACCGTCCTCGCCGCCCTCTCCCGCCGCAAAGCTTCCTGCAATAACAGACTGAGTTGACTCATTCTTCAACAAAGGGTTCAAAACCCACCCCAAAAACCCAAAAAAAGAAAAACAAAGATTCAGAGAAAGAATTGTTGCTGGGGAAAAAAAACGTACAGATTGGGATTAAATGGAGGGGTCCAAGTCCGACTCTGTCCATGGAGAACCCTGTGAGCATCTTCAAGAAACAGAACAAAAGCACTTGTGGGAAAAGCAGGACTGCCAAATCGGAGGAGAAAGGAGGAAGAACAAAAAAAAAGGGGTCTGCAAACGCAGGGGAAGAACAAAAAAAAAAGAGAGGAAGAACAAGGACCCCCCCCCGGGCGAAGAGAAAGGAGGAAGAACCAAAAAAAAAAAAAAAAAAAAAAGGATCTGGAATTTACCCAACCCCCAGAAACTCCCGACACCCACCCGTCCAACCACATCACCCCAAATTCTGTTTCAAATTCTGTTTCAGCAATTTAGCATCTTCATTTCCAGAAGCAAAAAAAAGGACCCCCCCCCCCGCCGTGCGACCCTCTTCTTCTTTCTCCTTCGCAGATCTGTTCGCTTCAATTTTATTTTTTTCGTTTTTTTCTCCTTCCCTCCTCCTCTTACTTCTGAGTTGGGGGAAAGAAATGGGTATTTTTTTTTTCCCTCTTCTTCCTCTTCTTCTGGCTGGGCGCGGGGTAGAAGACAGATGTTTTTTTTTTTTTTTTTTTTTTTTAAAATTAATTATTTTAATATTTTTAGTGACACGTGGCGTCCAGTCATTGTCCACATGGACGCCACGTCATCACTTAACGAGAGGATTAACGGTTTGACTAACGGATGTATGAGACTGTCCCAAAATTAACACTTTAGGTATGATTCTGGGATGAAAAAAACTTGATGTACTAAATGTTGAAAACCACGAAACATGAGGGTAGTAAACTGTCTTTTGCCCTAAAATTAAATATATTTTTTTAGATAATAATTTTTTTAAAAAAAAAAACCCTCGTGAACCGTGCCATTCGAGTTGAAGCCTAAAAGCCCAACCGTGCAAGTGCAATTCAATTCCATTTCATCGTTCCAATTCCCAAAAGCGAAGAACCCTAACCCTAATTTGATATCACCCACCCCAAATCTCCTGCCAAATCGCGATCATTAGTTTATTCAGCGAAATCCTTTTGTTTAGGGCTTGTCGTCGCCTACCTTTCTTTTGTTCGTTTTTGTTGAAAACCCTAATTTCTTCTGGTTTTCGAAGGATCTGACAGTATTTCGAAGGAATCGAAATGGGGTGGAATGTGCGAGAGGATCCCGAGCAAACGACGCCTATCTACTGTAAGTACAAATTTCAGTTCGTTTTGTGCTTCGTTGGTTCCCTTTTTTTATTCCTGTTATTCTGGGTTTGTTGATTCCAAAATATTTGTTGGCGATCTATGGGTTTCATTGACTGTTTATTGGAAATGCTTACTGATATGTAGTAGTAGAATGGGGGCATGTGGGGGCTTTGTTTATTCTTGTCGAGAAAAAGGTTGTTTGGGTGTTGGTGGTCCAGGGGTCCGGTGGGTGGTTTGTATTTTGTTGTCGGGGAAAAGGTATGGGTGTTGGTGGTCCTGGGGGTCCTTTGTTTATTCTGCAAGTGGAATAACAGATGGTCCTTTTGGTGTTTTGTTTATTGGAGATTGGTGGGGTTTTCAAATTCAAATTTATTCAAAATGATTATTGATTTGTTGGATAATGGGGTCCTCTTGTGTTTATGGTGGGTGTAGTCCTAAGATTTGTTGAATATGTTGAATTGCAATTGCTTTTTTTTGTTGGTGAAGAAGATGTGTTTTCTTTGGGCTTTAGGGCTTTGGAGAGCTTAAGGGTTAAGGTTTAGGAGGGCTTAGGGGTTTGGTCTTAGGAGTTTGGGCTTAGGAGTTTGGGCTTAGGGGTTTGGGCTTAGGGGTTTGGGCTTTAGGGTTTAGGGCTTAGGAGTTAGGGCTTAGGGGTTTGGGCTTAGGGGCTAGGGCTTAGGGTTAGGGCTTAGGAGTTAGGGCTTTAGGATTTAGGGGTTTAGGGCTTAGGGGTTAGGGCTTTAGGATTTAGGGTTTAGGGGTTACGGGTTAAGGCTTTAGGGCTTTAGGATTTAGGGTTTAGGGCTTAGGGCTTAGGGCTTTACGGGTTAGGGCTTTAGGGCTTAGGGCTTTAGGGGTTAGGGGTTAGGGTTTTAGGATTTAGGGGTTTAGGGCTTTAGGATTTAGGGTTTAGAGGTTAGGGGTTAGGGGTTAGAGGTTAGGGTTTAGGGGTTTAGGGGTTTAGGGGTTAGGGGGGGTTTAAGGGTTTAGGGGGGGTTAGGGGGGGTTTAGGGGTTGGGGGGGTTAGGGTTTAGGGTTTAGGGTTTAGGGGTTAGGGGTTAGGGGTTTAGGGGTTTAGGGGTTAGGGGTTAGGGGTTAGGGGTTAGGGGTTTAGGGGTTAGGGGGGTTTAGGGGTTTAGGGGTTAGGGGGGGTTTAGGGGTTTAGGGATTTAGGGGTTAGGGGGGTTTAGGGGTTAGGGGTTAGGGTTTTTCTCTGTGATGTGTATTGGTCTTTCTCTGGGATGTACATTTGGGGTGGGTTGTGGTCTTAGGGTTTTAACTCTTTTTTTGTTGTTGTGAATTTCAGGTTATCCGGAACTATTTTCAATTCGGGTGCATCATGGTGGGGAGCTCGGTCATGAATACTACCATGGGGGGAAAGTGGATTATATAGATTATTGCGACAAAGACTTAATGTCACTCCCTGTGATAGATGATATGGTGGAATGTCTAGGATATAGTGACATGTTCATGAACTACTACTACAAGATTCCCAACATGGACATTAGTAATGGTTTGAAGCTTATTCAGAGTGATGCCGATGTATAGAAGATGTGCAACTTTGTTCCAAAGGCTCGACTATTAGACATGTACATTCAAGAATTGTCTGCAGAAGAAGCCCTTACCAAGGAACAACAATTTATGGAGTCTATAGAGTGCACCGGTCCAAGCACAGTGGTTATTGAGGAATTAAGTGATGAGGAAGGGGATGTTATGGCAAGGACTTGTAAACCAAGAAAACGAAAGAGAATTCTAGCTATTGAAGGAGAGGTGGCAGGTACAAGTGTGGCTGAGATTGAAGATGTACAAGTTGATGAACAAGTTGGTGAACAAGGTGTACAAGTTGGTGAACAAGTTGATGACCAAGTTGGTGATGAAGATGTGCAAGTTGAGGATGAAAATGTACAAGTTGGTGAACAAGGTGAAGGGGAACACGGTGATATCTTCTTTGATGTACTTGTCGATGTTGAAGGAGACCAAGAAGGAAGCGATGAAGAAGATCCTGAAGAAGATCCAGAAGAAGACAGTGACTTTGTAGAGAGTGATTATGGGAGTGATGAAGATAATCCAAATTTTGCTAAGTATCATGTGGGTCAGGAAGCACATGAGGTGCAAGTCAATGAAGGAGAAGGGGAGAGACAAGAAGAAGAAGGACAACAAGAGGTTGAAGAAGCTGGAGACGGGGAGGTGAATCTGGTTCATGATCCAGATTATAATTCTGATGATCTGGAAAGTGTACATTCTGAAGATGAGGAAGGAGGCAAAAAAAAAGAGCATTATCCAGAGTTTAATGAGAAAACGGACATGAAGAATCCAAAATTTACTTTAGGGCTTATTTTCAGAGACAATGTGCAATTCAAGAGAGCCGTGATGATGTATTCCTTAGTGAATGGATATGGGGAAATTCATTTTCATCGGAATGAGAAGTTGAAGATTATTGCCAAGTGTGCAAGGGACTGCCCTTGGATGTGTTCTGCTGGCAAGATGTATGGATCAAACAGCATCCAAATCAAGACAATCCTTGAGGACCACACCTGTGGGAGGACTTGGGAAAATAAGAATATGACTGCTTCTCTACTCACAGATTTGTACTTGGATCGGATAAAGCTGAATCCCACATGGTCTGTCGAATCCTTTTTATCCACTGTGGAATTCGAATGGAATCATGGTTGTACAAAGATGAAGGCTTATAGGGCATTGAATAAAGCTTTCAAGATTATTGAAGGGAAACATGCAGAGCAATATAGCAAACTGTGGGATTTTGCTGAGGAGGTAAGAAGGACAAACCTTGGAAGCACTGTGAAGTTGAAGTTGGATCGGGGAAGGTTTCAGAGGATATATGTTTGCTTGGGGGCATGCAAAGAAGGCTTTAAGGCAGGATGTAGACCTTTGATAGGTTTAGATGGGTGCCACTTAAAGGTTTTACATGGAGGACAGTTACTATGTGCTGTTGGCATTGATCCAAACGATGAGACATGGGTTATTGCTTATGCAGTGGTGGAAATGGAAAATGAGGCAGATTGGATTTGGTTTTCACAACTGTTAGCTGATGATGTGGGTATAGAAAACCAAAATGGGTGGACATTTATCAGTGACAAGCAAAAGGGGTTACTTCCAGCATTTCAAAAGGTTCTCCCCAGATGCAACCACAGATTCTGTGTGAGGCATTTGTACACAAACTATAGGAATTTGTTCAAGGGGAAGACATTGAAGGATACTCTATGGGCAGTTGCCAAAACAACAACGGTTCCACACTTCAAAAAGGCAATGGAGTAGGTTAAGAAGCTAGATGAGGAGGCCTACAAATGGCTAGTGAAGAAGCCTGCAACTCAATGGAGCAAGTCCCACTTTGATACCTATCCAAAGTGTGACATGTTGCTGAATAATTTGTGTGAATCATTCAATGCAGTCATACTAGTGCCAAGGCAAAAGCCTATTATAACTATGCTGCAAATGATTCAAACTATGTTGATGAAGAGAATTCAAATGAGGCGAGGTATAATGATGAAGCAAGTAGGAGATCTCTGCCCTAACATTAAGAAGAAGTTGGAAGAAGCTAAACTTTTAAGTGGCAGGTGCATTGCACAATGGTCAGGAGGGACCAAATTTCAAGTGGATGCTGGAGGTGGGGAACAATATGTGGTGGACTTGGTTGACAAGACATGCTCTTGTAGGAAGTATGACTTGACGGGAATACCTTGCAACCATGCAATATCTGCCATCCATTTCAAGAGAGAAAAACCTGAGGATTATGTGGATGCTTACTATTCAAAGGCACGGTATTTGGAAGTTTATTCTCACTTAATAATGCCGATGAATGGTATGTCATTGTGGGAGGTTACTGAAAACCCACCAATCTTGCCTCCATTGTATACAAGACAACCTGGAAGACCAAGGAAGAAGAGAAACAAAGGAGTTGCTGAATTGGAGAAAGACAGTGAACAAACTCCCACCAACCCACCAAATAATCCTGAAGGTCTTCCTAAGCTACTTAAGCTAGGAAGGAAAGGGCAAGGTCCTTTGAAGTGTACTATATGCAAGCAAGAAGGACATAAATCAAGGACCCATCATCGACATCTTCCTCCAAAGGACAAACAGGTAACATTTTGTACTTTCTTTAATCCTTTAATCCTTAATAGTTTAATCCATGTGCTCGAATGATTTTCTACTTTGTTATAGGCATCCACATCAGCACAAGGGAGAACATCATCATCAGCCGAAGCTGCACCTAGGAAGAGGACAAGGAAATCTATGGTAAAAACCTAATCCTTTCCTTTGTTTACAATAACAAGTTTAGTTTAGAACCGTGCTTTGCATCTGACCTTTTGTAATGAACAAAATTAGGCATCACAAACCGGGGATGGTTCATCTGCAAATCCTGAAGCTCATCCACCGAGACCCACCAAGCAGAGAAAAACAAGACAAACCAAGACCTAAAGATGCCATAAATTGGAACAAATTACTGTTTTTTGGTTCATGTTTTATGTGCAAATAGGAACTGAAATGATGGTACATGGGTTCTGGAATTAGACATCACAAACATTGAATTTCTTTTTGTTTTTTGAACTAATTTGGAACCCTGAAAATGCACTTTTTTGCTAGATGGATTTGACAGTAGGTTTTCTTTAATCAGTGCAGTGTGCATTTTGGGATATTTAAGGATGTCAAATGGATATCTTTGTAAATGTTGGATGGATTAACGATGCCATATGAATTGCAGTTCATCTTTTGATCTTTGCAAATGTTTTGTTTGAAGTGGACTTTATGTTCATCTTTTGGTTGTATCATGTGTGTATGTAGGATTTCCATTTGGTTTTTTAGGTTGTATTATCTTCCAAAATTGGACCCTTTTAAAAAAAAATTTAAAATTTTTTGGCGGGAAAATTGGGACCCATTTGAGGGATAATTTTCGATTGAAAAAAAAATTTCAAATTTTTTTTCCAAAAATGACATGGAAATTAATTTTGCCGGGAAATCTACGTGGCAGACCACGTGGAAGTTCATATGTGGACAAGATGGGACCCAGCGTAATCCACGTCAGCAAATAACGGTGGCTTTGACAGATAATGTAACGGAGGTAGTACATTGCAACAAATTCGTAAATAAGGTATGACATTGAAATTTTTTAAAGACGAGGTATGAAATTGTTCAAGACTAATAGTCGAGGTGGTTCTGTGTAATTTACCCTATATATATATATATATATATATATATTACATAGAAGAATATGTGTGTGTGTACATAAGAATATATAAGAATTGATGTGCAGTGCACCCTCAATTTTCAAAAACAGCTCCTGTGTGCAGAAGCGTGTGAAACAGGTCTTGTAATTTTCTAAAACATGTTTGTGTTCTGCAGTGCCATCGCGCAGTGCAGTTTATAAATTACAGGAAAAAAAAACAGTTGGACCCGTCCCGAATCGGCCCGTTTCAAACAGACTGAGTTAGGTCCGGTTCAAAAACTCAAAATCCTTCCACCCAACCCGTCCCGCTCCATTACTGTTTAAAACGGATAAGCCCACCCCCCCCAAAAAATAAAAAAGAAAAGAAAAAAAAAAGCATATGTTGGAGCCTGCAAGAGGAAGAAGTTTTTCAATGTGCTTAAAATACGTGGCGTAAAGTGAAGATTTTTTTTAAATGTTTATCCGCTTGTATAACGAGACATGTTGGCCGTATTCTAAACCCACCAAAAAATCTCTAAGGCTTTCAATCTGCAGTTAACTCGTGGCTAAATTTAGCACCGATTGAAAGTGGGCAAGTGGCTTTTGAGTGGAGATGGGGACCATTTAGAAAAGTGGAAAGCCTAAGCAGAAGATACTCCAATTGCAAATGACACTTTTGCTCGCGGGCAGGTGGGCTAGATTTAGCACCGATTCAAAGTGGGCAAGTGGCTTATAACCCTTGAGTGGAGATGGGGCCCACATGGAACAGTTCAAGAGACAGATCAGAAGATATTCCAATTACAAAAGAAAGTTTTGCTCCCACCATCGCAATTTGACCTTCTTTACGTCGGTCACTTATTACACCAGCAACCCAAAATTTAGAGAGAGAAAGAGGGGGCAGAGAGAGAGAATGGGGCATGGAAGCTCGAAAGAAGAGAGTGAGAGCAGCCTTGCCGGGTCGGAGAAGTCTGCGAGGGGATCGCGTCCGTCTCGGCTGAAGCAGCGACTTCACCTTCACAGTCGTGCAAAGTCGTCTCATCACAAACGCCTTGATGATGCCGGCGATTTCTCTGGAATTGCTCTGCTAACCCTCGTTCAGGTATATACATATGTATATCTATAATATATATATGCAGTCTTTAAAATATCGGTATTGGTTGAAATATGGATATGCAAATTTGTAAAAATATCGACGGATATTGATATGGGTTGCTTTTCATGGAAACGAAGTAAATTTAAAATGAAACTTTAGCCATTGTCAAACATTAGTTTGAACGAATTAACAGATGTGACAGAAGTATTGACTATACTCGTCGATTTTCGCTTAAACTTAAAAGTTTCCATGAAGTTTAGACTTCAATCCATTTCCATATTTTTCTCTGATTTTTTTTTTTGGATATTTCCATGGAAATATTCGATGTTTCCTCCTCCTTCTCTTCTTCTTCTATTAACATTGATTAAAATTGGATTAACATTGATCTGGGCTGCTTAATTATGTGTTTTTT
The DNA here is from genome assembly GCA_036320875.1 of Cotoneaster glaucophyllus. Classification (NCBI taxonomy): domain Eukaryota; kingdom Viridiplantae; phylum Streptophyta; class Magnoliopsida; order Rosales; family Rosaceae; genus Cotoneaster; species Cotoneaster glaucophyllus. The sequence continues at coordinate 2,313,863 of CM070072.1, read as the reverse complement.
TGCGCAGGCTGAAATGAAGTTCAAGGACAAGTGGCTTGCCTGTCTCTCTTTTGGGGAGCAAACCTTCCGTACCAACATCTCCCCTCAGTAATAATCCCATCTCCAACTTCTATGCTTTTTTTCTTTTATTTTATTTACTTGTGTATTTCAAATTACTTTATATGTATATATATTTTTTTAATTAGCGGTAGGATTATTGAACTAGATTCATCTAAAACTACGGAGAGGAGAATTTGAACACGAGTTTAGTCCCCGCTTATATTTTATTTTCTTAAAACAACCAAAACAGTAGTACATAGGTACAAAAAAAAGTAGTAGATGTATGGCCACGGACACGGATATGAGAATACAACACGATACGGGAATGTGTCAAATTAACATGAAAAAAATTTCTGTATGACCACTAGGGAATACGATACTACACAGGGATATGACACGACAAATACGAGGGGATACCACCGTGTACGTGCATCGTCGCAGTACATAGATAAAAACACCAACATGGAAAGTCATTAAAAAAAGGAAGGAAACAAACACGTACAAGACAGCTTCTGGTTGCAGAGAATTCATTTCTCTATATGCCACACAAATTCTTTCCTATGATATAATGTTATATTGTTCTTCAATGACATTTCGGCTTAATTCTGAACTTCGTGTATTAATTTGTTTTACTGGTGTTGGTGTTGCAGAACAAACAAGCCCGTCTGGAATTCTGTAAGTACCCGAAACCCAATACAGTATCTTATTACGGAAAAACACGCGTGCTTTGATCTTTTTTCTTAATCTTAAATTCTTAGTATATAGACTTAGTATCTGTGAAAAAAAAAAGGCATGCTCATTGCTTAGGTGATGGTTGTTATACCGGTTTTGTCTAACTTTCCTTTTCGATGGAGTGCTTATGGATACCAGATGATTGTGTTTTTGATTGTTGTTCACTGAAGGCTGTTTATCTTTACTCTAGTAAAGCTGTTGGGACATCTTTACACTGACGAGATTTAAACTAAAAGTCTTGCTACAAATACAGCTACACACAGCAGCCTTTGTCTTATATAGTTGTATTTTACACAAACATTGCTCTCTCCAGGAAGGTTTATATATCTTTTGTAGGATTTTATAGAGCCTCATTCATGGTTTAGGAGCAAATGTCATTGCTGTTAATTACTATAGCAACAGGTGAATTGAAACATGGTGTCTATTGCGCGCCCTTTCTTCCTGTTAATTCTAAACTTGGAACAACAGTTCTTTGGCACCTATGGTATGTTTTGCCTGCATGCTTGAGAGTTATTTCGTATTTTTATTTTGTTTTCTTTTGCTGGATCTCCTTTCTATTTTTGTACAGTTTCCAATTATTCTTAATAGGGAAAATCATATATATGTCCTGTTTCCGATTTAAAAATAAAAAACTACATACAGTTTTAAATTCTCCCTGCATTTTGTCTCCTTGGTTCTCAGATATATTTTCTATTGTTTAATTTGTCATGTACAAGATGTTCAGATTGATTCTTGAATGATATTTTTTATGATAGGCCTGACACCCTTGTTATTATTAGTAGTCTTTGTTTCTTGGTATGAGCTCTCGAGCTGAAAATAACCCTTTGCAACCCCTTTGATTTTCAGGAAAAGAAACTTCTTTTGGAAAAAAATGGGCCTCATGTTGCACGGATCTCCATTTTCGAGGTATGTAGTAAGTTTATTTATTTACCGTAGTGTCTGAAACACACAGTTTCGTTTGGTATCATGTGGCAAGGACAGATACGGCTGTGGACTGTGTCATAGAATTTGGAATGCTTTTTCACTTTTTTTTTAAGAAGAAACGATAGAAATTTTATTAAAACAATAGAAGGAATTACAACAAGTGGGATAAGAAATCCACCAACTAGCAAAACTAGCTAAGACCTCTCAAGTAGGACTACTTTACAAGTAACTAAAGCTGAACCAAATTCATTTTACTGCTGCTAATACATCCATCACTAAAAGGACGAGCCCAAGCCAATAAGGCTCCCCACTTTGCGAGGGTGTTTTTTTTTTTCTTTTGATGGGGGGGGGGGGGGGTTGAGGGGAACACAGCCTTACCCTTGCTTTGCAAAGAGGCTGTTTCCACGATGAACCTGTGACCTTTCGGTCACAAAGGAGCAAATTTTCCGCTGCTAATACCATTTTGAGAATTTGCCTTGTGTACATGTCTGTGTTTTCATATGGCGTGCCATGAGTTATTTCCTGCAGAATGCCATGGTGTTTTTTCTTGCTCTATTACAATTTGTGTATATTTTTCACTTATTCAAGTTATTATGCAATGCAGACGAATAAAATGACCAGAAACAATCTGGTAGGATATTGTGAGATTGATCTACTTGAATTTCTAACCAGGGTGAGCTACCTTCTTTGTTGAAATAACTCTCTCTCTCTCTCTCTCTCTCTCTCTCTCTCGTTTCCATGATTAACTTCTCATGGTTTTATTTCTTACAATTGTTTTATTACATGGAATAATGAGGTAAGTATTCTGCAGATAGGTAAATCCCATAACAGTTACCTTTTTTGCAACTTAACCCCAAAGCACCAGATTTCGATAACTAATGGAAGTTAATGGCAGTTGTACAAAGCTTTACAAGTTTCCTTGAGCTTGCTTAAGTCTATATCATATTTTCTCCGCTGGTACATTCATTTTTTATGACTAAGCTTTGAAAATGGAATGAATTCCGACTGATTCTCATATACTCTCTCTCTCTCTCTCTCGCTCTTCTCTCGTCTGTACCAGACTACCTCTCTCTCCCTCCATCCGCTGAGCATAAAATGCTGTTGTTGTTGCAGGATTCAGATTCCAATTCTGAGACGTTGGACCTGTTAGATCCATCAACATCAGACAAGATTGTCGGAAAAATTTGTGTTTCATGCTCTGTTGAGGTGTGCCATGTATAAATATAGTTTCTTTGATTAGTCAGTCTATTTAGGAGTAATAACACTTTGCTGGAAAATTTGACAGGACCCTATTGAAACAGAAAAGAGTTTTGCTAGGCGTATCTTATCTATAGTGGTATGTTCCAATTGCGTAAATGTTCTTAAATGTTTTATTAACATCATTTGATCTTCACTTTGACACATCTATGTTGATCTTAACAGTTCTGCTATATTCTACTTCTTGTCCACTATATTATTGCATGTAGTTAAGATATAGTTTCTACTGCACTGCATCACCTTGGTCTGAAGTTCTAATTATGCAGAAACTTTAGTGACATTAAAGCTGTTTTTCTTATCTTCTTTCCTTAATTGGAAAAGTGCACTCTAAGGTTACATGGAAGAGAAACTTGATTCAGTGGTAATTTCATGTAAATATTACTTCAACCACCTCATTAACGACCCATAGTTCAAAAAGTTAGAAGAAGCTCAAGGGTGCAATAACAAGCTTGGTTTATTGCTCCTGAGAAAGTAATGCTTTTGTTACCGAAAGGAAAGGAATAACATGTAAAAGAAAAAATAAAAAGGAATAACAGATATTTAATTCGGGGTTACTAGTGGAGAAGCAGTGGACTTCTGATGGGACAGGGTTATCATTTTTGTGGGACTCTATTTCGAATGATTTTAGAGACTGGCCTTTCTTGTTGGATGTTGGGTGAGATTCAGTAGAATTAGCTTATGTGTTGCTGTTTTTGGTTCTCTTTTTGTTGGAAGGATCATGTATTTCAAGTTTGTTACATTGTTTGATATTATTTCCTAGCCTGAATGGAAATATTTGGTTTCTTGAGTCTATTTTCTTCCATGTCTGTTTTCACTATATTAATTGAGGATCATAATGTTTGCATATCAGCTGATCCATCATTTAAAAGGCCAAATTTCTTGCAACGTTCAATTTTGGCTTTAATAGTTTCTCATGGAAAGTCCTTTTGGATCCTCATTTTATTCTCAGTTTTGGCCAAAGAATATCATGTTTTCTAATTCTTTTCAAACGTCTATCGTTTACAACCCATGCATATGGCCACATGAATGATGTTCATCTTCTTTGGAAGTTCGAGAGGAGAATATATTGGGCCTGTTTGATAATATGTATTATTTGTTTATTCAATTAATGACTCAGAGAGGTAGAGGAGATAAATACTAAAGATGAGAGAGGTGAGGTAGAGAGATTTTAGATGGGTTTTAGTTTTTGTTGTATTTACAAGCTTGTATACTTTACCTTTATCCGCATTATCTTTCTATAAATTTAGTCCATCAAGTGAGAGAGAGGCATGGCCAAACTGGGCCAAATGTGTGATTCAGTCCATACGGGAGTACATTTGTCGAACTAGGCCTCACACTCGTATAAGTGCCTACTTACCACCCTAAAACTTGTAATGGGTGGAGTGAACCAGGATCCTATATAATCAAGCAACGCTTGGAATTTCAGATGCAAAACTTTATATTCTCAACATCTATTTTCTCTGCTTTTTCCCCAGTTTTGATAATCCTTCTTATCTCTTTATTTGGAATATAAAAACATAAAAGGCAATAAAACAGAAACGTCATCAAGCGAGCCAGTTTATGTGGGTATATATGATATAAGGGCTGCTGTAATTTGGATTTCATTCATGAAATGTTAGGATGTTTAGTCTGTTTTTCTGTTGTTGGGCAGTCTAATTTCTGTTGTTTCTTTTTATAATGAATCCATGTTTGTCTTTCTTTCCATTTTTAAGCTTTTATCGCCCTCAGGAATTGAAATATGATATTGTCATATGTCATATGCCTTATATTCTTATGGCGTAAAATTGAAGATTCTGAGATATTGTACTGTTCACAGGACTATAATGAAGATGGAAATCTTTCTTTCTCTGAATTTTCTGACTTAATTAATGCTTTCGGGAATCAAGTGGCAGCAAACAAGGTTTGGACTTACGTATTTATTTATATCTTTGTATCTATATTTCTATTTTCAAAATTTGTTCGAGATTTCTACTCGTGGACCTTATGGAGTTTGCATGGATGATGTAATTTGTATTCAGCTACATGAACACGTATATAACCATTTTTAATCCAATTGAGTTCATTTCAAGCTCACTGTAACACGCTCAATACACATTTTTAATTTGTTCACAGGTCATGGCTCATCTGAGCCTAGCTCCTAAGTCTAAGTGCCTTTTGTTGTGTGCTTAAAAATTGGTTCTCACTCAGTACATGAAACTAACATCCACAACTATACATTTGGCCTCCAATTTCAGATGTCTTTGTTACTTTGTGATACATTTTTAGGCCTGTTTGTCCTTTTCTTTTCCTTTGGTTCAATTGTCTCAGAAATGTCTTCCTTCCTTACTAGAAAGAGGAGATTTTTAAAGCTGCTGACAAGAACGGGGATGGTGTTGTTAGCATGGATGAATTGGCTGCCCTTCTTGCCATTCAACAAGAAAAGTAATGATACAAGTAGAAGTTAGAAGAGTTTTGAACCATGAATTGCCACTGTATATGTTACTATTTGGATCTCTTTGCATATAATCACACCTCAAAACAAGACCAAAAAAAAATCTCTTAAGCCTATGCAGTGTTGAAAATGTGAATTTTATTATTTTTCAGCTTCCATGGCTGTAAACATATGTCCATTTGGGGTTATATGTCATACTTATAGTTGTTGTATATTTATAAGACGAGAATAAAAAATCTATAGGTTTTATACTGTTTTTAAGTTTTGGAGAAAATTCCCTTAGAAAAGTTTATTGAATTGTTGTTTGATAGGTTTTAGAAAAATACTTTTTAGTTTTCCTTACATTTAAAAAAAAAATTATGCGCACTTCTGTTTGGAATGGCTTCAACTCAACATTAGATCTAGGAAGAAGAATTATTTGACAAAACTAGAGGCTATGCTCACGTCTTGGAAAAGGTTAGCTCATTAGGGTAATTTCTGTTGAAACAAACTTATACTAATTAAAAGATTGAAAGAATTTCCAGCTTAGGAAACTATTCTCTGTTAAAAGAAAAAGAGCCTTACTTGTTTTGTTGCTAACTTCAATTGCTATTATGTTTATCACGATACGACTTGAGAGCATTGGTCAGCACATTCTTGTTGGGCTTGTGAGAAAACTTATGGCTAACTGATCCTAAACTAGTTCGGCCCATCGATTATATACTTTGGAAACAGTTTTATAATTCTTACAATTTAGGTTCTTTCTTACTATTACCCTTTTTTATGCCAGACCTGAGTTTTGATTTTATTTATTTTATACCATGATTTTCAGTTTAATGTAAATGCAACTTGTTTGAATGTAGAATTTCCCTTTAGTTCTCATTCTTGAGAAGATGAATAAAACTATTTTGTTTTTCAGGGAACCACTAATGAATTGCTGTCCTGTTTGTGGTGAGACTCTTCAAGTCTCTGATAAGCTGAACTACATGATCCATTTGACCCTATGTTTCGATGAGGGGACTGGAAAACAGGTCATGACTGGAGGATTTTTGACCGATAAACAGGCTTCTTATGGGTAATAATCTTGTCATATTAACAGGCTTCGTATTGTTGGTGATCATTTCAGTTGAGTGGATATATTAATCTGTGTTATACTTGGTATACTAAGGTCATACATATCTGTAGGTGGATGTTTAAACTCAGTGAATGGGCCCATGTTTCATCTTATGACATTGGTTTAAACTCTGGATCGAGTGCTGCTCATATTGTGGTATACTTTCTTGGTTTAGCTTACTTTTATATCTGCTAAAGGTTAGATAGGTACTTGTTGTTTTGTTTCTTTTAAATGTGAATCCCTTTCCATAATGGTATTCATGCTTGAGGTTTTTAGTTGCGACACCGTTCAGACTTTCTCCCTTGCATTGTATATCTGCCCTGCCCTTCCATTGATGTTGTATGTTTTGTAGACTATGTTTTAGCCGTAATGACAAATTGAAAGTTTAAAATGATGCACAAGTTACGAGAGACGGACATGTTCAAACCTTATAATTTGCATGAGTTGAATGAACTCAAGTCTTGTTTGTACGATTATGAAATATTTTCATACGATCATAACAGTACCACAAGAATGGAACCTCTAGTGGTGAGGTGTTGTATGTTAATGATGTGTTTGCTATTGTTTTTTAATTATATGGATCACTTTCTGTGTTCACAAGTTCAAATAATTAGAGCATCCAACTCAAAACCAGTTGCATGATATAATAAAAAATTGATCATATTACCAGAGAGCTTAACTGGTATGCATCATAGTGATTGTTAACCTGGTAAATTTGTTCATTTTTCTACTCTAGCATGCCATTGAAGCATTGTAGATGTGATTCAATCTGCTATGTTCCAAAATGTAACATTAACAGTATTGCTTCAGGTATTTGATCGGAGGACAAAGAGACTTGTGGAAGAACTGATAGATGAAAAGATTGTTTTGTCTATGAGAGCTATTTACCAGTCAAAACTAGGGCTTGGCCTTTTGGATACAGGTCTGTATTAATTTGAAAATGTAAATACATGTATCTAATGAAGATGCAGAGGATGTGTTGTGATTCATGAGCACCTTCCTCTTATCTCAATTGACATCTTATATTACTTGATAAATTGCTTAGGACCATTGACCTTATTTACCTTCCATCTTTTCTATCAACAATGTCACCTTCCTTATCCTCTAATAAGTGCAATTTGTTTTTTAATGCTTTTGATTTAAGTTCAATAATCTGATATTAACAACTATAGTTTCAGTTTGCTCATGGTCTTTACCCATGGCCGTGGGGACATGTTGGTTGTAACTTGTAGCTACGAACTCTGTCATTAAATCTACCCACGCTAAATCTACTTTCAGAGGAGACTTGTGGCTTTGAACTGACCGTCAATTACCTATCCAAATAATAATAATAGTAGTTCCTAACTTTTAGAGTTCTTTTGCTATCTAGAAGCAGGTTTTAGTTTCTCTGAATTCTTTGGTTGCTTTTTATTAACCTCATTTTTATTAATATGGTTCACCAATTTAATGCAGGGGCAAAGCAGCTCCTGCAAAGCATCTCCGAAAAGCAAGGGAGGACAATGAACTCAGTTGAATCTGCTAAAGATATACCAAAATTCATCGAATTTTTTAAGGCATGACACTTTTGTTAGAATAACATTATTATTAATCTGTTATGAACTTTTTTGAATGTGCTGCAATACATGGAAAAGACTGGGTTGTGTGTGCGATGCAGTAGCTACAACATTTTCATCTCTTGAAACCCAAAATTAAGCTCTCTATATGTTCTTTCCTTTTGAACTGTTTTTTATCAGTAATGCTCACGTTCGAATAATGTTATTGTACGTTCACTCAAAGCTGAAGCGACATCCATTTGATGAAGTTTAACTATTTTGTAGGATCAAATCAATTTGGCTGATGTTAAGCACCCTCTGGAACATTTTAAGGTAGGCTGGGGCTTTGGAATCGGATGAAATTTATCATGTTTACCTATGTATTAAAACAGTTCGTTCTTGTTTGGCTAATTGATGCATTCTTCACTTTGATTTAATATGTTTGACCAAATGTATCAAGGGGGGTGTTCATGCTTTTCCTCTAAGCTGAAGTTGCATAATGATGCGTTAGCAGCCCTAACACAAGGCAACAGGATGCCTATATGAATAACTCTTACATATTAGTTGATTTGCAACCTCTTTTTCATTACTATTTAAACATTTGACATTTGACATTTCTCTTTAACAGATTGGCTGTTGGATCTAGTTTAGTTTCTTTTGCTTGTGAAATATTCTTGCTTTTGCTGGAACATTTGACATTTGAACATTTGACATTTGACATTTTCTTTTACATTGTCAAGATGATAAACATCTCTAATTTCTGAATTTTTGCATGTAGACATTTAACGAATTTTTTGTGAGAGAGTTAAAGCCTGGAGCAAGACCAATTGCCTGTATGGATCGAGATGACATTGCCGTATGTGCTGCAGATAGCCGTCTTATGGCATTTAAATCTGTTGATGAAAGCCTGAGATTTTGGATTAAGGTTATTTTTATCATTTTTACTTGAATTCTTGTTGATGACTTCATTATTTTCTCAAGATTTTTTTGGTGCTTGTCTCTTCTTAGTTCCGGGAATTGAATTGCGTAATTAATTAATTTAAAAGCACGAAAGATGGAAGTTAAATGATGAATGTGTGCACTTATTCAACTCGACCCTTATTCACTACCTTCTCAGAGACATAAGATTATAAGGAGCTTGTCTAGAAATATTAATATACCAATGCAACTTATGCAATAAAGATATAGATTCTAATCATATATCTTTGTTCTGCCACTTCGCCTTCAATTGGTTAAAATAATGATTATTAATGTATTCATACTGTTAGAGTACCCAAGTATTGAGTGTTTGAGTACCCAAGATGTTAATGTATCATGCACTGAAACCATCACCTCAGGTTGTTCAAATTGATTGTTGTGTTTTGTCCAGTCTGGTCATTAAGTGTTTGAGTACAGTATTGAACTCGTCTCTTAATGAAAGTATCAATTTGTGGGAGCACAAATCTTACATAGGGTTACAACGATTCTGGTGTAGCCTCTGTAATGACATCTCTTCAGAAAGCAAGAAAGTTGAAATTTGAGAGCCTAGGTTTTTGGAATTACGATTGCATGCCTTTACATTATGCGAAAATGATAATTATATTCCCCTGTATCCCAGAAGATTGGAATCCTTTAGGAAGGAAATGCTAATGGAAGTAGAATTGTTTGTCAAGATTTGTAGATATTATTTTGTTTTATTTGGGGACGAGTCAACTTTATTGCTAACAAATAATGGAACTACAAAGTGCATAGCAAATGTGTTAAAATTAATAGGTCTATTGGGTAATATTTCTTTTATATTTGGAGCTATGATCCACTTCTTATGCTTCTTAATATTGTTCTTTTTGTATTTCTGATTCTATTTTCTTGTTTTTTTTTTTTTTTTATAAATATTTTTAGGGTCGAAAATTTTCAATTCAAGGGCTTTTGGGGAAGGATCAATGTTCCAGTGGTTTTTTTGATGGATCGTTGGTAATATTTCGTTTGGCACCGCAGGTATTTGTTATAATGTTCTTTGATTACCGTGTACTATTTTTTTTTTTTGAGAAGAAACTATAACATTTTATAAAATAGAAAAGCGGAAATACACAGAAGTGGATAAGAAATCCACCAAGAACAAAACAAGAAAATTTCTCAAGAGGATCTGACTACAAGTTGCTAACCCTCAACCAAAATCACTTTACAGCTGCTAACAAATCCCACAATATGTGAGAAAGAGAGTAATTCTTAAAATCATTCGAAACTGAAGCCCAGAGGGCTGCCCAATATCTTACTCTTCCCCATAGATCTGCTACCCCCACACCAGTATAATCCTCAAAAATTCTTTTGTTACGCTCCAACCAAATGTTCCAAAAAACTGCCGACACCAGACAACCCCACAAAGCTTTAGCTTTTCTCCCAATTCCTAGAGCCTCAAAATTGGTGTTTAGAAGCATGAAACAACCCTTTGGAATGACCCAACTAACTCTAACCTCTTGAAACAATTTCCCCCACAGTTGAATCGTGTAAGAACAATGGAGAAAAATGTGGTTAACACTCTCCTCCTTAGCTTTACACAAACTGCACCAATGGGGAGAGAAACAAATAAAAGGGCTTCTCCTTTGCATTATCTGATTTATATTTTGATATTAATTGTCTCTTATGGTTTCAGGATTATCATCGCTTCCATTTTCCTGTTTCTGGAACTATTCAGAAGATTGTAAATATACCTGGATGCTTATATACAGTATGTGATTGTAGATGATAGATATGACATTTTGGAAATCCTTGATTCGTATTTTCTACAGATTTCCTTTTTCCTTTTCCCTTATGTTTTTCCTTTTTCCTTTTTCAGGTTAACCCCATAGCTGTCAATAGCAAGTATTGTAATGTATTCACCGAGAATAAGCGAGTAGTATCAATTATATCAACTGCAGAACTTGGAAAGGTTTGTTTCTACAATCATTTATATTTCCAAAACGTCAATCTCATTTCTGTTCACATAAAGTGTTCTCTTGGACATTAAGTAGTGATACATGCCCAGTCTAATGTGCTTATAAAAATTAGTTATATTGGTGCCTTAGGATGAAAAACTTTGACCGAAACTTTGAAATATCGGTCAATATTTTTCGGTTTTTCAGCAGTGATGACACAAACATAGATGGAAGGTGGACCATTGCATCCTGTTGCCAGTCTTGGTGGAAATCTGGAAATTCCAATTTTTCCACTTGGTGGAATGTATTGTATCTAGGAAGATATTCGAGCTGTTTAAATATGCAGGGTGCGTTATGCCGGTTTCATCATGTGGGTGTGGTGCACGCCATGTTTAGAAAGTAGTTTACCAAAAAAAAAAAAAAAGAAAAAGAAAAAGGAAAACAAGGGACGATGCAAAAGCAACCACTTTCATGTGAACCAGCTGGAGAGAGCAATTTTTGGACTATAGATCCAGAGAGACAATTTTCAATTTACTCGGCAAAAATTCACCCATAAAATGTGGCTTGGGTTGGACTATATATAGCTTAATTAAAATGTGGATCCACAAAAGTGTTGGCCTTAATGAAGATGTGAGTCCATCAAATTGTTAGCTTACAAATATTACTTAAAGTAGGTTAAGCTTAAATAAGTATTATCAAAGATAGCATTTAATTCCAAAAATTGCTTGCACAATGGTAGTTAAGATTCAATGCCATATTGTATCTTTGGGATTCCATTTTTAAGATTTTTACATGTTTAATTGATGGATTATGAATTGGTTTAGCATTTTCTAAAGGGTTCATTCAAGATTTTCATCTTTTTAAGCTTTTCTGTCGCTTTAATTTTTTCATCACTACCAATATTTTCTGTAAAATCTGACTACCAATTCTTTCACTGACATTGATATTAACGGTCTTATCTTTTTGCATTACAAAATAAATGTTTTATAAGTTTTCTGTACTTACTATTGGAGTGCCAATAGCAGTAGTGTAATTGTTTTGATCATCTTTTTTTTTCTTTTCTGAAGGTGGCTTTTGTTGCAATTGGTGCGACTATGGTTGGCAGCGTTACCTTTTCAAAGAAGGAGGGTGACCATATTAAAAAAGGAGAAGAGGTTAAGATTCAATTTTTGAATTATTTTTCTTTTGCTTTACTTTGGAGTTGTTAACTATAGTCCTTGAAAACTTACCTGATTCTTCCGTCACAGCCTGTTAGTTTTTCTGTAATTTCAAGGGTTCAAAAATGTCTACTTGCTTCATATATACTTGCCCAGCCCCATCACCCTCCGCTTTCCTTCTCCTATTTCCCCAAAATTGGAGATTAACTTCAATTTGAGATGAAAAAGTGGTTTACAACTTCAAACGGGAGAAGAAAATAAGAGGTGAGAGGTTAGAGAATTTATATAACATGAGTGGATATTTGTAACCCCAAGTTTTGACCCAAAGAAAAAACACTGACAGAAGGACCAAAGTGACAATTAAATGTTGGATAACTATGCAAGGAACTTGTAGTGGTTTAGAGCGTTTACCTCTGCACTCAAGGTCCCTATGTTCAAATCGCCAATAAAAATAAAAACTGTTGGATGACTATATGGAATTCAAAAATGTTGGACCAATGTTAGAATCGGGTAATGGTTGAGAGAATATAGCTACCGTTTACTCTATTTGATACATTTATATGATTGTACTTCACACATACTACTGTACACAGATAATGTGCTGATGTACACTGTCTTTGTTTCTTATTGACATTTATGTTCATTCAATTTGCAGTTTGGCTATTTCTCATTTGGTGGAAGCACCGTAATTTGTGTTTTCGAAAAGGTTGGTATAATGATTGAAAAGGTGTTGGATGCGGATATAAACATTGTCGCATCACTATCATCTCCTGTTTTGGCCTATTATCAGATAATTGACATGCCTAGCTTTTCTTCTTGTTTCCGTTGCTTTTGAGTCTTTGACACAGATGGGGAGTAGTTTTGGGATTGTGCGAAGAGTTAGAGAAATTGATTTTGGTTTTTAAAAATTTTCTGGGTAGATGTGTTGGCGAAGTATGCAGGTGAGATGGGTATTTTCTAGTGCGGAATAGAAGCTCTCCTAATCTAAAATTTAGGTGGTAAATCGTCGTAAGTTTACAGTTTATGATTTATGGTGTCATGCAAGCGTATATCGAACTTTAACTGCTAGAAATGATTATTTCCATCTGGCTTATTTTGTGGGATGTTAACTATATGCAGGATGCCTTTGAGATAGACGAGGACCTCCTGGCAAACAGTGCGAGATCACTGGAGACGTTGGTTTCGGTTGGGATGAAGTTAGGCGTGGCCAAGAAACAAGCCAAGACTGGGTTGCCAAACTTGGAAAAATGTGTGTTGCAAGATTGATAAGGCTAATTCTTGTATGCTATGTTTCCATGTTCATGGTGCTGGACTAGGATTTCAGCGTACTCAGACCGGTATTTGTAGTCTTGTAATAAGGATGGTTTAAAGGAACTGGTTGATGTGAATTCTATTCATCTTAATGAAGCTGTGTATCTTATCAATTCGAGTTGCTTATTTTTGTGAATACAAATTGATACTCAACGAAAATGAAAGCATATGAATGCAAGTTGTAAACCATTGCGAGGGGTAACTAAACCAAATAGTAGTTAATCACTTGTATCAACCGAAGGCATTCTCGTCTGATTGTCGATTAAACTAAAACATGCTCCGCTCACTGTGAACCTTGTATGATCCAGTGCAAAATATTTTACAACGTGCATATAACAACAACAAAGTCTTATCTTATTAATTCCGGATGCGCCTGCACAAACGCATAAATTTCAGCAAGAATATGGAATAGCTACTGCTTTTAGAGGATACTTTCTATGGACAGTCGCACCCGTGGATTCGGCCATGTCTAGGTCCTCCCCTCTTGCACCACCAGGCAATACCCAATCAAACTTGTGGACTAAATTTGCCAAAGCAATCTCTTTAACAGCCACAGCAAACTGAATTCCGGGGCAACCCCGTCTGCCAGCCCCAAACGGAATTAATTCGAAGTCCTTCCCTGTATAATCTATGTCACTACTCAAAAACCTTTCCGGCTCGAACTCCTCTGGGTTGTTATATGACTTGGGATCTCTTCCAATCTGCCAAGCATTCACTATAACTTGTGTGTTGGCCTTAATGTCGTAACCGTTGATTTTAACATCTTGGGTTGACATCCTGGGCAACAGTAGCGGAAATGGAGGATGTAAGCGAAGAGACTCCTTAATCACTGCCTTCAAGTAGTGCATTCCGACAAAATCATCCTCCGTTATGTCTGTTTTGTTTCCAACTATTCCCCGTACCTCTTTCTGCAATTTTTTCATTACTCTGGGATGCCTTAAAAGCTCAGACATTGTCCACTCTAGGGCTGTAGATGTCGTATCAGTGCCAGCCGAAAACATATCCTGCAAGAGTATTCATTGAACTATAAAATCAAGTTTTAATGCTTTATGTCACAAATACAGCAGTAAGAGAGAATGTTCATTACCAAGGTGATAGCTTTGATGCAAACTCGATCGAGAGGAATAGGAAGCACGTTTTCTTTCTGAAGGGAAAGCAAAACGTCCACAAGATCCTTTTCGTCATCGTTCTTGACATGATCATCGCTATCCATATGCTTTTGAACAACTGTCTCTAAGAAGTCATCATATCGTTTAGCGAGATCATCTTGCTTAGCATCCAAACCATTAAGACGTGAGCACCAAGAAAGCCATGGGATGTAGTCACCAATATTGATGCGTGACATTATCTCCGTCAACTCCACGGTAAGCCCCTTAAACATCTTCCCATCTTCGTCACCATCGCTGTACTTGGTCCCAAGTGTAATTCTAGAGATAACATCATTAGTAAGCGTCAGAAAGATTTCGCTTAAATTAAAAACTGACGATGTAGTTGACGTCGATTGCTTCATGATGTTTTTGATCATGGAGTTGGCTTCCTCTTCTCTCACAGTGCGAAAAGAGTGAACCTTTTTTCTGCTCAGAAGATTTAACACACATATGGCCTTGACCTGCCTCCAATACTCGCCATAAGGCGCCGATGCCACGTCTTTGAAGTCGTAGAGAAATTTCTTAAAGAAAGTGATCTTGGGTCTGCTGGAGAATGCGATGTCATGGGTCTTCATGACCTCAGAGGCAGCCTCAGCCGACGAGACCACCAGGATTGGCATGGTTCCGAAATGGAGCATCATGAGAGGCCCGTGGCGTTGAGCTAAAGCTCCAAGTGAGCGATGAGGGTACAACCCTAGCTGGTGAAGGTTCCCGATGACAGGCAGCTTTCGCGGAGAAGGTGGCGATGAGTTTGGGGTGGAGGTGGTGAAGGACCATTTGTATATGAGGATGAGGAAAACGGCCACCAGTAAGAAATATTTGAAGGAAAATGGTTGCTGCAGTAAGCTTGATAGGGTTTCAGTTATTATTTTCATCAGCTCCCCCATTTTCTTTTCTGTTAATCTGTTCTTCTTCTTCCCTAACCTACAGACAATATATATAAGATCGATCAGGCTCCGGCTTTCCACGAAAGAGGTTGGACAGCACATATCAAAGGAAAAAAAAATAAAGTAACAAAATAATCATCTGTGTTGTAGAAATAAAGACTGAATAAACAAACAAATTACCAGATCGATATTAAACAAGAGCGCCTTAAATTAATGCCGGAAACCTGGTCGAAATTATTTATTTATGCATTTTGCTTTTGTTTTCTGTGAATGACGGACCAGTAATATATTATCCAATATTAATTTGACAGGCTCTGACGATTTTGAATCTTCCCTCTCCATTAATAGAAAACATGGTATATATACCCCCTATATACCACCGTCTTCGATTTACATTGTTTGCTATTGGATTGAAATGGATCTCTTTAAATTTAAGTTATTTTGAAGGTTGAGGAGAATGGTGATACGACTTGGTGGATATATAGAGTTTTTCTCTTCATCCACTGCGTCGAGATCAAATAATTATCGCGTCTCGAGATCAAATAATTCTCCTTCTTATAAATTAGATCAAATTATTGTAGATTATACATCTTTTTTCATGAACTTCTAAAAAAATAAAGGAGAATGATTTTTCATTTTAAGGAAATTAGACCAAATTTATCATTTTTTTTTTCTTTCAACATAACTTAAAAATAAGTACTCATCTATTCCATTCCAATCCTTCAAACCAAATGGAGGCCTTTATGTATTATTCTTCTACAAAGTAATTCTCATGAGTTCATTCAAGTCGGTCTATGTGAATCTCACGCCAAGGAATGAATGGACCTCTCATACGCTTCATTATATTGAGTAATCCAACTCTAAATTACGACTTGGTTTATGGTGGAGCCTCACTTTCTTTTAGTATTAGACAGTGGCGAAGCCAGGATTTCTCGGGGGGAGGGGCGAACTTAAAAGAGTGTAAGGTTAAAGAAAAACGGCAACAACTAAATCTTTTTATATAGTAATGTCTTTCATAATTAAGAACTATACTATAAGAGGATTTAAGGACTACCCGAAATGTTTGAAAGAGGATTTAAGCATTGTTTCTTATAGTATCGTTCCATTATGTAACTGTAAAATAGAAAGAAAAAAAATTCTTAGACTCTTAATCCTAGAGTAAACTATACTAATATGCATAATAACTAATGCAACCAACAATTCAATCAATCAATACCAATTAGCAGACAAATTATTCAATAAATAAAAATTCAATTCAACTAATCATATGAATAATCGTAATTTCTATACATTATGTAATAATTCAATTAATTAATCAATAAGTTTAGTTAAAGATGGCTTTTGACATGCCAATTTATCTATATGTACAATTATACATACATTACACACGATTCTTCTAATTCCCAATTCGAAAAAATAATTTCATAATTTCATATCAATAATCATAGAAGCATATGATTCACATCAATTATCAATAACCATATTAATGCATTACCATATGAATCTGATTCTATACCAATTAAATGAAATTTGTATTAAATAATTAATTAGGGTTAGGGATTATACATTTAAGAATTAAAAAATTTACCAGCTTGTGGAAAAAGGTCCAAGAGGGGGATTCAGGGATATGAACACTCACATCTCTCTTAGATATACTCATAGCCTTTACTCGCAGATACTTTCCATACTTTCCACTTCATCATCACCGCCACCCCCAAACATGGTAGCCATTTTCATGGCTAGCTTCGTGGCCATATCTCTTCTCTGAAAATCCGACAGCAAGCTCCAACTGTCGCGCATGTTCCCAATCTCAGACATCAACTGGTCCAAAATCTTCAAATTCAAAATTTATACCCTCATCCGGTTCTGGGGCTTGGTCATGTTCTGTGTCCTGTTCAGGTTCTTCTGCACTGGATACTCCTTTGCTAATACCATCATCCAACTCAACCGTTGAGGTTGAGGCATGGGGAACCTCCTTATCAGAACTGGTTCCATTCTCTTGTCTGCATTCTAGGACAAGATTACTTTGAGCAGCCAGTCCTCGCATATCTGAAGGTCCAGCAAAACCATTTGCAGAAACCCATTCTTCCGTGTCATCAAATGGATCAGCTGAACCCGCAGAGAGGACTTCATGCTCAAATTCATAATCAGATTCTTCATCTGACAAGTCTAGCACAAAGGATTCAAGTTTCAAACATTCAGAATCCTACTTAATAGTAAAATATATATTATAAACCAAATATAAGCTGCATAGTATAAAACCTCCCCTGATTTCAGATTCATTCCAGGTCACATATGTCGGAAACGGCGCCGTTTTGTTTTACAATTTTTAAATTTTTTTTACTAGGCCCAAAACGACGTCGTTTTGGCCTGGTTTAAAAAAAAAAAAATTAACAACAATCTGCAGATTGCAGATTGCCCAGAAAAAACAGAGGAGTGAACTAGGGTTTTCCGGCGAGGCGCTCGCGAGGGGAGTGGCGAAGAGCTGGGTCCAGTGGTGTTTCCCGGCGAGGGGAGTGGCAGCCGCCACTCCTCGCCCTCACGTGGCTTCGCCACTGGTATTAGAGCATGCTAAACAACGTGTTGAGCCTCACAGTCCATGTGTTCTCACGTTGGTCTCCTAGTTCATATGCATTGTTTATTAGCTCATGTGTTAGTTTTATATGGCTATATATTATTTTGAAAAGTTAGGTTGTCAATCAATTTTATACTTCAAGCTGACAATAAAAAATTGCTTTGACCAACATCTGATCAATTTTTTTCACCTTAACTAATCTAGAGATGAGTGGGGTAATAGTATTAGAATTATTTTTATTCGTGTTTCTTGCTGCAGACATATCATATTATGTAGCATGAAGCATTGTCGTTGCATACATGATATAAACAATTCAATGGCGGGAAAAAGATGCCGAAACGTTGAAATCGATGAGAGGAAGGATGCTGTTTGTCCTCTTCAATGATTGCCAGTTATATTGTTTTTAACATTTTTTATGTCACACTTGATCATTACCCGATTTAATCAAATCCTTTTTTCTTTTTTTTAAATATTTTTTCATTTATTTATTTTACGAAGAATCAAATTGCATTTCTGCAGCATGCTCACGCAATTTTTTTTTTCTATTATGAATGAATGCATGGATTTAAACAGAAAAACATAATAACCTGTCAATTCAGAGATGGTTAGCATGTCAATTTGGTACCTTAGACTTTTTTCAAATTTTCTAATTGTTTTTTGGGATGCCTATGTACATAAGCCATTTTCCCAACAACTGCACAATCTTTAGATTTTTGCAGGTCTTTCTACTATTTTGTCTATTTGGAAAGCTCAAAATAAGTTTATTTTTTAGCGTCGCCCAATCTATTTTCATCGTCGCTCATATCATTTCTTCTTTGGGGATTCAACCTATCCCTCGCAAGGTGCCAACTATCCTTCCAGTTCTTTGGTCTTCTCCTTGGGGTTTGACATTGTCTTTGGCTGGAAAGTGACTTTTCTAGTGTTATTTTTGCTCTCCAATCAACTAATTTTGATCTTCCTTGGCCTCTTCGTACGCAATGGTCTATTTGTTTGGACTAGATTCAGAAGATGGGTTTTTATGCCTCTCACATATATCGCCAAGAAAATATGGTTGGAGACAATTTTGCTAACATGGGCTTGTCTTCGTCAACTTTGGTATGGCTTGATTCCCCTCCGATAGCGGTTCGTGCTGCTTTGTTTTCAGACTATGTTGGCTTTCCTGGCTACTGCTTTTCAAATTAATGTGCACCTAACATACATGTTTGTTTTACTTTATGAATTTTTTCCTCAACCTTGTGATGTTACTTGTTTTGTTTTGCAGGTTTAGACCTTAGGTTCGGTTTTAAGAGGGGTTAGGTTTCATGTCCCCTTCTTTTCCTTGTAATTTGGTTGTTTTTGTTTCTAGAGGGGTTTATATCCTCCTGACTAGGTGTACCCTTTTTTTCGATATCGAAAAAATTCCCCTCATACCGTCGAGGTTTCCTAAAAATAATAATAATAATAACTGGCCATTGACCAAATAAAACACTCGACCCGTTAAACTTCAATTTGAAATATGATTTTTTCATGTTGTTTATAAACTTGCTAAATCTAGTGTAACGACCCAAAATTTTTATTTGGAAGCTAAATCTGGTGATAGGCCAAAATAAAGTCATGGTCAATCTTTACGCTATTAACCATGGTAATTTCTTTCCTTAAAAGAAGTCAAGCACAATATTAAAGTTGGGTTATTTATGGCTGCATCTAACCGTCTTGTTGGATTGCCTACTTACCTTACGATGAGATCAAGCCACTCGTAGTTCACAATATACTTCTAGAACAACATACTAAAACTTCATTACGATCCAACAGTTGGATCTCCACCAATAGCAAATTCAAGTGGCGGTCCACATTTGATTTTACAAACTTAGAAATCCAATTCGGGAAGATCCGTATGTCAGATTCTCGCTCCGTAAGTTCCCATTGTCCTTAAATATTATGTACTAATACGTATTAAAGTTTGGTAACGATCCAACGGTTGGATCATCAATTCATATAATGACTAAGTGGCGGTGTCGATCAAAACTATAGTCATACGTCGAAATTTCGTCAATCGGACGTTACATATGGAATAAGGGTATCCAAATTAACCCAGTTTTCTAATGAACTCCAAAAATTACCAAATTTCGCATGCAAGTAGAGTTCAATGAGAGAAACAACTTTCATACCTGGGTTGAAGTCCAATTCGGCCGGGAAACACCTCAAATCGCCCTCGAAATGGTTGGGTGGTTGGAAACTTCCAAGCCTTGCCGCTCCTCCATAGAAGTTTCGATGACCGTGATTGTTGTTAGGTTTTACTCATGCTAGGAAGGGCTACCAACCCCAGTTGGTGCACAACCGTGATTGTTGCCGGAAGTGGATGTAATGTCTCTAGGGTTTCGGCGAACCCGCGAGGTTCTCGTGCTTCGTTTGTTAAACTTGGTAATCCACAAGTGGAATTAAGGGGAGGGCTCGACTGGGTTCGAAGAGAGGAGTAATTTGACACCAGCCCCGTCGTCAACGGTGGCCGAAGTAGAGAGATATGGCAGGGTCGGGTCGGCGGGTTGAAGGGAGGGTCCGGGTTTCACTGGGTCTCTCATTCCCTCATTTCCCTCCTTGCTCTCTCGTTTCATTGGTCCATGTCTTCTCCTCTCCCCCCAATTGAGTAGCACCCCCTTCCTTTCTTTCCTCTTCTTTTCTTCATAGCCACACACGTGGCATCATCTTACTGCTCCAACAAATTTGAAGCCCCCTTGATGATGGTCAAATGACCATTTTGCCCCTACATTTACTCGCCTATATCTTTTTCATTATAACTCCGTTTCACGAACGGTTTTCGCCTACGCGCTCGTAGGGTCGTCCTCTATTCAAATATATCAAGAAATACGATAAAATATATAAGGATAAAATACGTCCTCGTGTAATTACGCTAACCAAATAGAGGCATTTTCGTCATTCCACACTCAACGAAAAATTATACAACATAATTAATTCTTAATCCAGAAGCGGGATTTCACATTTTCCCCATTTGAATTTCATAACCATAAATCGATCTATTTCTGATTTTCCTCCACATATTCCTCCACATAAACACTAACATAAATATCCACATCATTTCTAAAATGTTCAGGGTATTGCATCTAGAACTTGAGTCTAATTGTATTCTTTTGTACATGTAAATTCGATACCAAATATGTACCTATGTATTTCCATAAATAGTTCTGAATTCAATTTGAACCATCTATTTAATAAAGAAATGTTGTGTGATGTTTTTAATTTGTGTACTCAAGTCTCCAACTTCAAGGGGTTTTAAGTTCCAAAATAACGTCAGCAAATATACAGGCCAATACGGAGGAAAACACTCTAAATCACATAAAAAAAACATGTACAAGTAATCGACAGGCTAGCTAGATAACTCCAAATGTGTCTTAACTCGTGTTTACAAGACTATCAAAAAATTACAGTGTATGCATCAGGCGCACCAAAGGGCATAACTTTACTTTTTATTAATCACGAATTCAGTGTCTCCATGTTCATAAAATTTGTCAATCATCCATCCCCAGTTCAGGGAACAAAACATACTGTTTGAAGCATTTCACCGACTCAAAAACTGAAAAACAAATGCCCATTCTAGGACAAAACTAATCACCACATCACTTCAGTTACGGGAAAAGCTTCGGTGCAACCTGCATCGCGCATTTGTAGATTTAGGCTTTTAGGTGAACAAACAAGAAAGTATGGGTAAATCAGTTTCAGGACAACTGAACAGTACTATACTTATACATTTGTCTATTCAAGACCAGAAATCAAAATATTGTCCAGTACAATGCTTCTGTCCGCTTTCATCCTCTTGGATCCTCTTAACATGCCTGTAACAAATTATGAAATTGCCATTTTTACACACCCTTTGCAAACTAATTCAAATTGGAGGCCACAAACTTCCGTTTAGGTAAAACTATTTTGGGAAGGACTGTTCATCTTTGGCATGTACGTAGCAGAGAATGCACAAAAGGTAGAAAACCACAAAATAATTACGTGGAGAGTTTAACAGTTAATATTCTAAATCTTAACTATCTCTATTTATTAATTCCATATGGTTAGGGTGAAATATTTCCGACTTCCTTTTGTTTCCTTATGACTAGTGACTACCTACCACTGACCAATTGCTTAAACAACGAAATCAAACTACGAAAACATGTATCGCTCTCTCTTTCCGTTTTTGTTTGTAAATTATATTACATGTTTGACTATCATCTCCTGTCATTATGAGTTCATGCTGAACTCTTGAATCTTGAACTAAAAGTCGCTTTCTATTTTCAGAAATTTGCCAAACCGTTTTTGGTGTTCGGTATGTGCCTTACTAGTAAGTAAGACATTAGATGTCAAGCTGGTCTTCAAGGACGACCCTTATCCTGGTCAGGGTAATGAAACAAGGGAGAAAGACACTTCATTGCCAAAAAACATTAGGGTGTTGCAAATACCTGATACTCGAGGAAAGCTGTCACACACTTTGGCTTGCACGACTTTTCGAGGTACTTCTTTAGATCAACAGGTTACTCATCCGTCCTAAATATGTTTTACCAAAAACTATTACGAAAAATAGAAGAGACATACTACACATGCGCACACAAATGAAAAGGGACATGCTGAACATAAATTGACAATAGAGGCGTCAGACACAAAACTAGTAGAGCATTGGAGAATACATAATAGTATTATCACTAGAGAAAGAATTGAGCTACCAATACCATCTATTAAGGGAAGGATCCAGTAGTATGAACATTCAGAACTGACAATTTTGTTGTGGAAAGAAGATTTTCTGCTAATTCTGCAGTGATCATGCATTTTTGTAATTTACCTAGCCACATGTGAGATATTAATTAACAAGGTTCTAAAAGGCGCTAGGCGCTAGTCGGGCGGCGGGATGGGGCCTAGCGCCTAGGCGGCTAGGCGGAGCCTAGGCGGGCGATTAGGCGGACTAGGCGGACTAGGCGGATTTAAGTAAATCTATTCTATTTCGTGTAAATAAGTGTTTGTTTATACTTAAAATATACATAATTTCGTCATAAACTAGAAAATAGAATGACATCTATATTATGAAGTATTGGAATATAATGAAAACATAGGGAGCAAACATATAATGTGTGTATATTTAAGTATTCAATAAGTCTCTTATGTTGCAGTCATATTTAGAATAGGAATGTGATTGTGTAAATCCTAGAGAATATGGGATAGTATCTTATATTCCTATTAGGACTAGATTACCTATTAAATGTTGTAATCATAAAGGGAAAGGTATTCACCCTTTCTACTACTATAAATAAAGGCACAATGGGGTGAATCAAACACACCTCACAATTAAATCAATCTCTCCTCTCTCTAAAGCTAGCCGCACCACCCCTCTCACTCTCTTCCTAGATCGCTCACTCAATTAGGCCTACAACACGTTATCAGCACGCTCTTGCCAGGAGCTAAGGAATTGACGCATCGTAGGAGGAGGCTATCATCGACTACATTCAAAGGCTTATTTGTTTTCTGCTACTCAGGTACGCTTAAAATAAAGTAAGATATTTGAAACGACCCATGAAGCATGAAAACATTCCCCATGATGCATGAACCCCCTATGTTTATATTTTCCTTCCGATATATATATTCACAAATTCATATATATATTTGTTTCATGCATCACACAATTAAATTGTTATGTGGAATTTGTGAGTCAAAGTATAAAACTAAATTAGAAGCAAGTTAGGGTTTTTTCCTAAAACCCTAAGGGAATTGAAAAAAAAAAATATGGGAATAGGGATCGGGACTGGGTGCACCGCACCCTCCCTGCGACGCCAGCACCATCAGGCCTCGGCCTGCTGTGTTTCTGTCATTGGGCCTGCAGCCCACGGTCCTCAGAGGCCCGCGCCACTGCTGCCAGCCTTCGGCTGGGCAAAAGCATGCACACACGCACGTACAAGCCAGCTTTTGCTGGGCTTTTTGCGTGGCCCGCAGATCACACAACGCAGCCCACTGTCTTGGGCTCCCCCCGTGCGCATCCCTCGGTCCATAAGGACCCAACCCAGCTTCGGCTGGATGTTTTCCCCCGTGGCCTGCAGCCATGGTTTCTGGCCTTTCCCCAGGCCCTGCCGTGACCTCTTAAGGCACCCCGTGCCTTCCCCCACCCCACGACACAAGCCCAAATTATCTTTGGAGCTTTGATTTCGATCCAATAATATTATACTAATATTATTTTGCTTCTACAATCGACCCTGTATGGCCCGATTTATCGAATTAATTAAAAGTGACCCACAGTCCATTAATCTGATAATGAATCCAAAATTCTTGACCTGAAGATCACTTTTGGACATTAACGATTCAATAATTTCTCTTTATACTTTGAACCGTAACATACTTTCGTAGTAACGAAGCTCTCACACTTGAGTTCCCGAAGAAACTCAAATCCACTACACTAAGTTAGTATATTGCATTCTGTGTTTATTGCAGGAACCTCTTATTATGAACTAATCGTTCATAAAATACTAAATTGAACTTGAAGCTTCAAATTTAGTGCCTTTGAAACCTGAAGTTTTCATTCAAAACATACCACATGAAACCTGTAGCTTTCATGCATAAATTAAACCAATTCATGTCTAAAGAACCTGTATGTTCTCCGATATATGTCTATGGCTTACCATATGACTAAACACGTTTTGTTTCCCTCTGTTTTAGGGACATGTCGAACTTGAACAAGCTCGATTTCACCGCTCTAGAAGTCTCTGGACGAAACTATCTGAAGTGGGTTCAAGACGTGAAGCTCCATTTAACTGCAAAGGGCATTCGAGCCACCATCGAGACTCCCATCGCCGACAAACCTGTTGACGAAGCTCAGAAGGCTACTGCAATGATCTTCATCCGAAGACACATCCATGATGCACTGCAGACCGAGTATCTCGCTGAAGAGGACCCACGCACCCTCTGGCTTGCTCTGGCTGACCGTTTCGATCACCAAAAAGACATATACTTGCCTGAAGCAAGACACGACTGGCAGCACCTTCGCTTCCAAGACTTTAAGTCTGTGAATGAATACAACTCTGAAGTTTGTAGAATCCGTTCTTTGTTGAAATTCTGCAAAGTGGAACTCACCGAATCAGATCTCCTAGAGAAGACCTATTCGACCTTCCATGCCACCAATATTGTCCTGCAGCAACAATATAGGGCACAGAAATTCACCAAATTCTCGGATTTGATCTCTGTTTTACTTCTTGCTGAAAAGCAGAACCAGCTTTTGATGAAAAACCATCAAGCTCGACCCACTGGCTCGCACGCCGCGCCTGAAGCGCATGCGACTAACTATCGCAGCCAGAAAAGACGACAGACTCGTCATGGCCGTGGAAATAGGGGACAAGTCCCACCACGGGCCCATGGTCAACAGAGTGCCGCACCTAAGGGTAAAATTGCGACCCAGCAGCGTCCGCAACTCGCCCCTAAGGTCCCAAACTTCAAGAACAAGGGCAAAGCTCCCATTCAGGCTGCTTCTACTGAATTGGACATGTGCTATCGCTGTGGATCAAAGGATCATTGGTCACGCATATGCCGAGCTTCCCCTGAGGCTATTGCCAAGTATCATTCACGTCGTGAGTCTAACTTTGCACATGTGGATCATCCGGAAGATGCAACTACATCAATGGAGAGATATCGGACTTCCAGGAGGCGTCTGCACCTATGGACGAATAACTTAGACATGATTTTAGGGCATGTACCCCTAGTGGCCGAACCCACTAGGAGTGGCCGGCCCCTATCCCTATTTTTGTTAGGTTTATGGTTTAATTTTTGAACAATTTTTCTAAGTATTTGGAATAATTTGTTTGGTTTTGGTTTGTTTTGAATTATGGATTGTTATTGAAATGGATATTATTTTCTCGAATTGCTTAATTGAATGAATGGAATTATATTTATGCATGTGACCAATTCAATCAATTTCTTTCTAGGTATGCCTAGTGGGGAAGTTAGTTGTCTGGCAGATAGTGCAACCACGCACACCATCTTGCGTGAACGACACTATTTTACTAACTTCGTACCTAAGAAAGCTCCTTTGACACTCTCTCAGGCCCATCCAACCTGATTGAAGGATACGGAAAGGCACGTATCATGTTGTCTAATGGTACACTCTTGACCATTAAGGAGGCACTCTATTCTCCACGTTCCGGAAGAACGTTGCTGAGTTTTAGAGATATTCGAGATAATCAATATCATCTTGAAACCACTGAAGATAATGGTTCTGAATATCTTTGTATCACTTCATACGAATATGGCCAGAAGCATATTCATGAGAAGTTGGAACGTCTGCCGAATGGGTTGTACATCACGACCATTCGGGGCATAGAAGCCCACAATGTGGCCGGCCCTATGCTTGAGTTCCAGGACACTTTGTTGCTTTGGCACGATCGTTTGGGACACCCTGGACGTGACATGATGCGCCGTATCCTCAAATCTTCTCACGGGCATAAGTTACATCCCTATGTTCAGGTCCCTACATGCCAAGCATGTTCTATAGGGAAGTTGAATACTCAACCCTCCCACACAAAGATTATTCACGACCCCCCTAAATTTCTTCAGAGGATTCAAGGGGACATTTGTGGACCAATCCAACCAACCTGCGGACCATTTAAATATTTTATGGTGTTGGTTGATGCATCGACAAGATGGTCACATGTTTGCTTGTTGTCCACACGCAACGCCGCGTTTGCTAAACTCCTAGCTCAAATCATTAAGCTAAGGGCTCACCACCCTGATTATCCGATCAAGTCGATTCGATTGGATAACGCTGGAGAATTTACGTCACAGACTTTTGACGAGTATTGCATGTCAGTAGGGATTGATGTGGAACATCCTGTGCCCCATGTTCACACCCAAAACGGCCTGGCAGAAGCTTTCATAAAGCGCCTTCAAATGATAGCTCGGACTTTGGTTATGAGAACCAAACTGCCGGTATCTGCCTGGGGCTATGCAATACTGCATGCAGCTATGTTGGTCCGCCTGAGGCCCATCGCTACCCAACCACATTCACCGTTACAGTTGGTCACTGGATACGAGCCTGACGTCTCGCATTTACGGGTGTTTGGGTGCGCCATTTATGTGCCAATAGCGCCGCCACTACGTACCAAAATGGGACCTCAGAGAAAAATGGGAATCTATGTCGGTTATGATTCGCCATCAATTGTTCGATACTTAGAACCCTTGACAGGAGATCTCTTCACCGCACGTTTTGCGGATTGTCACTTTGATGAGACAGTCTTCCCGTCGTTAGGGGGAGATAAGCATGCTAACGTTCCCGTAGAACGCCGCGAATTGTCGTGGTATGCTCCCACTATGTCTCATTTAGATCCCCACACTGCTCAGTCTGAAACTGAGGTGCGACGAATTATAGATCTTCAGAGCATTGCTCAAAGCATGCCGGATCCTTTTAATGATCTAGCAAAGGTGACAAGATCACATATACCCGCTGCAAACACACCTGCAAGGATAGATGTACCTCGTGTACGTCAACAACCTGCCTGGGAAGGCCGGGCCGTCCCCGAAGGAGGGGAGGCCGCAACTTCCACGCAGGAAGGTACATTGGCGGCTAGCCAATCATCTGGTCCGACCCTGAAGCGTGGCAGACCCCCTGGTTCAAAGGATTCACAACCCCGGAAGAGGAAAATGGCACCAACTAGTGACCCTAGTTTGAATCCGACCATCGCTTACTCATTCGTTCCAACGCATGAGGTTATTCTAGATTACGGTGATGCTTCAGACGAAACATGCCGGCCTCCCGAGAATCGCGAGATTTCGGTCCACTACACAGTATTGGATGAGGTTTGGAAAAGAAATGAGATGATCGTCGACGATGCATTCGCGTACTCAGTAGCTACTGACATCATGCTTAGCGATGACATTGAACCACGTTCCGTTGATGAATGCCGACGTAGAACCGATTGGTCAAACTGGAAACAAGCAATCCAGGTCGAACTCGATTCGCTCGCGAAACGTAAGGTATTTGGACCTGTCGTTCCTACACCACCACGCGTGAAGCCTGTTGGCTACAAGTGGGTTTTCGTGAGGAAGCGTAATGAGAAGAATGAAATAGTGCGATACAAAGCATGCCTCGTAGCGCAAGGCTTCTCTCAGCGCCCTGGAATTGATTACGAGGAGACGTATTCTCCCGTAATGGACGTCATAACGTTCCGCTACCTAATCAGTTTGGTAGTTTCCGAAAAACTGAATATGCAGCTTATGGACGTGGTAACCGCGTATCTCTATGGGGATCTAGATACGGAAATCTACATGAAAGTTCCAGAAGGACTTCCATTGACTGGTTCAAATAGTTCTAGACCACGGAACACTCTCTCAATTAGGTTGAGGAGATCACTCTACGGATTGAAACAATCCGGGCGGATGTGGTATAACCGTCTGAGTGAATATTTGACAAGTCAGGGTTATGTGAACAACGAACTATGCCCATGCGTGTTCATAAAGAAGTCACATTCCGGATTTGCAATCGTTGCAGTTTATGTCGATGACATGAACCTCATCGGGACTCCTGCAGAGCTTGAGGAAATTGCTGCACACTTGAAATCGGAATTTGAGATGAAGGATCTTGGAAAAACTCGATACTGTCTCGGCCTGGAGATCGA
The DNA here is from genome assembly GCA_036320875.1 of Cotoneaster glaucophyllus. Taxonomy (NCBI): domain Eukaryota; kingdom Viridiplantae; phylum Streptophyta; class Magnoliopsida; order Rosales; family Rosaceae; genus Cotoneaster; species Cotoneaster glaucophyllus. The sequence goes on along the minus strand of CM070072.1, from coordinate 2,285,267 downwards.
GCACTGTTCGGATGGAATCCTAGTACATCAATCGAACTACACCCAAAAGGTGTTGCGACGCTTTAATGAGGATAAAGCGAAGCCTTCGAGCACACCCATGGTCGTTCGGACTCTAGATGCTAAACGAGATCCCTTCCGTCCAAAAGAGGATGAGGAAGAGATTTTGGAACCCGAAGTTCCTTACCTAAGTGCAATTGGGGCTTTATTGTACTTGGCTCAGTGCACTAGACCCGACATCTCCTTCGCTGTGAATCTATTGGCTAGATACAGCAATGCGCCCACACGCAGGCACTGGAATGGTGTCAAAGACATTTTCCGCTACCTCAAGGGTACTACGGATTTGGGCTTGTTCTATACCCATGAATCTCCAAGTGGTGCCGCCCCCTATAGGCCCCGGATCGATTCTCGCCTTGTTGGTTACGCAGATGCTGGATATCTGTCTGACCCACATAGGGCACGTTCTCAAACGGGTTATGTCTTTACCATTGGGAACACCGCTATATCTTGGAGGTCTACCAAGCAAACACTAGTCGCGACTTCGTCTAACCATGCTGAGATTCTCGCCCTGCATGAAGCATCGCGTGAGTGCTTTTGGCTGAGAGAAGTGATGGAACATATTCGAAGCACTAGTGGTCTTACATCAGTCGTTGACCTTCCTACGACGATCTTTGAAGACAATGCTGCATGTATCGAGCAGTTAAAGAAGGGATACATCAAGGGAGACAACACCAAGCACATAGCGCCGAAGTTCTTCTACTCACACCAGCAGCAGCAGCATCAGAACATCGAAGTCAAGCAAATCCGTTCCCAGGACAACCTGGCCGACCTCTTCACCAAGTCGTTGCCCAAGTCTACATTTCAGAAGCTCGTCCAAGGAATCGGTATGCGTAAATTGTCCGAATTAAATCGTTTGTAGTTCTCTTATTTAGAAGATATGTCTAACTCAGGGGGAGTATCCAGAAGCATACTCACATGGTCTTAATGTACTCTTTTTCCTACGATTAGGAGCATTTTTCCCACTGGGTTTTTGCTACCTAACGAGGTTTTGATGAGGCACCCATCCTGGGATGATCATACTCCGTTGAGTTCACTTCACTCGTCCAGTTTGACGTTTGTTTAAGCATTATGCATATTTTCTTACTTTTCCCTTAGTCTATGGGTTTTCCCCAAATCTTGGGTTTTACCATAGCGAGGTTTTTGTGAGTTTTTACACATGCATACTTCAACGTAAATATGAGACTCGCGATTGCCCGTTGTGCCGATGACTTCGTCAACTATTCTACCTTATCTGCTGAAGAACTGATGCGATGGTCTGTTGAGTATTTACACACTCAAGGGGGAGTGTTGCAGTCATATTTAGAATAGGAATGTGATTGTGTAAATCCTAGAGAATATGGGATAGTATCTTATATTCCTATTAGGACTAGATTACCTATTAAATGTTGTAATCATAAAGGGAAAGGTATTCACCCTTTCTACTACTATAAATAAAGGCACAATGGGGTGAATCAAACACACCTCACAATTAAATCAATCTCTCTTCTCTCCTAAGCTAGCCGCACCACCCCTCTCACTCTCTTCCTAGATCGCTCACTCAATTAGGCCTACAACATCTTACAATTTATTGGAAATAATAAAATGCAAAAGGAAAGTTATTTATTTTTTATCTAAGTGAGTTGCAACCTAGGCAGGTGTCTAGGCGGGTCTGGACGGGCTAGGCGGGTGCCTAGGCGGTCTAGGCGGGTGCCTCAGCAGGTCTGGGTGGGCTAGGCGGATGCCTAGGCGGTCTAGGCATTAATCGGGGCGGTGACCAGCCGTCTAGCGCCTAGGCGGGGCCTAGGCGGTGCTAGGCGGGGATTTTTAGAACAGTGTTAATTAATCGTAAAATTCTAAGTACTCCTATGTTGTTCGTGGTGTAATTCCTAATGGTAAAAATAGTCTCCCATTTCTTATTTTCTACAACACATTTTTTATCCTCCACTAGAAATCAGAAAAACCAAAACGAAGAAAAAAACCATGAAGGCTCTCCCACAACAATATTAAGATATCGTGGCTTGGCAGAAATAGCTGAAAAGAAAATCCCTATTACGGATAAACATAGCAGACTTCTCAATTCACGGATGTTATTTCTCCTTCTTTTTGTGTGTAAACATATTCAGCCAAAGGCTTCTTTGGATAACTTATTACACATAGAGGAAGCTTCGATTGAGGGATCTCTCAAATAAGCTTATTAGAGGGAACACATCTGCAGGGCCTATTTAGCATTGTAGTTCAGTGATTGAAACAATATTCTAAGTTTTCATGTTTTATCTCGAAGATCATCCTTGCAACAAATCACTCAAATCCGAAATTAATATTTTACGGCTTTCATTTTGGTGTTTCCTTGAAATACTGTGTTCATCCAGTTTTTCTACTGAGGCTACAATTTTGGATTTGTCTCACATGAGTGTGTTGCTATGTAACATAAGAAGAAGTGAGAAAAAGAGTGAAGAAGTGTAAGAGTGTTTGCTGTACTAAAAAAAAAATTTACTGTGGAAAATCTGTATTATTTTCTTTGATAAATATAGGTAAATTAATAAAAAAAAATTTTAAGTATTTCATATTTTTCCATGGAATATTGTAGTAACTTTGTATGAAAAGATATCTAAGTGAGAATGCAGAATATAAGTAAATTAATTTATATTTTAGTTTACTTATTAAAATATTGTAAAAACAATTTTCAGACTCACACACACACACACAGAGGAGTGGATCCGTGTTACCATATTTTTTATACGAAATTTGACACAATTTTTTGTTTATTTTTATTTTTATTTGAACACACGATATTATCTACCCTAAGAGGGAGGGGGATGGACTTTGTCTCACAATAGGATAAATTTGACATAAATCTTAGACCATTAGATTTGTACACAATTAATGGTTGAGATATAATCCAATTAGACCAATTAGTTTCTTTTATTTAAACTAGCATATGGGCACACACAAAATGTGTGAGAAATTTTTTTATTTTTGTTTTTGAAATATAAGGAGAGAAGAAGAGAATGATAGAGAATGTGGGAGGGGGAAGTTTTTTTTTTTTTTTTTTTTTTTTTTTTTTTTTTAATTTTTTTTAAAAATTAGAGATATGGTAGGATTACATGTAGTGAACAGCAAAATTTGATTGTGTAAAATTACATTTTTGCCCCATATTTCTTTTTCATGTTCTTTTTTAATTAAAGGGTTAAACTGGTAATTTTATAAGATTTTGGTTGACAATGAGTGTTTTATTAATTAGTAGAGATAATTTTGCATTAGGTTTTTTTAACTTAAAAAAAATTAATTATTCTCCCCTAATCACTTTCTTCTGTTTCTTATCTTTCCGTCCTCTGCATATTTTTTGCTCTCTCTTTCTTCTGCAGTAGTGCTCTCTCCTCTGCATATTATTTTCTTTCCTTTTTCCTTTACAATTTTTTTTCTCTGTCCTTATTGCACTTACCATAAGGGCATGAACCCAACTTCAGTAGCAAAACATATATAATTGAATACTATGAATTGTAAAAAATGAATACTTTGTTCACAATGTCTATTTTCTAAAGGTTAGGTAATGAAACTAAAACTTGGCATCATATTACTTGAATTTACATTTTATTTTAGAATGTTCGGAATTTTAATTTTTCTAAAATGTCAAGGGGTTAATTTGGCTTTATATTTCACATTGAGTTAGGTTTCTGCAGTCAAATAATTAATATCATGGGATGCATGAGGCTTATAGGCTGCAACAATTTCAATTATTTCTTCAATAAATGGATGATTCCTGGACGCACTAATATGTTGCTAGTTAACTAAGTTGTGCAAAAATATTTTATATGGATTATAATTCCGTATGTGTTCAAAACATTCCAAGGGATATAAATATAATTAGCTGGTGCAGAAAGATTCGATCACCAAGATGGAGAGAAAATTTAAAAACAAAACCAAAAAATTAGAAATAAGATAGCTTGGCCATGGGAGGATGAATGGAGAAGAAAGAGGGGGAAATATCTGTACATTGGATGAACAATGAAGAGGGAGAAGAAAGAGTTAAAGAAGAAAGGAGAAATGAATGAAAAACAATAAATGAGATAGGAAAGAGAATATAAAAATCTTAATTAGGTTTTTAGAATTTTATTCCCAATTCATAATTATTTGAATAAAGAAAATTAATTGGGCTAATTAGATTACATCTCAACCATTAATGTATACATCTAACGATCTAAGACTTGTGTCAAAACTTGTACTGTTTTTGTACCACGGATCCGCCATATATATATATATATATATATATATATATATATATATATATATATATATATAATAAATGAGTAAATTGTAGTAATGGTCCCTCAACTTTAATCAAATTGGAGCAATGGTCCCTCAACTAAAAATCCATTACCATTGGTCCCTCAACTTATCAAAATATGTAGATGTAGTCATTTTCATCAATTTAGTCAAAATAAATTATGATGGAATAACCATTTATATAATTAGGGTCCCTCAACTCATCAAAGTGTGTAATTATGATCCTTTTCGTTAACTACGTCAAATTTTTTGTCAAAACGAGTTATGTTGGAATGATCATTGCTACAATTGGGTTAAAGTTAAGGGATCATTTCTCCAGTTGAATTAAAAGTTGAGGGACCAATGGTAATGGATTTTTAGTTGAGGGACCATTGCTCCAATTAAGTTAAAGTTCATGGACCATAGCTACAATTTACTCTATAATAAAGAGTAGATAAGTTATTTTAGATTACCTTTTGCTTATATAAGGTAAGCTTAGCTATTTGCATATATAATAAGGAGTGGATAAGTTACTTTAGTAGGGAAATTAATTTAATATGAAAAACGAGTCCATTAAACATATTAAATGATGTAGTCATTATATGTGGCAATGTGTTAGATTGGTGGAAAATTAAAAACCAAATACTAAAACATTAGCATTATTAGTTTGTCATTAATGGTTTGATTGGAGCCAAAATTAAAGTGGGAGTGAGAAATAGTTTATAAGAGACGTGGCATAAGTTGTAAAAATTTGTAATCGACTCACTTATATTTTTATATGGCAGTTTATTTGAATTTTGAATTTTTGTTGAATATTAATATATAAGCGAATTTTTGTTTAAGAAGTACGAGTAGAAAGGAACTATTTGTAATGAACTTTTATTTCTAGCTACAAACATAATATTACATACCCAGAAGCATTGTTATTGCAAAGACAATATGAACAAGGATAATACTAATAAAACTAAATTCGAAATCAAATTTGCAAATTAAATGATATGTCATTAATATGAAATAAGTATGTTAATTAATACTTAAATATTAATCTAACTATTAACTTTTGTATTATTTAATTTAAAATTTTGTTCTTTCTAACATTACTTGATGAACAATTCTAACAACAACAAAAAAAAATAATGCCAAAACGTTGAAATTGATGAGATGGTGGATGCTGTTTGTCCTCTTCAATGACTGCCGCTTATATTGTTTTTATTTTTTAATGTTGTAAATGTGGTGGATGCCCCAAATGATGAATTCGAAAGATAATTGCAATATTACTGTGCACATGACGACATTGAAGTCTGATTATTTTCTTTACTGTTTACATGAAGACTTTCTAAATACGGTTATGTATATCATTGTACACGCAACAAAATGTTATACGCAAAAGAAAAAAAAGAGATACACAATAAAATATTTGTAAGCTATCTAAAGCTAGAGATAAGAGAGAAAAAGAGTAAAACCTTTATATAAGAGGAGAATTTATATCATTGTACACGCAACAAAACGTTATACGCAAAAGAAAAAAGAGAGATACACAATAAAATATTTGTAAGCTATCCAAGGCTAGAGATAAGAGAAAAAAAGGAGTGAGAGTTATTTTTATACTTTTTTAATTTCAAATAACGAAGAAACTACCATTGTCTCAAGAATATAAGCATACTTGTCAAACTTCATAAATATTGTGCCTTATTTATTTTATATTTCACAATACATATATCGTCTATTTTACAACATTTAACAAGTTTTCTATTACAGTTCCATCAATTGATCCGATTTAATCAAATCCTCTAACATTTTGTTTTTTAAAGATTCAATCTGCATTTCTGCAGCATGCTCACGCATTTTTTTGTCCATCCAAGTTTTTTTAAATGTCTCTATCATCAGAGGCGAATCTATTAAGAGAATAGAATGACCACCATCCGGAATCTCAGATAAGTGGTTGTGAAGACCATTGAAGACCAATCAGATATGGACTTTGGTGCAGGAGAAGAGCAACCATGGATGCGGATTATTGCGCACTTTCTGCAAAACAGAAGGAGAAAGAAGAAAGACACATTTAAAAAAAAAAATTGACCAAAACGATATTATTTTGAGCCTAGCCATTAAAAACACATCAACGTGACAGACCCTTCGGATCCACGTGAAAGAACATTTAGTAGCAGCATCATTTTTAATTTAAAAGTTCAAAGAATTTTCAAGAGAAATGCCAAATGAGTCAGACACCAATTCCAACTCAATCACATATTTTTTTTATTTTTTTTTAATTTTTAGAAAACCTCGACGGTACAAGGAAATTTTTATTGATAACGAAAAAAGAAGTCACACCTAGAAATGAAAACAAGAGAGATACAAAGAAAAGAGGGGGGGGGGGGGGGGGGGGGGACATGAAACCAAACCTAAAGGTCTAAACCTGCAAAACAAGTTGAGCAACACCACAAAGTTAGGGAAAAAAAAAGTAAGACAAACATGGATGCCAAGATGCATATTAATTTGAGAAGCGGTAAGCAGGCAAGCCAACATAGTCCGAAAACAATGCAGCACGAGCCGTTGGCGGAGGAGAATCATGCCAAGTTAAAGTTGGAAAAGACAAGCCCATGTTAGCAAAATTGTCCGCAACAAAATTTCCCTCCTGATATACGTGAGGTGAGTAGAAAGTCATTTTCTGAATGCCGTCCAAACAAGTAGACCATTGCGTACGAAGAGGCCATGGAGGATCAAAATCAGACGATTGAAGATCAGAAATAACACTAGGGCTATCACTTTCCAACCAAAGACAATACCAACCCAATTGACATGCAAACTTTACACCAATAATAATTGCAAATAATTCTGCAAAAAAAAAAGTTGTGATAACCAATCCATTGGCAGAAACCACCAAGAAAATGACTATGGCAATTCCTGAAAACTCCTCCACAAGCAGCAGGACCGGGATTTCCTTTAGATAAACAGTCTATGTTAAGTTTAATCTAAGGAAACCAAGGAGGAGAACAAAGGACAGGAAGAATAGTAGGCGCCTTGCGAGAGATAGGTCGGATCCCCATTGAAGAGATGATTCGAGTGTCAAAACCCTAAGAGTAACCATAAATAAACTTTCCACCATGAACAATAGCAGAATTGATAGGCATGCAGAGACGATGAAAACTGAGTGGTCAGCCATCAAAAATAAATTTATTTCGAGCCTTCCAAATAGCCGCAATTGTAGAAAGACTCGCAAAAATCAAGAGATTGTGCAACTGTTGGGAAAAAGGGCTTATGCACATAGATATCCCAAAAAACATCCAAAGAATCTGAAACAGGCAAAGAGGTACTAAAATGGCATGCTAACCACCTCCAAAGCTCCCTAGATGTCGGACAGCCGAAGAAAAGATGAGCAATAGATTCTTTTGAATTATGACATAAACAACAAATGGATGCCAATGAAATACCACGTCGTTGAAGCGCACCCTCGATAGGAGGTTTATCATGAAAAAGTCGCCAAGCCAAAATAGATAGCCGTGGCGGAATAAAATGTCACCAAATAACCTAGCCCAAGCACAGTCACTACGTTTCCTTCAAATAAGCTAATAACCAGAACAAACAGAAAACTTTCCGGTATATGAGGGCTCCCAAATCAATTTATCGTCCTTGACATTTAAGGGCAAAGGTAGACATAAAAGAGAAGGGAATAAATTTATAAAATAATCTAGGAAAGACCAACTTTGTGCTTCAATAACATCTGAAACCCGAGGAGGAACCTTAGGTGAAATGACCAAAGATAATAGATTCATCCAACCATTTCTCAAACCAAAAGGAAACGGACCTCCCATCACCTATAATCTAACGACTATTATTATTCAGAATAGGCAAAGCACGCTTCAGACCATGCCACCTAGAAGACCGTAAATAGATATTTTATTTTTACGAAGGCGAAAGGGGAAAGCGCTAACGAGCAAAAGAACCCCACAAAGAAGAGGATTGTAAAGCATCTCATCCAAAACTAAGCAAAGCCGTCAAATTCAAGAAGCTAACTCATGAAGACCAAGCCCACCTTCATTTTTAGGTCCACACACCATGATCCAATCAACATTTACCAACTTCCAAGAAGCTAAATCCCCTAACCAAATATAATTCCTTGCGCAAGCAGAAAGATGTTTTAAAAGGCAAGATGACAATTGATAAACTGAGAAACTATGGAGGAACAAGCTTTGATAAACAGATTGTACTAATTGAAGTCGTCCAGCCATTGAGAGAAGTTTTCATTTCCAACTCAATCTCGTAACACTTCTTCACTTTACTAAATTCTAATTCCTAATTGGCTATCACCCATTCCCACCCCACTCAACCACCGAAGGCCACCACCAGCAGTGCAGCACCAGACTCCCTCTTCATGGTGCTGACAATGAAACTATAATGACATGTTTTCAGATTATGAAAGCTCATCATGCACAAATTTAGTCTTTGTAGCTTGTAATGTTGTTTTCTCAAAGATTATAAAAGAAAAGTTGTAGTTTGTCGTTTACTTTTTCAATGTTATTTTCATCCAATATTTTTAGAACTTTTATAGGGACCACCCGATATTAAAATCCTGTATTCACCACTATCTACTATGAATGAATGACATGGACTTAGACAAAAAAAAAAACATATTAACAAGTTGACACGATTTCGATTTGATTTATGATTTTTTCGTGTCGTTCATAAATTTGCCAGATCTAGTTCACACCCAATTTCCCCTTGTAATTGGATACTTCTAAAATCCAATATTTTTGTGCTTGTAATGGTTTCAAAGTTCAACTGTATAAATGATGACTTTGATAGAGGGATACCAATTCAACCCGTTAAATCGGATAACTCAGTGTTGTAGAGTTGGGGATGAAAATTCAGGTATTTTTCGGATATGGGGAAAAACTGTGAATATTATTCATACAACTTTGAATATAATTACCGAGGTCCCCAATCCATATCCGTCCCACATCCGTCCCTAATAATATAATATAATATAATATTTTATATATTCATAAGTGTTGAAATTATTTGATAGTTTGATTCACTTTCTCCTGTAGTGGTTATTGTATTTTCTTTTGTCATTCCTTTCCTTTTTTAATGGGATGAATTTACCTTAATTTGCTATCATATTTGAATATCATGAACACCTCCAGAAAACATTATTATGCTTTTGATGATTTGGATGAGAATATTGATGAAATTAGTATTTATTAAATTATAATATGTGAGTTGAAAAATAAACTTTTTTTTTTTTGCATTGACGATGACTAATAGAACCATTAACTAATGGAGAATTTGTTACCCATTGGATATGGCTAATTCCCGATAGTTAATTCGCAATTTTAATTATAGTTAATTTTCGTAGTTATGAAGATGAATATGACATTTCCGCCTCTAAACCGTTGCTATCCCTACTTCGATACCAAATACGTACCTACGCATTTTTAATTTGTGTACCCCAACTCCAAGGGGTTTTGACTTTTAAGTTCCAAAACAGCGTCAAAAAATATAGAGGCCAATAAGGAGGAAAACACTCCAACTCACATAAAAAACATGTTACAAGTAATTGACACACTAGCCGGACAAACTCCAAAGCGTCTTAACTCGTGTTTACAAGACTATCAAAAAATTTAAGTGTGCATTGAGCGCACCAAAGACCATAACTTTACTTTTTATTGATCACAAATTCGGTGTCTCCATGTCCATAAATTATATCACACATCCATCCATAGTTCAGGTACAAAACATACTGTTTTGAAGCTCTTAATTGACTCAAAATTGAAAAACCAAACGCCGTCATTCTAGGACAAAACTAATCACCACATCACTTCAGTTTCGGGAAAAGCTTCGGAGCGACCTGCATCCCGCGATTGTAGTTTTAGGCTTTTAGGTGAACAAACAAGACAGTATAACTAGATGAGTTTCAAGACAATTGAACACTACTACTTACACATTTGTGTATGCAAGACCAGAAATCAAAATATTGTCCAGTACAATGCTTCTGTCCGCTATCATCATCTTGGATCCTCTTAACACATGCCTGCAACAAAGTATGAAATTGCCATTTTTACACACCCTTCACAAACTAATTCAAATTCGAGGGCCACAAACTTGTGTGTAGGTAAAACTATTTTGGGAAAGACTTATGTTTTCTTGTTCATCTCTGGCATGTACGTAGCAGAGAATGCACAGAAGGTAGAAAACCACAAAATAATTACAGTGGAGAGTTGAACAGTTAATATTCTGAATCTTAACTATCTCTATTTATTAATTCCATATAGTTAGGGTGAAATATTTCTGACTTCCTTTGGTTTCCTCATGACTAGTGACTACCCGCCACTCTGACCAATTGCTCAAACAACGAAATCAAATTACGAAAACATGTATTGCTCAATCTCTCTCTGTTTTTGTTTGTAAATTATATAACATATTCGACTATCATCTTCTGTCATTGAAAGTTCATGCTGAACTCTTGAATCTTGAACTAAAAATTGCTTTCTATTTTCAGAATTTTGCCAAACCGTTTTTGGGTGTTCGGTATGTGTCTTACTAGCAAGTAGCAAGCAAGACATTAGATGTCAAGCTGGTCTTCAAGGACGACCCTTATCCTGGTCAGAGTAATGAAACGGGAGAAAGACACTTCATTGCCAAAAAACCTTAGGGTGTTGCAAATACCTGATACTCGAGGAACGGTGTCACGCAATTTGGCTTGCACGACTTTTCGAGGTACTTCTTTTGATAAACAGGTTCCTCGTCCGCCATAAATATGTTTTACCAAAACTATTACGAAAAATAGAAGAGACATACTATACACGCACACACAAATGAAAAGGGACATGCTCAACAGTAATCGAGAATAGAGGCGTTACACACAAAACTAGTAGAGCATTGGAGAGTACATAATAATAGTATCATCACTAGAGATAGAATTGAGCTACCAATACCACCTTTTAAGGGAAGGATCCAGTAGTATGAACATTCAGAACTGGCCATTTTGTTGTGGGAAGAAGATTTGCTGCTAATTCTGCAGTGATCATGCATTTTTGTAATTTACCTAGCTACATGTGAGATTAATTAATCGTAAAATTCTAAGTACTCCTGCGTTATTCATGTTCTAAACGCATTTTTTATCCTCCACTAGAAAAACCAAAACGAAGAAAAAACCAAGAAGGCTCTCCTACAACGATATTAAGATATCGTCGCTTGGCAGAAATAGCTGAAAAGAAAATCCCTGTTATGTAGCAGACTTTTCAATTCACAGATCCAATTTATTTCTCCCTTCTGTCTGTGTGTAAACATATTCAGCCAAAGGCTTCTTTCAATAACTTATTACACATGGAGAAAGCTTTGATTGAGGGATCCCTCAAATAAGCTTATCAGAGGGAACATATCTTAGCATTGTATATCAATGATTCAAACAATCTAAGTTTTCATGTCTTTTCTCGAAGATCATTCTTGCAACAAATCACTCAAATCAGTGGCGGCGCCACATGGTGGCCAGAATAGGGGCATGCCCTTCCTGAAAATTTTCCAATATATACAACTTGTTTGCTTCCTTTACCAAAAACAGCCTGTGGTGTATTGGTGATTGGTATTTGACAATACTGGAGGAGTGATGGGTTTGAAGCTTGCTGGAACAAGAAAACCTTCTGTTTTGTTTTTTTAACCCAAACTTTCTTTTTTTGTTTTTTTAACCCAAGCCTTCTGTTTTTATAGACCCGACCTTATAACTAGTCTTATGTTATAAAATTCAATTGCTCTTTCTAGTCAGTTCACAACTTCACATAAAACAAGGTCTATATAATTTAGAAGAAGAAATTATGCTTACAGAAAAATCTCATAGGAATACTTTTGATTCTTGACCTTTGTTTGGACCCAAAATTACACTATCGGCCCGAGTAATCGAGGTCGTTGAATTAGCAGAATTTTAGACCATTGAATGACAAAGTGGTTGAAATGATTTTCAATTATTATTGAAAAATAATGTTGTGATTTTAATCATGATATTATCTCGTAGTAATATGTTAAATTATTTAAACCTAATATTTGTCTAAATTCCAATTGATTTGAACACATGAAATATTGGGATATGCACGGCATCAATTGGATGAGTGCAGGCATGGTTAGATCATGAAGAAGCCTAGATTGGCTTGGCTTTTGGTGGTGATAAAGCCTAGGATTTGATGATGATGGAGTTACGATGATAAAGCCTAGGATTTGATGATAAAGCCTAGATAGGCTTGGCTTTTGGTGGTGATAAAGCCTAGGATTTGATGATGATGGAGTTACGATGAGGTAAGAAGCCTGTATAGGCTAGACTTTTGATTATGAGTTTGAAAAGTCAAAATGGGTTTTATCTTGTTTGGAAAAGCCAGCCATTTGGATGAAAGGTTTCAGACTTTAGATGAACATGGAAATAGTGACGTGATGTAGCAGGAGGTTTACCATGCATGAAGAGATAAAAGATTATGATGGTGGGACGGAATATCCTTGGCAGGATGCCAAGAATTTTAGTCAGATGGCAACACCTGCAAGATTTGGAGATAAAATTGCGGTATATCATGTTGCTACAAATGAACACGTGGCTTCATTTGCATGAGATGGTACGACTAAAACATAGGCTTTGGCCTGCAGTGAGTTTGAAACACAATTGTATTCCGGAACAAGCATCAGCCGCCAAGCAAGTACAGCAGCTCTATAAATACAGAGCCAGTGGCAACATTCAAGCTCTCTCCAACTTAACACACAAATTGCCCTGCGCAAATTCTCGCTCTACGCGAAACCTCTCAAATACTCTGAGATTTTTTATTTTCCTTTTCGTCGACACGTCTTCAGTTTGGATAAACATCAATGTGAAGGCAACCAGTGATACCTTCAGTTTGGATAAACAGCACTATCACCGTAGAACCAGCCGACCACGAAACATCTTCAGTTTGGATAGACAGCACTGCGTCAAGGCCGACTAGTTACCTATCAAAGTCTCGGTCGAGAAGGATTTTCGAATCCTTCTCGGCAGAGGTTGTCTCATTAGCCTTTTCGACGAAGTGAGGCGTTACTAATCACTGGGCTCGACACATTGAACGCCGAGTTGTTTTATGATCGGATACTCACAAGTTAGTTTCAGAGTTCGGCATTCTGATGGCCGAACCACGTTCACCATCAAGACATATATCTGTTTTGAGCACATGTGCCCCTATACTCTGGTGTCGATTCGGCGTGCTTATACCCTTACAAATATAACCACTGTGACCGAATCCGACACCGACGATTTGTGATCTTCGCAAGTTGGCAGCCTTGTCTTCAGGCTCCAGAACCCGAAGGCCGAGACGTGTTCCTTCCTCGGCCGCAATCGCAAGATTCAGAAGTCAGCAGCGCCATCAACAACATCCACATATTTTACTCACAGGCCGAGCTCGGCCGTCAAGTTGGCACGCCCTGCATTCAACCGAAGGACGTAGTTAGCTCATTAGTTACTCGGCCTGCGCGCCACGTAGGCTTGGTAGTTTTTAGGGTCAACAACCTTAAATTTTTGTTCGGGCCTTTTTATCCTTTTTTTATTTTTTATTTTATTTATTTTATTTTTTTATTTACCAAAACTCATAAAGAAGTTATGTTTTTATGATAAAGAAGTTATGTTTTTATGATATAACCTTCTCAATACCAATTATTTCATATGAATTTTAAAGCTCCATCACATTTGTTTGATTAAAAATTTACATGCCAATTTCGAACCAATTATATGGCAATATTTTGTCTAATTTCTTTCTTATGGCTTAAAGGCCTCTCCTGTGAACAATTTCTAGTTCCGCCACTGACTCAAATCCGAAACCATTTTTGTATGGCTTTCATTTTAATGTTTCATTGAAATACCATGTTCGTCTGGTTTTTCTACTAAGACGATATCTTACAATTTTAGATTTGCCTCACTTGAGAATGAGCTTTGAAAAAGAAGACAGTTCGTAATTTCAGATCATTGAAACAAAATCTGGAATGAACCCCACGATGTGTCTCTCAAACAAGATTATTTGAGCGATTTCTCGACGGACAGGGACTCATTATATTCACACAAACACATACATATTGATATATACCACAAATAATAAATAATAAATAAAACGCTGAACGTGATCTTTTAGTTGGTTAAAGTCTGTCAACTATGGCACAATATCATCATTTATTACATTAAAACTTAGTTAATGAAATCTAAACCAAGCATCATCTGACAAGCAACTAGAAGAATGATATCTTGAGATTCAGCATATATATGATTTTCTTTACTTCCATGATCACGAGTTAAACTAAGCTCTCCAACCCTAACTTTAATAATATAACAGAAAATATTATTAAATCGTCGTAAGTTTTCTGTTTATGATTTATGGTGTCATGCAAGCGTATATCTGACCTTAACTGCTAGAAATTATTATTTCCATCTCGCTTATTGCGTGGGATGTTAATTATGCAGGATCTCATTGATATGAACATTAAGAAAGCTTCAATGAATATGTTCTTGAGAAATTACACAGAATGTAGAGAAAGAAGAGAGAGAGATATTGAAAGAGAGAGAAATGTATTGATTTCTTGATAAAACTGTTATGATTACAATTTCAGTTATATATTCTCACTTTCCTTAGCTGCTCTTTCACCTCCTTATCTCAGCCATAATTCTAACAACTTGTAACTACTTCTAACAGCTCATCTCTTTAATCTATTGACAAGTGTCACTTAATTTGACCCTTGATCTTCTCTTCACTTGGATAGCTGTTTTCTTCATTTGGATCCTTATATCCCGCCTCAATCGGATGCTCAAGGGAACTGAGCATAAGATTGCCATAATGTTGTTGAAATAAAGGGGCTGACAACCCTTTTGTAAGTATATCTGCTTGATTGTTCAGCTGAGGAGACATGTTGAACCAGAAGATCTCCTCGAATGACCCGTTCCCTTACAAAATGATAATCGATCTCGATGTGTTTGGACTTGGCATGAAATACTGGATTAGTTGAAAGGACAATTGATGAGATGTTATCACAATAGATCAATAGAGGAACTTGAATAGGAACATGTAAATCACAAAACAACTGTCGAATCCAAGCCAACTCTGCAGCTGTAATGGCTAAGGCTCTATACTCAGCCTCTGTGGAAGACCTGGACACTGTGTGCTGCTTCTTGGATGACCAAGAAATCAGATTTGAACCAAGAAATATAACAAAACCTGAAGTAAACCTGCGGTCATTGGGATCCCCGGCCCAATCTGCATTATTATAGGATTGTAAATGTATTGGTCCTGGCCTGAACTGAATACCAAAGCTTGAGGTTCCTTTGAGATATCGTATGATTCGTTTAATTGCAATAACATGAGACTCCATAGGGTTGTGCATAAACTGACAGGCTTGATTCACTAAGAATGCTATATCTGGTCTGGTAAATGTGAGATACTGAAGGGCACCAACAATGCTTCTGTACCGCGCAGGATTATGGTAGGGTTTGCCATCATTCTTAAGTAATCGATGATATGGTAAACAAGGTGTAGCACGCAGTTTACAATCCTGCAAGTCAACTTTGTCAACCAACTCAGTAATATACTTTGTTTGTGAGACAAATACCCCTCTTGGTGTATAACTGATATGTAACCCCAAGAAATAATTCAGTTGGCCCAAGTCTTTCATATCGAATTTTTCAGTGAGACCTTTAATCACACTTGAAATTAACTCAGAACTACTACCGGTAAGTATCACATCATCAACATATAGCAGTAAGACTATAGTGCCTTTGAATGAATGTTAAACAAACAAAGAGGGATCAGCTTGGGAAGCCTTGAATCTTAAGCCAGGTAAAAAACTTTTAAACCTATCATTCCAGGCTCTGGAGGCCTGTTTAAGATCGTATAGAGACTTTTGTAATTTACAAACATAATGAGGAAGATGTTTTGTACTTTGAAATCCTGGAGGTTGTTCCATATACACCTTATCTTGAAGAATGCCATGTAAAAAGGTATTTTTTACATCCATTTGTCTGACAGGCCAATTGAATTGTGCAGCTAATGCAAGGATCAACCTTATAGTAGTAGGCTTCACCACAGGACTAAAAGTCTCTCCGTAGTCAATTCCTTCTTCCTGGCTCTATCCTTTTGTAACAAGTCGTGCTTTATATCGAGCAATACAACCATTTGCATCCCTTTTAATCATGTATACCCATTTACAACCAACTAAGTTCTTGTCAGGTGGCAATGGAACCAGAGACCAAGTTTTCAGTGTATGCAAAGCACTAATTTCTTCTTTCATAGCCTCTTGCCATTCTAATACATTGGAAGCTGCCTTGAAAGATTTTGGTTTTGTGATGGATGCCTGAGAGGAGCTTATAGAGGCAGAGAGAGCCTTTCTCTTGAAGATACCATTTTTGGACCTTGTTTGCATAGGGTGAATGTTCATAGGCATGTTTAACACAACTTGAAGCTTCTCTTGTTGAAAATCAGGATCCACAGGAATGGGATACTGTGTAGGAGAGTCAGAAAGAACATTTGAGATCTGTGTAGGGGAAGGAATAAACTCTGAGGCATTAGATGCAAGTGTATCCAAGGATTCTGAGGCTCTGGATGCAGTCAAAGAATCTGAAGCACTAGATGAATGCAAGTTCAATGAATCTGTGGCTGTAGATGATGATGATGAAGGAGCGTGAGATGCAGGGAACACAACTTGATTTTGTAATGATATGGATGTTGGTGTAGGATTTAGAGAATGCTCATGTGAATTTGCAGGTGTTAACACTGGTAAAGAAGGTAATGATGCTGCATGAAGATATGGAAAAATGGTTTCATCAAACAAGACATGCCTGGATATGTAAGTTCTTTGAGTGGCCATGTCTAGACAAATAAACCCTTTATAGTGATCTGCATATCCCAGAAAAACACATGTTTTTGTTTTTTGTTGCAGTTTGGAGTTATTGTATGGGGTAAGTAGGGGAAAACATGCACAACCAAAGACTTTCAAAAGACTAATATCTGGAATTTTATGAAATAACAATTGAAAAAGGGATTTCATTTTTAAAACAGCTGATGGCATTCTGTTGATCAAATATATTGTTGTAGCACATGCATGAAACCAGAACTTAGATGGTAAATGTGCAGTTTGTAGTAAGGTAAGAGCAGTTTCTACAACATGCCTATGTTTTCTTTCTGCTAACCCGTTTTGTTCTAGGGTGTAAGGACAAGATCTTTGATGTAACATGCCTTGGTGTTATAAAAAATGCTGAAACTTTGTGCTGACATACTCACCTCCACCATCACTTTGTAAAACTTTTGGTTTTGAAGAGAATTGAGTACATAGATAAGCATAAAATTGCACAATGTTGTAAAAACCTCTGATTTACTATTTAAAGGGAAAACCCATGTATATCTCGTACATTCATCTATGAAGGTTACATAATACCTAAACCCTTCATGAGAAAACAACAGGGCATGTCCCCATACATCACTGTGTAAGACCTCTAGAGGTTGTACAGATTTAGTGACAGGAAAATTAAATTGTAGCTTTGTAAAATTTCCTTCTAATCAAGGTGTACAAATGGAGTGACATGTATCAGGTGATGCAGGAATTTTATTCTGATGTAGAATTGCAGAGGTAATCACATTTGATGTATGTACTAGCTTTTATGCCATACGTGTGTATTAACAGGTTTTGCTATGCAGCATGTATGCTTATGAGACAATGCAGGTGGCAGCTTCTTTGGTATGTTGAAAGGAATGAGATAGTAGCCCTCTATACACAGCCCCTAGAGTATTATTGTTCCAGTTGATTTGTCCTGAACCCAGAAGAAAGTATCATCACAAATGAATCTACACCTATTATATTGCACAATTGATAGATGGATAATAAATGTTGTGAAATTTTTGGAACATGGAGAACATTCTTCAAGGTAAGTGTGGTATTGGAAACAGATAACTGCGATGTGCCAATATGAGAAATATGCAAACCTGTACCACTTGTTGTGGTTATAGTGTCATTCCTTTGATATGGAGTAGCTAGCTCCAGATTGGCTAACTTATAGGTCATATGAGCAGTGGCGCCAATGTCTACAATCCAGAATTGTTGCTCAGGCGCGGAAGGTTGAGAATGAGCATGCATAGCTGTGAGATTTGGTGTAGGAGATTTACCTTGGTATGCAAAGTTGCCTCGGTGATAGCACTGCAGAGCTGAATGTCCAAATTTCCAGCAAATTTGGCATTGAGTTTGGACATTGACACTAGAATTGGAATGTGTGTCTTTGAAAGCAGTCAGCAGCAACATGTCCCTTCTTGTTACAGATTTGACAAATAGGGATTTCAGAAGGATGCTCTGCACATGTGGATTGATAAGGTTTTGGTGCACCAAGAATTCCAGGACTACTATTGTGTGGAGGATTGTAAGATCTTGGACCATAGTTAAATGATCTGCCTCGTCCTTTGCCACGAAAATTATTCCCTTTGTAACCACCATAGTGATAAGAACCCTAATAGGAATTGGTATATCGTGGAGCATTTGACATTCCTTATGATTGGGAAATTGTTAGCTAGATACCCCAGAAGTAGAACCAACTTCATTAGAATGTGATGATTGTTGATCAAGAACCAATGCTTTTCCTTTGCTTGACTGAGTACCAGCCACCATTGCAGTCCCAAATGGCAAAAAGGATGAGGAGTCAAAGAACTGACCAATTATAGCTTCTTCCGCAAGCAATTGTGACATGAAATCTTTGAGAGAAATACCATTTTCCCTGCCTCTTATGACACACCAGAAAGTATTGAATTCTGATGGAAGTCCTTTCAACGCCAGAATTATGATATCATCATCTTCAAATATGACTCCTGCAGCTGCAAGATGATCCCGTGCATCTTTGATCTTTTGCAGATAAACAGAGACATATTCAGACCCTTTCTTGATGTTTTGAAGCTCAATTTTCATCTGAAAGATTGTGGATTTGGTAACTGTAGAAAATCTTTCAGTGAGATTCACCCACATCTCATGAGAGCTTTGACTCCCAATTACACAAGACATAGCTGTAGTAGACAGCGTTGCAATCATTAGTTGCATAAGTGCACGATTGTGCATCTTCCAAACCAAGTAATAATCTTTCTCAACTCCTTCAGCGTCAGAATCATCATCAAATCTTGGAGGACACTTTCTTGATCCATCAACAAACCCCATGATACCATAACTCTCGAAGAGTAATTTGATTTGGAAACTCCAAGTGAGATAATTGGAGTCATCAAGCTTCACCGTAACCGAAGTAGAAACTGTGGAAACAAGATTTGTGATAGGAGATTGAACAATCTTTAATTGATCAGCAGTCACCATTGTCGAAATTTTCACAGACGCTTTCTATAAAACATGTAGAGGGCAGACAAAGAAGAACAAATTCTTGAGGATCTTGGAAAGTGGAGAAGGCCCCAGTTGCAAAATCACACAGTAGCTTTGTAAAATAGAGGATGAGAAGAAGAAAGGAATGCTGTTAATCGAGGTGCGGAAGCGCCATATCACGTTCTTGGTGATGATACCATATGAACATTAAGAAAGCTTCAATGAATATGTTCTTGAGAAATTACACAGAATGTAGAGAAAGAAGAGAGAGAGATATTGAAAGAGAGAGAAATGTATTGATTTCTTGATAAAACTGTTATGATTACAATTTCAGTTATATATTCTCACTTTCCTTAGCTGCTAATCTTTCACCTCCTTATCTCAGCCATAATTCTAACAACTTGTAACTACTTCTAACAACTCATCTCTTTAATCTATTGACAAGTGTCACTTAATTTGACCCTTGATCTTTTCTTCACTTGGATAGCTTTTTTCTTCATTTGCATCCTTATAATTGAGATAGATGATAACAAACAGTGTGAGATCTGGAGATGTTGGTTTCGGTTCGGATGAAGTTAGGCGTGTCCAAGAAACAAACCATAATTGGATTTCCAAACTTGGAAAATGTGTGTTGTAAGATTGAGAGAGCTAATTCTTGTATGCTATGTTTCCATACTCATGCTGCTAGCCCAGGATTTCAGTGTACTCGACGGGTATTTGTAGTCCTGTTATAAGGATGGCTTAAAGGAACTGGTTGATCTGAAATCGATCATCTTAATAACACTGTGTATCTTATCAATTCGAGTTGTTTATTTTTGTGACTACAAATTGATTCTCAACGAAAATGGACTCATTCTCATTTGATTATCGATTAAACTAAACATGTTCCTTTGTCTGATGCAGCACCAGCATATAACGATTACAAATGTAAACCGTGAAGAACAAAGGTTTCCTGAGAGATTGAGACAATAGAAAGGTTGTTTGATTATTGAATGAAAGATGACATTACAAATGGAAAAAAAAAACAACTTAAATAACATAATCAAAATGCCCTGGGGGATGCCCAAGGGGCTTAGGGAATTAACGGAAATCAAAATTACATTAATCGGATAATAAACGAAAAATTCGATTTATGTTATAGAAATTAAAATGCATTTTTGGAAGCTAGATGATCGTTTTTTACCTTAAACACGACTGGCTTATGGTATAACCCTGAGTCTTGTTCTGCTCGTGATTCTTTTCAAAACGATGTATATCATACGCCCAATTCTAACACCAGAATGTTTCTTGTTATATTTTATGTTACCAGATCAATTTAATCAAATATTTCATAACTTTAATTTTTCTTTTCTAGAATTTGAAATATTTAATTTTCTTTATCTTTTTTTCATCTGAGTCGACTTATTCTTGTCCTACATCAGACTCCTCCACTTGAAAGGAACTCTATCTCGAGTTCGTCTTAAAATTAACTCTGACATTAGGAATCACAAAGCTGTATAAGTACATATAATCTCTAACATGAGGAGCCAAACATCTTCAAACCTGGTTAGAACAATCATGTATTCGATTCCATAAATAAGATTTGAATAATGACTTATATCCTACAAGTATATCGACCAGATTTAGTTTGAGTTTTATCAATACCTTGTTCGTCATGAATGCTAACTTGATTGTCTTCTTCTATTATGGCTTCCTCTTCAATCATGACATCACTTTGAATGGACGAGTCAACTTCCTTTTCTTCGATTTATTCCTCCATCCTTTCCTGGGATCATCAAATAATTTTTCCCTCTCATTACTTTTTCTTTGAAAATATCGTTTTCGTGTTCTTAAAGATGCAAATCATATTCAAACGAAAATGATACCTTTACAATAACTCTCTTCATCCTACGTCGGATATGATTCTTTCCTTCTTTCTTTCGTGCCCTTTGCAAACTATCACACCAAAAGCAATATTTCCTTTAGACAAAAAGCAACCATCTTAGTCATCTTCTCCTCTGGAATTGTTATATCTTCGAAGAATTGCTCCACAACTGAGAACCACTCAAAAAAATCTTCTATGCATTATTCACGACCCTTAAAACAAGGAATCTTCCCAACATCAAGTTGACGAGTTTTGCATGAGATAAATCCTACAGTGCATTTTGCATCAACAAAAGACTGTTTGCAATCACCATATATAGAAGATCTTTGGTGTGCCACAAATAGCATTCCTCTCACAATCAACGTCGAAAACAAGTTTGTATCTCCCACGGTTGATTGCTATTAGAACATGGCAAATCCATGCTCTAATACTAATTAACACAACATGAAGCTAAAAGGGATACCAATGTAAGCATTTGATATAACCATAATTGCATACATTTTCATGCCCTTTAGTTTAGATTCTTGTTATGTTTTTAAGTGAATTTAGTTTGTTTCACTTAGTTTTATGTTTTTCTTAGATTTGAAGAGTGAAGATGAAGAAAAGAAGAAAAAGGAGCACTATTGCGATAGAAATGAGTTTACCATGC
Organism: Cotoneaster glaucophyllus; assembly: GCA_036320875.1. NCBI lineage: Eukaryota > Viridiplantae > Streptophyta > Magnoliopsida > Rosales > Rosaceae > Cotoneaster > Cotoneaster glaucophyllus. The sequence goes on along the minus strand of CM070072.1, from coordinate 2,263,137 downwards.
TGGAAGCAAAAGCTGTTTGTGCAGATCAGCCAACATTACAGATTAAACTGTACTTCCTCATAATGAACCAGCTATTGAGCCTTGTACCATTGGAAAGATATGAAAGTTAGCTTTCAGAGGAATTTTACGGTTCATGATTCAGAGTTTCCTAGAAGATGTTATAGTGATTCTTGTACCGGACGTCTGCCAGCAATACTTATGCAGGATTTGCAAAAAGATTTCATATTTACAAATTTTAATAAAAGGAAACATGCAAAGCAAAGAACAATACTTGGCTACTCAAATATGAGTAGGAACTCGTGACACGACCCGACCCTAATATTCCCCGAATACCAGGATAGGCACGTGCTGGCCGACACCCGAGGGTGACGAAAGCCATTAATTGATACAAAAGCTAAGAATAAGAAATAAATAAGGGTTATGAATTCAAATACAATGGATTAACAATTTAGGAACGTGTTCAGAGCATACAACTAAACCTAATCACTAAAAAGAATTAAGATAAAATTAAATGAATAAAGAAGTGGGTCCTACACTGAGAGGACTCAAAGATGCCGATGCGGAAGTGCCTCAACGCCGGGATTGTATGCCTCGATTCTATGTCCTGAATGGGGGCGCAAAACAAGGGTGAGTGGACCAAGTTTATATATGTAGTACGAAAACAGTTATAAACATATTATCCCCCACAGTTTAAATGAAAACTACTAGAATAATAAGTGATAGGTTTTTCAAACCCTCTAGCATGCCATAAAACCATTCATATCTATCTGTCATTCAATCTCAGAAATCATAACAGGAAACATAATATAAGTTGTGCTGCTAATGAGTATCACCGAATAATAATAATACTTCCGGCCCAATGCCTGCACCTAAATCTCTATGGCCTTCACCATGAGATAACTCACTCCCGGCCCGATGCCAGACTCCGTGGTCCCTCAGCCTTCCGCTAGGGATTATTTCTTCAGGCCTGTGCCAACTCAAGTCCTCGCCCCTGGCGGCATGGTGTTCACTAGGTACGCACAAAACAGTTTTCTAAAATACAACTTCGTAGCATAAGTTCATCGATCCCCCATACTACGAAGAGGTGTCTAAAAGCATTTGAAACACATTCTTAGCATCCTATCGTCATCGATCAGATAGTCTACCAGAATGAGGGTTATGTAGAAAATATGATATAATAAAAATAGTTCAAAACGATCTATCTATTCAATAATATTCAAATCATCATGCTTCCTGTAAAGTGTTCATCAAATCGAGGCATGCTAGGAACATATGCATTTCTTTAATTTAAAACATGCTATTTTTGAAGGTGATCCACTCACAGTACTTAGCCGCCAAAAGCTGCGCCACTAGCGAAGACGGAAACGTCGCAATTTTTGCTCCTAAGCACATAAAGGATACATTTGGTCAAACTCTACTCAAACGATTGAATTTGGGAAAACGGACTTCAGAAACGGATTCAGGACGTCGAATTTAGCTTAGGAGGGGTCCCTGACGAAATCCCAAAAAGTCAACCTTAAAAGTCAACGTTGACCGGGAGTCAACGGTCAAACTAGGTCAAACGGGTTTTAGGCTTGAAAAGGATTAGGATTTAGGCTTAAGAGTCTTCTAATTTAAAAAGGTTTTGGGCTAATAGGTTGGAGGATTAAAAGGGTTTTGGAGTTTAAAAGGTATTGGGCTTGAAATAAAATAAAAGAAACCAAATAAATTAAAAGGGGTTTTGGGATTTTAGATAAGGCCCAAAGGCCTTGGTTTTAAAAGAAATAACAAATAAATAAACAAAATTTAAAAGGACTGGGCTGCCCAAAAGGGCTTGGTCTTAAAGCCCAAAGGCCTGAGTAAAAAGGAGTTGGGTTTAGGATAAACGGGCCGAAGGCCCTGGATGGAAGAAAGCCCGAAGGCTTTTAGCCTAAGGGTTTGGATTGGGTTTAAGCACGGCCCAAAGGGCCTGATTTGGGAAAAGGTTTAGCAGCAGCGGCCCAAAGGCCTTGAGCGCCTGGTGTCTCACCGAAGAAGAAGGCCGGAAACTCGGCCGGAAAACCACTCAACTTTACACGCTCATAACTTCTTTGTTACTTAACGAAATCAAGTGAGGTAAAAACGAAAGTTGTAGTTCTCGAAGAGACGAAGAGAATGGTACCTCGCACGACGTCTAACTCGCCGTGGTTTGGCCGGAAAACGCCTCGAAAGCCTCGGAGGTCGCCGGAAACTGGGTAAGATTCAAATGAGTATAACTTCTTCAATACTCAACGAAATTGGGTGAAACAAAAAGGAAAGTTGTAGTACTTAGCGAGATGAAGAGATTGATACCTTGCACGCCGGCCAACTCGCCGTGGTTTGGCCGGAATATGCCTCGAAAGTGATCGGTTTTTGCCAGAAAAACGGGTGTGCTCACCCTTGCTCGAAAACGAGGAAAAACCTGTCGGAAAGAGGAAGAAGAACTCGCCGGAGCTTCTTGCTCCCGTGCTGTTCGTGTTCCCAAGGACGAGAGAAGGAAGGAGGAGGAAGTGTGGGTGTGAGGGTGGTCTTGGTTAGGTGCCCCTGAGCATGAGTGGTTTTGTGTGTGTGTGATCCGAGTGAGAGAAAAGAGAGGGTTTCGAGAGTGACTGGAAAGAGAGGGAAAGAGAACTGCGAGAGTGAGACAGAGACGGGGAAGAAGAGAGAGAGCTGAGAGAAACCGGAAAAACATAAAAATTCAAAGGGTGGGCCCCACGGGCTCACCAATTAAGGAAAAGGTAGTCCAAACTTAGAGAAAAATACAGAAATACCATTTTTGACAGTAAATATCGGGACGGGTTGTTTCAACTCGTACTTAAAATTTCTCAAAATTGTTCATTGTCAATTTATAGAACTTTGTGTTTATAATCAGAACGTTCATATTATAAATCACCCTATAAAGATCACATCTGCAAAAAATCAACTAAAATCAAGGTCGTTTAGTTATCAAACTGTTTAAAAACAAATGAACGGTATTGGTAAAAGCATTATGAACCGTTTATGTATTTGCTACAATAGATTGACTAAACAACCTTAATTTTAATTTATTTTTTTGCAGAGATGATCTTTACAGTGTAATTCATAGTACGGACGGTTCTGATCATAAGTACAAAACTCTGTAATTAAAATACTAAGAGTTTTGAGTAGGAGTTCCTACTCATCTTTGAGTAGCCAAGTATTGTTCTAGAGCAAAAGGAGAGCTATTAGAAGAGTTCAATATACCAATCCAAGTAAGAAAAGAATTAAAGAGTCCTATTCAAGTAAGGATTTTAGCATTTATTCAAGAGAAAAAGAAGGAAAGACAAAAAGAGGGACTTTTGGAGATCAGGTTTGAGGGAACGTGATTTTGGAGTCCAAGGAGCAAAGGAGAGGTCGTAGCCGCCAACCACCAAAGGAGAGGTCGTAGCTGCCAACCACCTTTCTTATTCATCTTCATCGTTCGGAAGTTTTTTATGTTTTTAATATTTTTAATTATGTTTTCATATTCTATAAGTAACTAAACTCTTTTTCTACGGTTAGGATCATGCCCTAGCATGGATGTTTATGGTTTTTAATGTTATTCATTGGATTTCTAGCTTCTTTCAGATGAATGCTTAATCATTGTTTGAATTGTTACTTTTTGTTTGAGTTCTCTAATTGATCACCTTAGGACTTTGCATCTAGTAAGATTGGAAGATGAATTTGAGGCTGAACTAGCAATATAAGTCAATTAGCTTCTTGTGGTTAACTGTGGCAAATTAAATTATTGCTTGACAAAGAATAATGGTTTGCTTGGTTCCCTTGTTTTCTAGAGCATAAAGAGTTTTACTTGTTAAATTTATGCCTTAACCAGGATAGATTGCATGTTAGGATATACAACCTGCCTAAACTATGAGAGAATCATGCACTTAAGGAAAACTATGGTCTAATGTGCCTAACAAGGACTTAGATACGGTAATTATCATCTAAAGAATCGAAAGATCTATTGAATGCATTGAAACCTAAACTAAATTGCTTGATATTGTATTTGTTTGCTTAAAATCAAATGTTCAAAACAATTCTCTACAATTTCATTGAAATCTTTAGTTTAGATTGAGTCTAATTGGTGTTTGTTTAATTAGATTTTCTTTAGGTTATCATGTATGGATTAAGTAAAAATCTTCGTGGGAACAACACTTGGATTTGTAAGCCATTATATTCCGACATTCTTGTGCACTTGCAAGTTTACACCAGCATTTGAAGATTAAATTTTGGATCTGAAGTCCACCAGATTTTGAGAGAAATCCTAAAAAGTTAGTTTGATTAATGATTGAAAGATGATTACAATAAAAGCCGACCAATGATTTAAATAACTTGATTACAACACCCTGGGTAAGTCAAAAGCTTTAGGAATTTAAATGAAAGAAAAATTACATTCATTGGACGACAAACAAATTAAAAGTTTGATTTTTATTACAAAAATTAATTTAGATTTGGAACCCTACATGATCGATGTTCGCCTTAAACACGACCAACTCATGGTATCTCCTATTATAAGTGTTGAGTAGATGTTTGTATCTCCGACGATCGATTGCCATTATAACATGGCAAATCTCTACTCTGATACTAATAGACGCAGCACAAATGTATAAAGATTACAAACATAAATTATGAAGAACAAATACTTCTGAAATCCACTAGAGATTGGGATAAAACCAAAAACTTGTTTAGTTATTGATTGAAAATGACATCACAATAGAAGTCAAAATTTAAATAACATAATAAAATAAAAGGAAAACTAATAAAAAGTCCAAAAAAACTTCCCTTTTAACGAAAAGTCCTTTTTAAAGGTATAGTGAATAGTGTCAGTTAAAGGTAAAAAAGTGGTTTTTCGTTAAAAGTGAACAGTACCGGGACCTTTTCATTAAACCTCCCTAAAATAAAACCATATAAGGGGAAGCTTAAATGGCTTAGGGAATTTAACAAAATTACGATGGCATTAATCGGACGACAAACGAAAAGTTTGGTTTTTATTACAAAAATTGAAATACAGTGGAGGCCTAAACGATCGTTCTTGCCTTAAACACGACATGCTCATACTGCAACCACGAGTCTTTAGCTCGTTACAAAGCGACATATTATACGCTCAATTTTGACACAAGAATATTTCTTACTGCTTTTTCTATCACCATATTAATTTAAACCAATATTTCCAAACTTTAATTCTTCTTTTTCAGAATTTGAAGCATTTTATTTTATTTATCTTTCTTCGTCTGAATTGACCCATAACTTTTTCTACATCAGTATAATCGAGTGCAAAATACTTTACACGCGCACACAAACGTTAACATTTATATATTTCAGCAGGAATATGGAATTGCTACTGCATTTAGAGGATACTTTCTCTGGACAGTCGCACCTGTGGATTCGGTCATGTCTAGGTCCTCCCCTCTTGCACCACCAGGCAATGCCCAATCAAACTTGTGCACTAAATTTGCCAAAGCAATCTCTTTAACAGCCACAGCGAACTGAATTCCGGGGCAACCTCGTCTGCCAGCCCCAAACGGAATTAATTCGTAGTCAGTCCCTTTATAGTCTATGTCACTACTCAAGAACCTTTCCGGCTCGTACTCCTCTGGGTTGTTGTATGACTTGGGATCTCTTCCAATCTGCCATGCGTTCACTATAACTTGTGTGTTGGCCTTAATGTCGTAACCGCTTATTTTAACATCTTGGCTTGACATCCTGGGCAACAGTAGCGGAAGTGGAGGATGTAAGCGAAGAGTCTCCTTAATCACCGCCTTCAGGTAGTGCATTCCGACTAAATCATCCTCTGTTATGTCTGTTTTGTTGCCGACTATTACTCGTACCTCGTTCTGCAATTTTTCCATCACTCTGGGATGCCTTAAAAGCTCAGACATTGTCCACTCTAGGGCTGTATATGTCGTATCAGTTCCAGCCGTAAACATATCCTGCAAGATCGTTCATTAACTTAATTATTCTATACATATATTGCATTGCTTATTCGTTATCATTTGGTAGAACTAGTTCAAAAAAAATTCAACCATAAAATCAATTTTTAGTGCTTTATGTCGCACACACAGCAGTAAGAGAGAATGTTCATTACCAAGGTAATAGCTTTGATGCAAACTCGATCGAGAGGAATACCAAGCACGTTTTCTTTCTGAAGGGAAAGCAAAACGTCCACAAGATCCTTTTCGTGCTCGTTCTTGACATGATCGCCATCCATATGCTCTTGAACAACTGTCTCTAAGAAGTCATCATATCGCTTAGCGAGATCGTCTTGCTTGGCATCCAAACCGTTGAGACGTGAGAACCAAGAAAGCCATGGGATATAGTCACCAATATTGATGCGTGACATGATCGCAGTGAACTCCAAGGAAAGCCCCTTAAACATCTTCCCATTTTCGCCGCCATCGCTGTACTTGGTCCCGAGTATAACTCTACAGATAACATCATTAGATAGTGTCAGAAAGATATCGCTTAAATTAATAACTGACGATGTAGTTGACGTCGATTGCTTCATGATGTTGTTGAGCATGGATTTGGCTTCCTCTTCTCTCACAGCGCGAAAAGAGCGAACCTTTTTGCTGCTCAGAAGATTTAACACACATATGCTCTTGACCTGCCTCCAATACTCGCCATAAGGCGCCGATGCCACGTCTTTGAAGTCATAGAGAAGTTTCTTAAAGAAGGTAATCTTGGGTCTGTTGGAGAATGTGATGTCATGGGTCTTCATGACCTCGGAGGCAGCCTCAGCTGACGAGACCACGAGTACTGGCATGCTTCCGAAATGGAGCATCATGAGAGACCCATGGCGTTGAGCTAAAGCTCGAAGTGAGCGATGAGGGTACAACCCTAGTTGGTGAAGGTTTCCGATGACAGGCAGCTTTCGTGGAGAAGGTGGCGATGAGTTTGGGGTGGATGTGAAGGACCATTTGTATATGAGGATGAGGAAAATGGCCACCAGTAAGAAATATTTGAAGGAAAATGGTTGCAATAAGCTTGATAGGGTTTCAGTTATTAGTTTCATCAGCTCCACCATTTTCTTTTCTGTTAATCTCTTCTTCTTCTTCCCTAACCTATATATATAAGATCGATCAGACGCCGGCTTTTGAAGGAAGAGGTTGGACAGCACATATCAAAGGAAAAAATAAAATAAAAAACTAACAAAATAATCATCGGTGTTGTAGAAATCGTATGACTGAATAAACAAACAAATTAATTACCAAAGACTTTAAACAAGAACGCCATAAAATGCAGGAAACCTGGTCGAGTTTATTTATTTATTGCATTTTCCTTTCAAAAATGTTATTTTTACCATATATTTGTATCATGCATCTCTCGGATAGAGATAAGACCTACATATGATATAAAGCCCTGACCCTATTATGGAGATGTTACAAATTGATGGTACAAAAATGTGGTAAGTGTAGCATTACTCTTTTTCTTTTGTTTTCTGAGAATGACAATTCACGATCAGTAATATTTTATTTGTAATATTAATTAGACAGGTTTTGATGATTTTGAATCTTCCCTCTCCATTAATTAATAAACTTGGTATATATATATATATATACTCTATATATCACCATATTCGATCTATGTATATAACCTTGTTTTGGTACGAAGGATTGGATTGGAATGAATATCTCTTTAAATTTAAGTTATTTGAAGGAAGAGAAGAATGGCAAAGTGGTAAGTTGCCTTGGTGGACAGAGTCTTCCTCTTCAACCACTGTGAACCAAACCGAATAGAGCAATAATTTCAGTTTGATTTTTGGTATAGGCAAAAAAATGAACCGAACCCATCCCTAATTTAGATCAATTTAGTGTAGATTATTTTTCGTTCTTTGATAGACATCTATAAAAGTATATGAGAATGAATTTTCATTTTAAGGGAATTAGACCCAATTTTTCTTTTTTTCTTTCAACATAACTTCTTCAAAGTAATTCTCACAAGTTTTTTCAAGTTGGCAGTCAATCTATGCGAATCTCATGTCAATGAATGAATGGACCTCTTATAGGCTTCATTATAAGAGTTGGATTATTCTCTAAATTGTGACTTGGTTTATGGTGGAACCTCACTTTATTTTTGATATCAATGCACACTAATCAACATGTTGAGCCTAATAGTTCACGTCCTCTCACGTTACCCGATATGCATAGTCCATTACTTCATGTGTTAGATTTAGATAACTACATACAACAACAACAACAACAACAACAACAACAACAACAACCACCACCAAGCCTTATTTCACTATGTGGGGTCGGCTGTATGAATCCTAAAACATCACTGCGCTCGATATTTAGCCAATTCTTCCATTAGCTCCAAGTACTTCATATCTTTTCTTATAGTATGTTTTAAAGTCTTCCTATATCTTCCTCTACTCCTTTTGCCCTGAGCCTCCGTCTCATAGTTGCATCTTTTAACTGGAGCATCTGTAAGTCTTTGGTTCACGTGTCCAAACCATCTTAACCGATTTTTTCTCATCTTGTCTTCAATTGCGGTCACTCCTACTTTAACTCGGATATCCTCATTCTTAATCCTATTGATCCTATCTCGTGTGACCACACATCCAACGAAACATTCTCATCTCCACTACACTCATTTTTTGCATGTGTTAACTTTTTGACCACCCAACACCAAATGCACTCTTCCATTTCATCCATTCAACTTGTATTCTATAGTTGGTATCTCCGTCTAATTCTCCATTATTTTGCAAGATAGATCCAAGATAACGAAAATGTTCACTCAATTTTATGGTAGAACTTGAACTTTCTTTGATCATTGTACTTTAGGTTGCCAATAATCTAGAGATGAATGGGGTAATAATATTAGAATTATATTTAATGAGAATATGGCTATACCTTAAAACTCAATTTTCTTTGCTTAATCCGACATAATTTACTTTTCTAACTAAAACCTAGTGATTAAGCTCCACCTAACCAAATTTCGTAATTAAGTGTGACTTTACACAATTTTTGTATTTGTTATCTACAATTAATTGCATGAACTATGAGAATGATCAATGTCATGAAATATTTTTCAAACTGTGCAAATTGAATTGGGAAATATTTTTTGAATTTCGTCTGTGGCTAATTTAACATCTAATCTAACAAATTCTATTGTTTGACAATAAAAAAAAAGGAAAATTAATGATTCTGGAAAAAAAAAATTTAAAAATGTATAAGGGGTATTGATGCTATTGGCCAGCGCATGAAATATAAACTAGTATTAGGAAGATTAATTTACCTACCCCATGCATATTACTCTTGGTCTTCCACATCTATCTATGCTATTTTGAAAATAAAAATTATGTATTATTTTATTTGATAAATCAAATAGGTAAATTATAAAAAAAAATGATCAAATATGTCTTTGATATTTTTCCATGGAGGATTTTTGTTAAATATTTATATATAAGAGAGTTTTTGTTTAGAAAATACGAGTTGTAAGGACCTATTACTTCACCTATTTGTAATGAACCTTTATTTCTAGCTGCAGACAGATCATATTACATACCAAGAAGCAGTGTCGTTGCATACATGATATGAACAATTCAAACATCAACTAAAATAAAATGCCAAAACGCTGAAATGGAGGGATGGTGGATGCTGTTTGTCCTCTTCGATGATATGTATGCAGCTATATTGCTTTTATTTTTTTAAGTTATAAATATGGTGGATGACCAAATGAAAGAATTTGAAGCCTGATAATTGAAGTCTTTACTGTTCACATGAAGAATTTGTAGATAAGGTTAATTTGCTTTTTGTAATTGTCGGATGAAAAATCTTTATATAAGATGTGAATTTTGTACACGCAATAAAACATCACACGCAAAAGAAAACATGAGATGCTGAAGAAAATAACAGTGAGCTATACTAAGGCGAGAGATAAGAGGGAAATTATGGCTGCCCTGAGGACGTAAGTATACTTGCCAAACTTCGTAAATATTGTGTCTTATTTATTTTTATTTCACTGCATACATATCGTCTATTTTACGACATTTAACAACTTTTCCATTATAGTTCCATCATTTTACGCAATTTAATCAAATCCTTTAACATTTTTTTTTACTAAGATTCAATCTACATTCTGCAGCATGCTCACGCATTTTTTATGCATCCAAGCTTTTTAAATGTATCTACCATCAGAGGCGGATCAAATTTGGGCTGTGGTGGAGGAGAAGAACAGCCATAGATGTCGATTGCAGCTCACGTTCTGCAAAATAGAAGGAGAAAGAAAAAAAGACTCATTTTTGAATGATTTGACCAAAACGATGTCATTTTGAGCCAAACCATTAAAAAAATTAAAAAGCACTGCAACATGAGAGACCTTTCGAATCCACGTAAAAGAGTATTTAGTAGTAGCAATATTTTTTTTAACAAATGATATTATTTACATCAAAAAAGAAATGATATGTAATAAAATTATCATGACATATTTTAAACAGTCTTTGTATCTTATACTATTGTATAAAAATTATGAATGAAAAATTGTAATTTATCGTTTATTTTTTTAATTTATCTTCATCTAATTTTTGTTGGAACTTTTATATCGAGACAATTCGATGTTAAAATTATGAATCCAGCATTGTCCCCTGTGAATGAATGACATGGACTTAAACAATAAAACATATTAGCAGGTTGGCTCGATAAAACATCTAACCCGTTAACCTTCGACCTGATTTTCTGATTTTTTTTTTTGTGTTGTTCATAAAATTGCAGATCTAGTTCACACCTTATTTTCCCTTGTAGTTGGATACGTCTAAATCTAGCACTTATGTGCTTGTAACTGGATGGTTTAAAGTTCAACTCTATTAATGGTGACTTCAGTATAGGGACGGTAATTCAACGAATCAATCCAGTAACTTTGGATAACCGTTCGAAAGGGGATAAATTTGGGAATGAAAATTTAGGTATTTTTCGAATGTGGGGAAAATTAAGGTATTTTTCGAATGTGGGGAAAAACCGTGAATATTATTCGACTACAATTTTATATATGATTATAGGAGTCCCCAATCAGTTTCCGTCACGCATCCGCCCCAAATAATATAATATAATATAATATAAATACAATACAATACAATACAATATAATACAAATACAAATACAAATACAATACAATACAATATAATATAATATAAATGTAGTACAATATAATATAATATAATGTAGGGAACTGTTATTAACACTTCAAAAATCTCATTCTACACTCCTCACAAGTGTATTTTTCTTTCTAATTATAGAAAGTTTGGAATGCAAAATGAGATTTTTGGAGTGTCAATAACAATTCTCATACTATATTCACAAGTATATGGAAATTATTTGATAGTTTGTTTTGCTTTCGGTATATTTTTGCTCACCTACAATAATTATGGTGTATGCTTATTACACACATCTAAGCATGCCAAGTGTCTTCTTACTTGACCCTAGTTAACCTTTTCATTTATTATTAATTATATTATTATAATAATGCATTAATCATCATTTTAGCACTATCTTTTAAAATTTTAGCATGATTATATAATTTATCGACACGCTAGCCGGATAAACTCCAAGGCGTCTTAACTTGTGTTTACAAAACTATCAAGAAATTAACGGTGCGTCGAGCGCACCAAAGACCATAACTTTACTTTTATTGATCACAAATTCAGTGCCTCCATGTTCATAACATGTGTCATACATCCATCCCTAGTTCAGGGAACAAAACATACTCTTTTGAAGCATTGAGATTGAGTTCAAATCTGAAAAACAAAATGCCGTCATTTTAGGGCAAAACTAATCACCAGATCACTTCAGTTTCGGGAAAAGCTTCGGAGCAACCTGCATCGCACAATTGTAGTTTTAGGCTTTTAGATGAACAAACAATACAGTATAACTAAATGAGTTTCAAGACAATTGAACACTACCACTTACACATTTGTCGATATAAGACCAGAAATCAAAATATTGTCCAGTATAATTCTTGTGTCCGCTTTCATAATCTTGGATCCTCTTAACGCATGCCTGCAGCAAAGTATGAAATTGACATTTTTACACACCCTTTGCAAATTAATTCAAATTCTAGAGCTACAAATTTCCGTGTAGGTCAACCAAGCTGGGAAACACTTGTGTTTTCTTGTTCATCTCTGGCATGTAGCAGAGAATGCACAAAGGGTAGAAAACCACAAAATAATTACAGTGGAGAGTTTAACAGTTAATATTCTAAATCTTAACTATCTCTATTTATTAATTCCATATAGTTAGGGTGAAATATTTCTGACTTCCTTTTGTTTCCTCATGACTACTCACTACCCACCACTGACCAATTGCTTAAACAACGAAATCAAATTACGAAAACATGTATCGCTCTATCTCTTTCTGATTTTGTTTGTAAATTATATTACATGTTTGACTATCGTCTGATAGAATTCTAGGGTTTTCATAAATATGTTTTTTCAATATTATTCTTCTCACATAGAGGAATATATATACTTATACAATCCCCTACCAACTAGGAAGTAAATAATATCCTAAATATATTAGGATATCAATTACATACTCAAAATATCCCTACATTCCTTATTCCAAATATAGACTCACGGCAACACTCCCCCTCAAGTTGGTGCGTAGATATCACCTAAGTCCAACTTGTTAAGTGAGTCCTGAAACACTCTTGATGACACAGCATGAGTTAATACATCTGCCAACTGATCTCCAGACTTCACATACGGAATATCAATCAATTTAACATCCAACTTCTCTTTAATAAAATGCCTATCCACCTCAACATGTTTTGTACGATCATGTTGAACTGGATTATTAGCTATTGCTCTCGCAGCTTGATTATCACAATACAGCAACATAGCTCCATGTGGTTTGAACCCAATCTCGGTCAGGAGGATTCTTAGCCATAACAATTCACAAATTCCATGTGCCATACCACGGTATTCAGCCTCTGCAGTGGACCTAGCAACCACATTCTGTTTCTTGCTCCTCCAAGTTACCAGATTACCTGCAACAAATGTAAAGTACCCTGATGTAGAGCGCCTATCAGTAATATTTCCAGCCCAATCAGCATCTGTGTATCCTTTTACTTCCAAATGCCCATGCTTCCTGAAGATTAGCCCTTTTCCAGGCGCACCTTTCAAATAACTCAAGATTCGCATTACTGCAGCCATGTGATCCTCACTAGGAGAGTGCATGAATTGACTCACCACACTAACTGCATATGCAATATCTGGCCTTGTGAGAGACAAGTAAATCAACCTTCCTACTAGCCTTTGGTACCTTTCCCTGTTTGCTGGAACTTGGTCAGGATAAGTCGCTAGATGATGATTCTGAACTATAGGCGTTTCTGCTGGTTTACATGCCAACATTCCAGTCTCAGACAAAAGATCCAGGACATACTTCCGTTGTGACAAATAAATACCTTCACGGGAACGAGCAACTTCAATTCCCAAGAAGTACTTCAAGCCTCCTAAGTCTTTCATCTCAAACTCTGAAGATAGATGCCCCTGTAACCTCTTCATCTCCTCGGTATCATCACCAGTAACTACCATGTCGTCCACATAAATTATTAACAAGGTGACCTTTCCTTCCCTTCGTTTGATAAACAAAGTATGATCAGCATTTCCTTGTCTGTAACCATATTTCTTCATTGCATCGGTGAATCTCCCAAACCATGCCCTCGGCGACTGTTTGAGTCCATAAAGCGCTTTCCTCAACCTACACACCTTGCATGTCCTGTTTGACACCTCAAACCCAGGTGGAAGTTCCATGTAAACCTCTTCTTCCAAGTCTCCATGTAAAAAGGCATTTTTTACATCAAATTGCTTCAACGGCCAATCAAAGTTAGCAGCTAAAGACAAAAGTACACGAATAGTGTTCATCTTAGCTACCGGAGCGAATGTTTCTTGATAATCTACCCCGAAAGTCTGTGTGTACCCATTAGCGACCAACCTTGCTTTGTATCTGTCAATGGTTCCGTCTGCGTTGTGTTTGATGGTGAATACCCATTTGCATCCCACTGGTCTTTTCCCTTTGGGTAGCGACTCTATGCTCCAAGTCCTGTTTTTCTGTAGAGCCTCCATCTCGACTTCCATTGCTTTTGTCCACCGAGAATCTAGCAAAGCTTCTTCCACTCTTGTTGGGATTTTGATTCCATCCATTGTATTCACCATGGCTCGATACTTAGAAGACAATCGATGTGTAGAGACATAATTTGCAATAGCATATCGGACTTTTCCATCAGGAGAATATCTGTCTGGTGGTTTCCCACGATTTTGTCTAGATGGCAACACATATGTACTTTCGATATTAGTCAAATCACAAGCTTCATTAGGTTGAGATAAACTTACCTCATGGATATCCTCGGGCACATGGACGGGTACAATAGGAGAGGGGTTATTGCTTGAAGTGTACTGGTCGTCCAAACTGTGAACTAATGGTTGCAGTTCACTGTCGTCTCGATACCGTGCACTGGGCTGTACACCAAACCGCTCACCTGCTGTCATGCCGTCAGGCCCATTCCCAGACTTGGTCTCGCTGGCTGCTGCACAGCCTTCCAAAGATGAGGCCTCACTTACACTAATGGGCTCAGGCCCGTGGATTTCACCAGAAGGAAGAAGCCGGCCCTGCTGGCAGTCACCGTGGCAAGCATGCTGCTGGGTTTCACGTGGCTGCCCAGAAGGAAGATCAATCCAACTGTAATCTTCATGTGTATTTAGCTCCCCCTGAAGGTTATAGTTGGTGTGATCAGTGACAAAGAACATCTCATGCTCAGAGAATGTAACATCCATGGTGACATAGGTATGCTTGGTGGGTGGGTGGTAACACCGGTACCTTTTTGTTGACCATTAAATCCCAAAAAAATACATCGAACTGCACATGGGTCCAACTTGCTACGTTGATTTTTGTGGAGATGTACATAGGCCACACACCCAAAAATACGGGGTAACAACTGAAGGGAAGAGGTTAATGTCACATGGTCAGCAAATACCTCCATAGGGGTCCGGAAATTGTGTATTCTGGTGGGCATTCGATTCATCAAATAAACTGCATATCTAACAGCTTCGGCCCAATAGGAGTGAGGGGCATGAGCACCAATGAGAAGTGCTCGAGTGGTTTCCAGAATATGTTTATTTTTGCGTTCAGCGACCCCATTTTGTTGTGGGGTTTGTGGGCAAGAAGTCTCGTGAAGAATGCCATGATCTTGGAAAAATTGGGAGAGTTCAGTACTGAGATATTCGCCACCATTATCTGATCGGAGTACCTTAAGAGGAAGAGAGTATTGATTTTCAACCATGTGATAAAATTGTTGGAAAATTTTCCCAACCTCACTTTTATGTCTCAGAGTATAAAGCCATGTCATTCTGGTGCAATCATCAACAAAGATAACAAACCAACGAACACCATGAATAGTAGCAACTGGAGAAGGTCCCCACACATCAGAATGGACTAACTCAAACGGCACTGTTCTTTTATTTAAACTCAAATGATAAGAAGTACGGTGGCTTTTTGCCAGAATGCAATCCGTACACTGAAAATCAGAGTCTGAAATGCCACAAAATAAAGACGGAAGTAATCTTTTTAAATAACCAAAAGAGGTATGGCCCAAACGACGATGCCATAACCAGATTGTCTTATTCTTGTTTGACTGGCTACTGCGCACTTGGTTCACTCTGCTTGCGGACACATCATCCACATAGTATAACCCTCTCCTCTTAGTACCACGCCCAATTATCGCCCGAGTCTGGATATCCTGAAGTAAGCAAAAAGTGGGAAACATTAACACAACACAATCTAATTGCTCAGTAACTTGACCAACAGACAGTAAATGATTGGACAATGACGGAACAAGTAGTGCGTTGTGAATAGACAAAGATGGAGTAAGGGAAATAGAACCAGCTCCCGTGACAGGAGCAATATCACCATTGGCTGTGATGACATCCTCTTTAGAAGGTGGCGTCATATGATAAAATAATGATGCGTCGTAAGTCATATGATCTGTAGCTCCAGAGTCAATTATCCAACCAGTATCCCTCTTGGTAGACGATATTAAAACAGTACCGATTTTACCTGAGTCTTCCAAGTTTTCATTCATTGAAATCTGGTTGATGAGGGATAATAATGGACCGGAGTCATCAACTTTGGATGTTTCTTCCAAGACCCGGCCCGCTGATTGGGCTTCTGCCGTGACTAGATGTGACACATTGGGCCTCGGTTGGCCTGCTGCCACAGCTGCAATACCGCTGCCACCTGCCTTGTCTTGTTGGGTTTTGGGCCCAACGTGGCCGCCTACATTCGCTGCAATCCCCTGTCCAGCAGCTGCAACACGGACCTGACCCGAGGTACGTCTATTCCCCTTAGCTTTTAATTCTTTCTTCCTTTCCCAGTACCATTCTGGGTAACCATGAATTTCAAAACAGGTTTCCTCCGTGTGTCGAGTTCCATTACAGTGATTGCAATGGAGTTTATCTTTATCAATATCTTCCTGCATACGTGATGACCGAGAGTTTCCAATGGATGGTGAACGATAATTTTGCACTTTAGTTGCCATCGCCATAGAAGGTCCTGCCGTGATACTCTTTGTTCCCATCATAGTGGCCTGCCTCTGAGCTTCGCGTCGTACTAGATTAAAACATTCCTCAATTCCAGGGATAGGCTTTATCCTTAGAATCTCACTCCGTACTTGATCAAAACTACTGTCTAACCCAGCAAGAAAATCGTACACCCTATCCTTTGCAATTTCCTCTTTACGAGTTCTCAAATCTGCTCCACATACCATACGAAGAGGACGTCTTCTGTCAAGATCTTGCCATACACCTTTTAATTCAGTGAAGTACAGATTAACTGGGTGACCATCTTGTCTTGTCTGTGTAGCCTTACATCGGAGTTCATAGTATTGTGACTCATCAGAACCATCATAGAACATCTGAGTGACACTCTCCCAAATATCCTTTGCTGTAGGTAGGTCGATAAAGAGACCAAGTAGATGTGGTTCCATAGTTTTTAACAACCATCCTCTCACAATAGCATCTTCAGTTGACCACTTTGCATATCCCGGATCATCTTCCTCGACCATCGGAATTTTCCCTGTTAGATACCCTAGCTTGCCGAGCCCTGAAGCATGAACCTCCATCATCTTCGACCATATTTTGAAGTTCGAGTCACTCAACCGATACCCGAAAGGAATGGCGTTGATGTTAGTAGATTCGCCTTGGTTGGACACGGTATGCACGGGAATCAAGCTTCCCTTATGTTCTTCAGCCATCGCACAACTTTCTAGGATAGGGTTTAATTAGATTTTCGCAGGCTTTGATGTTTACAAAGGCTGCAATTTAATTTGGTTGTTTCTAACACAGTCTGAGATTCAAACCGTGAGAGAGTTTACTGGGGTTTTGTGATTGTCAAAGGCAGGCCGAACCTGCTCTTGATACCATGATAGAATTCTAGGGTTTTCATAAATATGTTTTTTCAATATTATTCTTCTCACATAGAGGAATATATATACTTATACAATCCCCTACCAACTAGGAAGTAAATATCCTAAATATATTAGGATATCAATTACATACTCAAAATATCCCTACATTCCTTATTCCAAATATAGACTCACGGCAACATCATCTCCTGTCATTGTAAGTTTATGCTGAACTCTTGAATCTTGAACTAAAAGTTGCTTTCTATTTTTCAGAATTTTGCCAAACCGTTTTTCGTGTTTTGGTATGTGCCTTACTACTAAGCAAGACATTAGATGTCAAGCTGGTCTTCAGTGGCGGAGCCAGAATTCTAAGTGAGGAGGGGCATTTCACACACACACACACATATATATATATATATATATATATACGTATATGCGTGTATATAAAAGTTGAATTCATAACATGTTAGTATATACAATTTGTGTAATTTTCATAAAACTGAAAGACCTCTATTGAATTCAATACTAAGAAGAAAAATATGTAAATCCAGACAACCAAGTAAGAGGTAAGACTGTGGAAGGCTAAAGAAAATACAAAGAAGTAGAAAAAGCAGGATAAGGGGAAGAGATCTGCAAATAAAGAAGAAGGTGGATTGCTTTAGAAAATGATACGGTGTATATTACTCTTAGCTGAGAGAATCGAACCAGTAGTAGGGTTGTTTTTTTTTCATTTAAAATTGCACGTCTCTTTTAAAACTCCCTTGCCAAACTCATCGTTTCATTAAACAGTCAAACAAATTTAAAACCCAACGACGTTGTTTGCCTCATCTTCTCCCATGAGGTTCACACCTTTGCAAATAAAAACTTGGTGCCGCTAGTTGATTTCGTACACCTTTTACAGAAGTTAGGATGGGCCTAGGACTACCCTAGTCCCTTGGTGGCTCCGCCCCTGCTGGTCTTCAAGGACGACCCTTATCCTGGTCAGAGTAATGAAACAAGGGAGAAAGACACTTAATTGCCAAAAAAACCTTAGGGTGTTGCAAATTCCTGATACTCGAGGAACGGTGTCACTCACTTTGGCTTGCACGACTTTTGATAAATAGGTTCCTCATCCGTCCTATATATGTTTTACCAAAACTATTACAAAAAAATAGAAAAGACATATAAACTATAAATGCACACACAAAAGCAAAGGGACATGCTCAATGTAAATCGAGAATAGAGGCGTTGCACACAAAACATGTAGAGCATTGGAGAGTCCATAATAGTATTAACATTAAAGAAAGAATTGAGCTACCAATACCACCTATTAAGGGAATGATCCAGTAGTATAAACATTCAGAACTGACCAGTAGTATGAACATTCCTCGTCCGCCCTAAAGATGTCTCACATTTCTTATTTTCTACCCCACATTTTTTATCCTCCACTAGAAATCAGAAAAACCAAAACGAAGAAAAAAACCAAGAAGGCTCTCCCACAACGATATTAAAATATCGTGGCTTGGCAGAAATAGCTGAAAAGAAAATCCCTATTGCGTACAAACATAGCAGACTTCTCAATTCACGGATCCAATTTATTTCTCCCTTCTGTCTGTGGTAAACATATTCAGCCAAAGGCTTCTTTGAATAACTTATTGTATGGCTTTCATTTTAATGTTATTGAAATAGCTGAAAAGAATTGAGCTACCGACACCATTATTTTAATGTTATTCGTCCAATTTTTCTACTGAGACTTGATATCTTACAATTTCGGATTTGTCTCATTTGAAGATGAACTTTGAAAGAAGACATTTCGTAATTTCGGATTATTGAAACAAAATCTGGAGTGAACCCCACAAATAAAAATAACAAATAATAAATAATAATAAAAGATTGAACGTAATCTTTTAGTTGGTTAAAGTCAGTTAGCTATAGCACAATATCATCATATATTACATTAAAGCTTTGTTATTGAAATCTAAACCAAGCATCATCTGACAAGCAACTAGAAGAATGATATCATGAGATACAGCATATATAATTTCTTTATTTCCTTGAGTCACGAGTTAAACTAAGCTCTCCAAACCCAAGTTTAATAATATAACAGAAATATTAATATATCGTCGTAAGTTTGCCGTTTATGATTTATGGTGTCAACCGTGTCATGCAAGCGTATATCTGACTTTAACAGCTAGAAATGATTATTTCCATTTGGCTTATTGCGTGGGATGTTAACTATGCGGGATGCCATTGAGATAGATGATGACCTCCTAGCAAACAGTGCGAGATCACTGGAGACGTTGGTTTCGATTGGTTGGGATGAAATTAGGCGTGTCCAAGAAACAAACCAAGATTGGTTTGCCAAACTTAGAAAAATGCGTGCGTTGAAAGATTGAGAGAGCTAATTCTTGTATGCTATGTTTCCATATTCATGCTGCTGGACTAGGATTTCAGCGTACTCGACGGGTATTTTTGTTGCATTGTTATAAGGATGGTTTAAAGGAACTGGTTGATCTGAAATCGATTCATCTTAATAACACTGTGTATCTTATCAATTCGAGTTGCTTATTTTTGAGACTACAAATTGATAGTCAACGAAAATGAAAGCATATGAATGCAAGTTGCAAACCATTGCGAAGGTGACTGAACCAAATCGTAGTTAATCACTCAGCATCAACGCGGCATTCTCATCTGATTGTCGATTAAACTTAAAGAGCAAGTCCACCTCATGCCAATTACTTGGGTAATTAGGCAATCCAAACCCCCAAAATCCAAACCAGTCTCTCCACCCCAGCCCAATCAGTCATGCTAAGGGAAGCCCAGCATAGTAAGACTGCTCAATCGGGCGGGAATGGCCCAAGTTTGCGACTGAGTACATCTGTCAGACGCAGCAGCCACCCCGAATGATGCTGAAGCTGTGGAATTGTACCAGAACTGCCTCTCTTTCCACCCACTCAAAACCCAAGTCATCAGCTCCGGCGATCTCTGGGGCGTCGGCGACCTGTGACTGCCCGTGAAGCTCCAACAATGGCGGCAGATCTGGTCTTGGCACAGCCATCAGCGACGGGGTTCCAGCACGAGATTGCTAACGCGCCCTCCAATCACTTGTCTGCGACTCTTCGTCTGCAACGCCCCCACGCCAGGAAATTCCGACACCCGTAACTAACGGGCCGTTAAACCAAACCCAAAATTGAATTCGCTCCTTCCTCCTGCTCATTGAATCTTCTGAGTCGAGTGCGGGATTAAGAACAACCCGAGAGAGAGGAGAGACGGTGGTGTAGATGAGTTGCAGGTTCGACGGGAAGGATGAAATTAATAATAAAATAAAATATCTTTTTATTAATTTCTTTATAAAATATAGTTTTTTTAATGCCAATACTTTGAGTAATTTATTTACGGGTGACAATTACAAGGATGACAAGGATTGAGTTACATTCAATGATCAAGATGCTGACATTTGTCAGTAGATTAGGTGGTAAGAGCAACTCCACCCATGGAGCCTTCCCCCCAGGCAATCTACTATGCAATCCACCCTATTGAACAGTAACTGCCTTTAATGAATAGTAACTGCCATTAATAAACAGTAATTGCCATTTGCATCTCCACCCATGAAGCCCTTCCCCCAGTCAATTAGTAATAAAATATTAATATTTTTTTCTCACCCAATCCATAAAATATTAATATTTTCTTTAATATTAATATTTTATTACTAATTTTTTTTTAATAATTAATATTAATATTAATTACTAAAAACCAGATCCACGGTCTTTGTGCACATGGTCTTTGTAAAAACCACCAGATCCATGGTAAAAACCAGATCCATCCCCACCCCGAGCTGCAAAAACCAGAAACCCCCCCCCGCTGCAAAAACCAGAACCCCCCCCCCCCCCCGGCCGACGACCCACCCTGCTCCCCCCCCCCCCCCCCCGGCTCGACAACCCACCCTGCTTCCCCACCCCCCCCCCCCCCCCCCCCGCGACGAACGGCCTGCCACGACGACCCACCCAGCTCCGGTCCCTCGCTCTCGCTGCCTCTCTCCCTCTCTCCCTCGCTCTCGCTCTCTCTCTCTCTCTCTCTCTCTCTCTGACACAAAAAAAATAAAAAATTGCAAAGACCTCGGGCTACAGGCCCGTCAATTCCCCACCCCCTCCCTGCTCGGGCTCCCACCTCTGCTCGGGCTCCACACGGCTGGAGCCAACTCCACCGGCCCTCAGGCCCTTTGGTCTCCACTGTCCCCCGAGCAAGAGCAACGGGTGGACTTGCTCTAAGGGCTGAGAGATTTGTTAGTGTGACCGATACACGGAGTGGTACACCATGTGTCACTATACAAATGGTAGAATATGTGTGTTAAAAAATTAATAACTTAAAAATATAATTTTCCATCATTTATATAAAAACACGTGATGTAGTGGTCTACCACTTGTATTCCTATTACAATGAAAAATTTCTCGTAAAAGCTGTGAAGTTAGTTGTGTTTTTTATTTTTTATTTTTTATTTATTTATTTTTTATTTTTTATTTTTTTTATGAAGTTAGTTGTGTTTGTTGAGAGAAGAGTAAGCACTGTAACTAGTATAAAAGGCAAGATTACAGTTGTATTCATAATACAGTAAAAATATACAATAAGCATTTCTTATTTATCTTTCTCTCTAACTTCTCTCTCTATATTCTGCAATCTCATTACCTCCATTGATAACCTTCAAGCTCAGAACTCTGCATTCTCACAACAATCGCTATTCACTAAGGCAGTACTTGTCTTTGCCCAATTGTCTGGGCAATTATTGCTCAAACATGCTCCATTTATTGATAACCTTGTACAATAAGGCAATAATTGTCTTTGCCCAATTGTATGATCTAAGTGCAACATATTTTAACAACAATAAAACATTATCTTATTACTACCCAACGAGCACGTGCACACAAACTGTATCTTTCAGCAAGAATATGGAATAGCCACGACTTTAAGAGGATGTTTTTTATGGACAGTCCCACCCGGGGATTCGGTCATGTCTAGGTCCTCTCCTCTTGCCCCACCAGGCAATGCCCAATCAAACTTGTGCACTAAACTTGCCAAAACAATCTCTTTAACAGCCACAGCAAACTGAATTCCGGGGCACCTCCGTCTGCCAGCCCCAAACGGAATTAATTCGTAGTCAGTCCCTTTATAATCTATGCCATTACTCAAGAACCTTTCCGGCTCGTACTCCTCCGGGTTGTTGTATGACTTGGGATCTCTTCCAATCTGCCATGCATTCACAATAACTTGCGTGTTGGCCTTAATGTCGTAACCGCTTATTTTAACATCTTGGTTTGACATCCTGGGCAACAGTAGCGGAAGTGGAGGATGTAAGCGAAGGGTCTCCTTAATCACGGCCTTCAGGTAGTGCATTCCGACTAAATCATCCTCCGTTACGTCTGTTTTGTTGCCGACTATTCCCCGTACCTCGTTCTGCAATTTTTTCATCACTCTGGGATGCCTTAAAAGCTCAGACATTGTCCACTCTAGGGCTGTAGATATCGTATCAGTGCCAGCCGTAAACAGATCCTGCAAGATTATTCATTAACTTAATTATCCTAAACATATATTGATTGCTTATTCGTTATCATTTGGAAGAACTAGTTCAAAAAAAATTCGACCATAAAATCAATTTTTAGTGCTTTATGTCGCGCGCACAGCAGTAAGAGAGAATGTTCATTACCAAAGTAATAGCTTTGATGCAAACTCGATCTATAGGAATAGCATGCACGTTTTCTTTCTGAAGGGAAAGCAAAACGTCCACAATATCCTTTTCGTCCTCGTTCTTGACATGATCGTCATCCATATGCTCTTGAACAACTGTATCTAAGAAGTCATCATATCGTTTAGCAAGATCGTCTTGCTTCGCATCCAAACCATTGAGACGTGAGAACCAAGAAAGCCATGGGATATAGTCACCAATATTGATGCGTGACATGATCTCAGCGAACTCCACGGAAAGCACCTTAAACATCTTCCTATCTTCGCCGCCATCATTGTACTTGGTCCCCACTGTAATTCTACAGATAACATCATTAGTAAGTGTCAGAAAGATATCGCTTAAATTAAAAACTGACGATGTAGTTGACTTCGATTGCTTCATGATGTTGTTGATCATGGATTTGGCTTCCTCTTCTCTCACAGCGCGAAAAGAGCGAACCTTTTTGCTGCTCAGAAGATGTAACACACATATGCTCTTGATCTGCCTCCAATACTCGCCATAAGGCGTCGATGCCACGTCTTTGAAGTCATAGAGCACTTTCTTAAAGAAGGTGATCTTGGGTCTGTCGGAGAATGTGATGTCATGGGTCTTCATGACCTCGGAGGCAGCCTCAGCCGATGAGACCACGAGGACTGGCATGCTTCCGAAATGAAGCATCATGAGAGACCCGTGGCGTTGAGCTAAAGCTCGAAGTGAGAGATGAGGGTACAACCCTAGTTGGTGAAGGTTTCCGATGACAGGCAGCTTTCGCGGAGAAGGTGGCGATGAGTTTGGGGTGGAGGTGAAGGACCATTTATATATGAGGATGAGGAAAATAGCCACCAGCAAGAAATATTTTAAGGAAAATGGGTGCAATAAGCATAGGGTTTCAGTTATTAGTTTCATCAGCACCACCATTTTCTTTTGTCTTAATCTCTTCTTCTTCTTCCGTAACCTGCAGACAATATATATAAGATCGATCAGACCCCGGCTTTCGACGGAAGAGATTGGACAGCACATATCAAAGGAAAAAATAATAATAAACTAACAAAATAATCATCTGTCTGTGTTGTAGAAATCGTACGACTGAATAAATAAACAAATTACCAGACTTTAAACATGGATGCCATAAAATGCGGGAATTGAATTTTTCTTTCAAAAATGTTACTTTTACCACATATATATATCATCTCTCCAATAGGGATGAGATTCGTATGTGATGGTAGACCTTACCTCTATTAGTGAGATGGTATAAATGATAATACAAAAATATTGTAAGTGTAGCATTACTCTTTTACCTTTGTTTTCTAAGAATGACAATTCACGGACCAGTAATATTTTATTTCCAAGATTAATTAGACTGGTTTTGATGATTTTGAAATCTTACCCCTCCATTAATAAAAGAAACTTGGTACATATACACTCTATACATCACCATCTTCGATCTACATATATGGCCTCGTTTTGGTACGGAGGATTAAATTGGAATGAATAACTCTTTAATTTAAGTTATTTTGAAGGAAGAAGAGAATGGCAAAGTGGTATGTTGCCTTGGTAGATATAGTCTTCCTCTTCAACCACTACCGAACTGAACCGAACCAACAGTGACTTTGGTTTTCGGTTTAGACAAAAAACCAAACCCACTCCTAGTTTAGATCAATTTAGGTAGATTATCTATTGTTCTTTGGTAAACCTCTAAAAAAAATTATAGGAGGATGATTTTTCATTTTAAGGGGATTAGACCAAAATTTTCATTTTCGTCTTTTCCAATCGTTCATACCAAACAGAGGCTTTTTTGAATTATTCTTCTTCAAAGCAGTCGATTTATGTGAATCTCACATCAAGGAATGAATAGACCTCTTACATGCTTCATTATAAAGAGTTGGATTACTCTCCAAATTGTGACTTGGTTTATGGTGGAACCTCAATTTTTTTTTTTGTATCAAAGCACACTATACAATGTGTTGAGCCTAATAGTCGACGTGCTCTCACATTACCCGATATCCATTTTCTATTACTTCATGTATTAGGTTTAGATGATTATATACAATAACAACAAAGTCTTATTCCACTAAATGAGGTCGGCTGTATGAATCCTAAAACCCCACTGCACTCAGTTTTTTGTCAAGTCTTCCGTTAGCTCCAAGTACTCTATATATTTTTTTATAGTCTCTTTCAAAGTCTTCCTTAACTCTTTTTACTATGATCCTTCGTCTCATCGTTGCATCTTTTAACCGAGCAATTGTAGGTCTTTAATTCATGTAATAAACCATCTTAACCAATTTTCTCTCATCTTAACTTCAATTGTGGCCACTCATACTTTACCTTAGATTCTTGATTCTTATTCTTATCCTTTCTCGTGTGTTCATACATCCAACGAAGAATTCTTATCTCTGCTACTATCATTTTTTGCACGTGTTGCTTTTTGACCTCTCAACACCTGATGCACTCTTTCACTTCATCCATCCAGCTTGTACTCTATGGTTGATATCTCCAGCTTCCTTGTCTATTCTTACTATACGGCTTAACAAGAGAAAGAAATTGATAATGGAATCTTTATTTGGAGTTGCAGGTCTGGGTTGGTATGAGGCATGCCTTTCCGTATTATTTTTTTACTTTATTTCTTTGTTTTTAAATCGTACATTTTTTTTAGTTCTTGGTTTATAAATTGATAATGGAAGAAAATTAAGTAATTGGTGTAGAAAATTAAGAAATTAAAGAGATTCAAAGAAACTTTGATGAGAATTGAAGAAATTTAGAAGAAGAAAAGGTGTTTGGAATGTGAGAAAGTGTTGAGAAAATTCAAGAAGAGAGATAAGAATGGTCGTTAGACTTCCTAGGGAGGTACCATATCCAGTTTAAGAAATAGTCGGTGCATACCAACCTGTGTTCAGTCTCAGAAATAGTGTTCGTGTTCAGTTTCAGAAATAGTGCAGTACTCATGTTCAATTTCAGAAATAGTGTAGTACTCATGTTTAGTTTCAGAAATAATTAGTGTTCAGTTTTTAGAAATATAGTTCAGTTTCATAAATAGTGTGCGTGATGGATGCGCGAGGTCATGCGCGTCAATTTTTAATTACCTTTCTATTTTAATTTTATTATTAAACCTTTGTCATTTTTATTAAAATTTAAGTCATTTTCATTAAGGTTTAAGCCATTTTCATTAAATAAAGTTATATTATGGTTTTTGGTTGAAATAAATTTAGCCTAAACTTTTTTCATTAAAACTCCCTATAAATAAAATGTAGATAAGTTATTTTAGCTTACCTTTTTGCATATATAATAAGGAGTAGGTAAGTTAGTTTTTTTTTTTTTTTTTTTTTTAACATCAATATTTTTTACACCAAGGAGAGGGGGAGTTCGGCTAAGCCACACAATGGGTAGCCTAATTTGGTATAGAATCTGTCATCTACGACATTCGAACCTAAGTGACATACCTCGACCCAAAATGTCCACTAGGACTCCGAATCGAGCTGTGGGCCGACACCTAGAAGGTGATGAAGCCATAAAGTGTAGTAATGTGGAAAATATGTATAAATTTAAACCTAAAAGTGTCCAAATACAAGAGTGCGCTGGTAAGCAGGAATGAACCCATTCCACATGTGATGTCAGAGCATAAGTACAGTACAGTAAGATAGGGTGAGAATTATAACATCGAAGGTAATCTCCAATACCAAGATTTGCCAAGAATCCTCGTCGATACATAAGCTCAACTACTAAAACCTGGAAGGGCGAAAAACAAAAAAGAGTGGGCCTGAAATAAAGTTTTAATAAAAACCTTTTGAAAATGTTATAACCCCTCGTCGTAAAACATGTATAGTTTCCAGAAAATCATACTATGTATAAGTATGAAACCAAATGCAAATCAAAGTAAATCCAGAAATATTCCAAAACACAATATGTATCACATCTCAGTCTTCACTCCACCGTAGCACGATATTGTCTGCTTTGGGCCACGCCCTCACAGTTTTGTTTATGGGAACTCACACGAGAACTTCCCAGTGGGTCACCCATCCTGGGAATGCTCTTGCCCAAACTCGCTT
Organism: Cotoneaster glaucophyllus; assembly: GCA_036320875.1. NCBI lineage: Eukaryota > Viridiplantae > Streptophyta > Magnoliopsida > Rosales > Rosaceae > Cotoneaster > Cotoneaster glaucophyllus. The sequence goes on along the minus strand of CM070072.1, from coordinate 2,236,011 downwards.
AACTTTGTAATTTCGATGGAATCCGAAGCCAGTGAGTCCCCAAAAGGCCTCGTGCTATATGGAGGTGGGCATGTACATATAAGGCACATCACCCCCTCTCCGTTGGTCGATGTGGGATGTTACAATCTACCCCCTTTAGGGACCCGACGTCCTTTTCGGCACACTTGCACCATACGGCAGAGTGGTTCTGATACCATTCTATCACATCCCAGACTCAACTCTGTTGTAGCACGATATTGTCCGCTTTGGGCCCCAGCCACGCCCTCACGGTTTTGTTTCTAGGAACTCACATGAGAACTTCCCAATGGGTCACCCATCCTGGGAATGCTCTCGCTTGAACTCGCTTAACTTTGCAGTTTTGATGGAATCTGAAGCCAGTAAGTCCCCAAAATGCCTCATGCTATATGGAGGTGGACATGTACATATAAGGCACATCACCCCCTCTCCGTTGGTCAATGTGGGATGTTATAATCTACCCCTCATAGGGGCCTGACGTCCTCGTCGGCACACTCGCACCACACGACAGAGTGGCTCTGATACCATTCTGTCATATCCCAGACTTGACTTCGTCGTAGCACGATATTGTCCGTTTTGGGCCCCGGCGACGCCCTGACAATTTTGTTTCTGGTAACTCACACGAGAACTTCGCAGTGGGTCACCCATCTTGGGAATGCTCTCGCCCGAACTTGCTTAACTTCACAGTTCTGATAGAATCCAAAGCTAGTGAGTCCCCAAAAGGTCTCGTGCTATATGGAGGTGGGCATGTACATATAAGGCACATTACCCCCTCTCCGTTGTTCAATATGGGATGTTACAATATCTCAACAGTAGCATAAGTAAAATCAAGTGCTCAACAATCTATTCTAGCACACAAGTCGGAGTCGCCTAATGCAACCTGTACGATTGAATTGATGCTCATCAACCTATGCTAGCACACAAGTCAGAGCTGCCTAATGCAACATGTATGACATGACTGGGTGTAATCATAATATATGTTATAGTGCTACAATCACCTGAAGAATGGTGCTATTCACGGTCACATATGAGTCGGAGTTGCCTATTGCAACATGTACGACAAGATGTCGAAGTTACCTATTGCAACATGTACGACATGACTGGCACCTACTTGAATCCAAGGCGAGCGTACGGTGTGGATGTGAACATACATGTGACCTTGGCCCTAGGCGAGCACTAACATCGGGGTGCAGCAATGATGAGCAGACTACATAAATATAATCATGCCATAACGATTCAATAATTCTAGTCATTATAATACCATACATGACCATAAATATAATTAAGGCGTCCCCTTAATTATAAGCTTACATGTGCTTCTCATAGGATTGTTTCATCATTTCCCAACAATAAGGCATTTTTTTCGAACGTTAAATTAATTATGGCAATCACGTAGGAAATTCATTAATAAATGTATATATGGAAACTAACCAATATATATATATATATATATATATAAATCAAATAAAAGACCCACTCACAAATCATGTCGTCAAGTCAAACCCACCTCATAGCATTGAGAATCCTTGCGAAGCGTTTCGCATAGAAACAAAACCATTTGGTAAATATAACATACTGGTATAAATATGCGTTTTCGTACAAAGTACGGCTAATTAAGGAACTATCTTAAAATGGCCGAATTTCGAAAAACGGAATCTGGATTTGGGTCTAGCACGTCGAGAAACCTAAGGATCCTCATTGCGCTGCCGCAAGGTGGCGACTTCGACGGTCACGCGTCGTCTCACACGCCCCACACGCCGAGATGGGTCGCTTGAAAGTTCGCCAGAAAAGTCGTCGGTGCCTTCGTGATCACCGTCATGGACGACGGCAGAGCACATTACCTCTGGTTGAGGCGCGTGTGCTCTACGCTTCGGCCAAAGCTCGGCCTCACGCGCAGCCCACGCTCGGCCTAGGGTTCTGGGATCCGGCTGGGTTGGGCCAGATCCAGGTTCGATCTGAGCTAGGGTCTTGGGCTGGTCCAGTTCGTTTTGGGCTTAGGTTCATGGGCCGAAGCCCAAGTCCTACACAACCTGAAGACTTGGATTAGGTTTAGACTGAGTGGGCTGGGCCTAGGCTCTTTAAGCTTGAGGCCCAAGTCAATACAGCCCAAATACCTGGGCTTTTAGGTTTAGCGAGCCAAAGGCCCTAGGTTTGGGTTAAAGGGTTTTTGGCTTGAAATCTCGGCCCAAGAGGTTGAATTTGGGTCACCGTGACCCATTTCTCATCGGGGAAGAAGGCAAGAGCCTCCCAAGCTCCGGTCAACATCGATTCGCCACCCCAAAGGGCGATCTAACTACCAAAATGAAAGTAAGGATGAGGGGAAAAGTTTTTGTACCTTGATTACCTCGTGCGGTGGCCGAAGTTGGCCGGATCTTCACTCGAAAGCCATGGGGCTCGCCGGAGGGTTTGGGTGGCCTCTGGGAGTCTCGGTGCTTTGTGGGGACGAAGGGGAAAAGAGGGAAAAGGTTCCTCACGGTAATGATGATGGTGGTGCCGTCGTGAGGAGTGGGTGTGTGTGTAAGTGACACATGGAACGGAGAGGGAGAGGGGTCCGAGAGAGGTCTGTGAGAGAAGGAGCTCGACGAAGAGAAAGGTGAAGGATGAGAGAACTGAGAGAGTAGGGGAGGAAGAGTGACACGCGGACGCAAGGAAAATGAGACCCACGTGAGTGGGTCCCACCATCCAGAAAATCTTACATAGAAAAATTAATAAAATAATGAAGGCATTATTTGAAATAATGAATTTATCAAATGTCTTTGAACTTCATAAGTCTATAAAATCTTCGTCGTAGCTCCAAATTCACTTATGCTTATGCCCACGCGTTCGTATTTCGAGAACTACGCGAATACGCTAAAAGAATGAGTCTAACCGATGGTCAACGAAAGTCAAAATCTTTGCCTATGGTCTGGTGGTATTCCTCTCACTTCCAAGTAAAGAGGAATACCACCAGACCATAGTATTGAGTGACAGTAGGTAAGTTATTTTAGCTTATCTATTTGCATATAAAATAAGGAGTAGACAAGTTATTTTAGTAGGGAAATTAATTTATATGAAAAACGAGTCCATTAAACAATACTAAATGATGTAGTTATTAAAGAGGGAGCTTTAATAAAAAGGGCTTGAACTAAGTTTATTTTAACCAAAAACCATCCTATAACTTTTTTTAACCAAAAACCATCACAGAACAAAATAAAACCCACCAAACCAACAGACAGCTCGACCACCAGCCAGTCACTCATGGGCTCTCCTTTGGCCCTCATCCTCCTCCTCCTCCTCCTCCTCCTCTTCGTATCCCTGAGTACTACAACTTTCCTTTTTGAATCACCCTATTTCGTTGAGTATTGAAGAAGTTATATCCATTTGAATCTTACCCAGTTTCCGGCGACCTCCGAGGCTTTCGAGGCGTTTTCCGGCCAAACCACTATGAGTTAGCCATCATGCAAGGTACCATTCTCTTCGTCTCTTTGAGAACTATGATTTTCAATTTTGAATCACTCGATTTCGTTGAGTATTGACAAAGTTATGAGCGTTTAAAGTTTGTCCAACTTTCTGGCCGAAATCTGGCCTTCCCTTCCATTTAGCTTCGACGAGCAGCAACCACACCAAGCAAGAAACAGTGACTTAAATTCAAGAAACAGTTACTTAGATTCCAGAAACAGTTTATTTTTACATTCCAGAAACAGTGTCCGTCGAAAAAAACCAAAATCCAGAAACAGTGACTTAAATACCAGAAACAATGACTTAGATTCCAGAAACAGTTTATTTTTACATTCCAGAAACAGTGTCCGTCGAAAAGAACCAAAATCCAGAAACAGTGACTTAAATTCCAGAAACAGTGACTTAGATTCCAGAAACAGTGTTACTTAAAATCCAGAAACAGTTTATTTTTACATTCCAGAAACAGTGTCCGTCATTATTTTTTAATAGCATGTAGATCTCAAATATATTTTCTGGAGAAACAAATGATAAAATTCACCGACGAAGAAAAATTGAAAAACAGTACCTTGAATACACTATGAATAATAACGACGATCACATTTCAATGAAATAATACAAAAATATAAATTAAATAGCATGAGGATCTATATTTTTGTTTCAAAGAAAAAGAAGAAGGTCTGCAACCATATCATTTGAAAAAATTGCAAAACCCAAGGAAAAGAAGGAGAAAGATTAAAACTTATAACATGGTTTTTTATTAAACAAAACTTATAACATGGTTTTTTTTATTAAAACTAAAACTTATAACATGATTTTTTATTAAACAAAACTTATAACATGGTTTTTTATTAAAACTAAAATTTTTCAAGCCCTTTTCATTAGTTTTCCTTATTAAATATGGCAATGCTTTAGATTGTTAGAAAATTAGAAAACAAATACTATAAAAAGGTTACATTATTTGTTTGTTTTTAACGGTTTGATTGGAGCCAAAATTCAAGTGTGAGTGAGAAACAGCTTAGAAGCGAGTGCCGTTTTATCATAATGGTAAAAAATGAGTTGAGTCATTGTATAATGTCGTGAGTTCAAACTCTGTAATTGGCTATTATCTAACATCAATCTAACAAAATCTATGTTTGACCAAAAATAAATAAATAAATAAAAGAGAAACAGTTCAGAAGAGACGTGACATAGGTTGTAAATAATTTGTAATAGATTACTTATGTACTTTTGTGTGGCAATTTATTTGGATTTTAATTTTTTTGTTAAATATTTATATATAAGAAAGTTTTTGTCTAGAAAACACGAGTTGTAAGGACTTATTTGTAATGATACCTTATTTCTAGTTGTAAGGACCTATTTATAGTAAGAGTCATGATTTAGACGGATGTTTAGCTGGATCTGAATAGATTTAGCAAAAATCTAAACAAGTTTAAATAATATTTCTTAATTTTCAAACATTTAATAATTAATTGAGGTAATCACCAATCTTCTAGGTTGCCAATACGATTCCATCAACAATAAAAAAAAATGATGCCAGAACGTTCAAATTGATGAGATGGTGGATGCTGATGTCCTCTTCAATGATTGCCAGTTATATTGTTTTTAATCTTTAACGTTGTAAATATGGTGGATGGCCCAATGCAGAATTTGAAAGCTGATAATTGCAATAATTGAAGTCTTTACTGTTTACATGAAGACTTTGTACATAAGGTTAGTTTGCTATTTGTAATTGTCGGATAAAAGACCTTTATATAAAGAGATGAATTTACATCGTTGTACACGCAATAAAATATCACACGCAAAGGAAAGCAGTGAGATCTATATTCTTATTAGTTCAGATAATAAAAGAAATTATTACTGCTCGGAATATATAAGTACATTTTTCAAATTTCGTAAATATTGTGTCTTGTTTTATATATTACCGCACACATATTGTTTATTTTACAATATTTAACAACTTTTATGTTAAAGTTCCATCATTTGATCCGATTTAATCAAATCCTTTAATATATTTTTTTTACTAAGATTCAATCTGCAATTCTAGAGCATGCTTACGCATTTTTTTGTGCATCCAAGTTTTTTAAATGTATCTTTTGAGGCCAAGGACTGGAGTGGCCACCATCCGGAAGCTCAAATAAGTGGTTGAGAACCTTTGAAAATCAATCAAATTTGGGCTGTGGTGGAAAAAATGAACAACCATGGATGCTGATTGCCGTGCACGTTCAGCAAAACAGAAGAAAAAAAAAGAACTTTTTTTTTTTTTCAAATGACTAGATCAAAACAACGTGACCAAATCATAAAACAAATTTAAAAAGCTTAGCAACGTGAAGAATCCTACTAATCCACGTGAAAGAGCATTTAGTAGCAGCAGCATTTTTAATTCAAAAGTTCAAAGCCTTTTAAGAAAAAGGTCAGATGAGTCAGACATCAGCAATAATTAGTAGCAGCTGCATTTTTAATTCAAAACGTTCAAAGCATTTAAATAAAAAAAGCCAAATGAGTCGGACACCAATTCCAACCTAATCCCATTCCACTTCTTCACTTTACCTAATTCAAATAATTTTTTTTTTTTTTTAAAATGACTTTATCAAAACCAAGGTTCTAAAAGACGCTAGGCGCTAGTCGGGCGGCGAGCTGGGGCCTAGTGCCTAGGCGGCTAGACGGGGACTAGGCGGAGAAAGGTGAAGGATGAGAGAACTGAGAGAGGTCTGTGAGAGAGGGAGCTCGACGAAGAGAAAGGTGAAGGATGAGAGAACTGAGAGAGTAGGGGAAGATGAGTGACACGCGGACGCAAGGAAAATGAGACCCACGTGGGTGGGTCCCACCATCCAGAAAAATCTTACATAGAAAAATTAATAAAATAATGAAGGCATTATTTGAAATAATGAATTTACCAAATGTCTTTGAACTTCATAAGTCTATAAAATCTTCGTCGTAGCTCCAAATTCACTTATGCTTGTGCCCACGCGTTCGTATTGTCGAGAACTACGCAAATACGCTAAAAGAATGAGTCTAAACGAAAGTACATGAGTCTAACCGATGGTCAACGAAAGTCAAAATCTTTGCCTATGGTCTGGTGGTATTCCTCTCACTTCCAAGTAAAGAGGAATACCACCAGATCATAGTATTGAGTGACAGTAGGTAAGTTATTTTAGCTTATCTATTTGCGTATAAAATAAGGAGTAGACAAGTTATTTTAGTAGGGAAATTAATTTATATGAAAAACGAGTCCATTAAACAATACTAAATGATGTAGTTATTAAATATGGCAATGCTTTGGATTGTTAGAAAATTAAAAAACAAATACTATAAAAAGGTTACATTATTTGTTTGTTTTTAACGGTTTGATTGGAGCCAAAATTCAAGTGTGAGTGAGAAATAGCTTAGAAGCGAGTGTCGTTTTATCACAATGGTAAAAAATGAGTTGAGTAATTGCATAATGTCGTGAGTTCAAACTCTGTAATTGACTATTATCTAACATCAATCTAACAAAATCTATGTTTGACCAAAAATAAATAAATAAATAAAAGAGAAACAGTTCAGAAGAGACGTGACATAGGTTGTAAATAATTTGTAATAGATTAGTTATGTACTTTTGTATGGCAATTTATTTGGATTTTAATTTTTTTGTTAAATATTTATATATAAGAAAGTTTTTGTCTAGAAAACACGAGTTGTAAGGACTTATTTGTAATGAACCCTTATTTCTGGTTGTAAGGACCTATTTATAGTAAGAGTCATGATTTAGACGGATGTTTAGCTGGATCTGAATAAATTTAGCAAATATCTAAACAAATTTAAGTAATATTTCTTAATTTTCAAATATTTAATAATTAATTGAGGTAATCACCAGTCGTCTAGGTTGCCAATTCCATCAACAATAAAAAAAATGATGCCAAGAACCTTGAAATTTATGAGATGGTGGATGCTGATGTCCTCTTCAATGATTGCCAGTTATATTGTTTTTAATGTTTAACGTTGTAAATATGGTGGATGGCCCAATGCAGAATTTGAAAGCTGATAATTGCAATAATTGAAGTCTTTACTGTTTACACGAAGACTTTGTACATAAGGTTAGTTTGCTTTTTGTAATTGTCGGATAAAAAACCTTTATATAAAGAGGTGAATTTACATCGTTGTACACGCAATAAAATATCACACGCAAAGGAAAGCAGTGAGATCTATATTCTTATTAGTTCAGATAATAAAAGAAATTATTACTGCCCGGAATATATAAGTACATTTTTCAAACTTCATAAATATTGTGTTTTGTTTTATATATTACTGCACACATATTGTTTATTTAACAACTTTTCTGTTAAAGTTCCATCATTTGATCCGATTTAATCAAATCCTTTAATATATTTTTTTTTACTAAGATTCAATCTGCAATTCTAGAGCATGCTCACGCATTTTTTTGTGCATCCAAGTTTTTTAAATGTATCTTTAGAGGCCAAGGACTGGAGTGGCCACCATCCGCGGAAGCTCAAATAAGTGGCTGAGAACCTTTGAAAATCAATCAAATTTGGGCTGTGGTGGAAAAAATGTACAACCATGGCTGCCGATTGCAGTGCACGTTCAGCAAAACAGAAGAAAAAAGAAGAACTTTTTTTTTTTCTTTTCAAATGACTAGATCAAAACAACGTGACCAAATCATAAAACAAATTTAAAAAGCTTAGCAACGTGAAGAATCCTACTAATCCACGTGAAAGAGCATTTAGTAGCAGCAGCATTTTTAATTCAAAAGTTCAAAGCATTTTAAGAAAAAGGTCAGATGAGTCAGACATCAGCAATAATTAGTAGCAGCTGCATTTTTAATTCAAAACGTTCAAAGCATTTAAATAAAAAAAGCCAAATGAGTCGGACACCAATTCCAACCTAATCCCATTCCACTTCTTCACTTTACCTAATTCAAATAATTTTTTTTTTTTTTTTTAAAATGACTTTATCAAAACCAAGGTTCTAAAAGACGCTAGGCGCTAGTCGAGCGGCGAGCTGGGGCCTAGCGCCTAGGCGGCTAGACGGGGACTAGGCGGGCGCCTAGGCGGATTTAAGTAAATCTGTTATATTTCGTGTAAATAAATGTCTATTTATACTTAAAATATATATAATTTCATTATAAACTACAAAATAGAATGACATAATATGTTAGGAGATATTGGAACATAATAAAAACATGGAGAATATGCATATAATGTGTATTCATTTAAGTATTCAACAAGTCTCTTACAATTTATTGGAAAAAATAACATGCAAAATGAAAGTTATCTATTTTCTGTCTAAGTGAGTCGCAACCTAGGCGGTTCTGGGCAGATCAGGCAGGTGCCTAAGCGGTCTAGGCGGGCGCCTCAGCAGGTCTAGGCGCCCTTTCTTAACTTTTGTGGCATCGTTAAATGCATCTGGCATTTGATTAGCAATACCTTGAAGATGAACGATCATTTTCACTTCATTTTCACATTGAGTGCTTCGTGGATCAAAATGAGATAATATGGGTACAACCCATGTCAGCTCTTGCCGTTCTTATGGAATAGTCTTTTCTCCCCCTAACGACGAGAAGACTGTCTCATCAAAGTGACAATCCGTAAAACCAGCTGTAAACATATCACTTATCAAGGGTTCCAAATATCTCATCAAAGTGAAATTCTGGATCCTTAAGTTTGTCCACTCATAACGAGCCCTTGGAAGGATCACCGTTTTCGATTGTATCTATTTCTCAATGCGTTCCAGAGGGCTAATAGATCTTTAACCGTTAAGTACTCATTTTTCAATCATTCATCAAGGTGGTGACAGATAAAGATCATGACCTTCGTCCGATCTTGAGAGGGTGCATTATTTCCCTCCTTGATGGTTTCTCCAAGATTCCCTGCCTCCTGATGGATCTTGGTATCCAATACCCAGGTAAGGTAGTTCTTCCCAGTAATATACAGGCAACAAAATCAAGTTTTGTCAAGTTCGCCATTTTCTTTTCTAAAAGAAAAATGAGATGTGTAAGAACTTACAATAATTTGTATTCTGAAGGAATGTAGTGTTAGAACTCTGGTTCTTACAATTTTTTTTCATTTTGATCTTCAGGCCAAAATGATAAGCACTTGAAACTTCAGGCTCAAAATTTACATGATTAATGAGGAGGACGATTGTACTACACCACTCTCATTGAAGAACATAAGATGGGCGATTATACCACACCACTCAAGCAACATGAAAATTTAAATATGCAAAACTGGGTGGACGATTATACCGCACCACCTAAAATTGCAGTAAAATTAAATAGCAGAAAAATTTAAATATGTAGAGTAGGGTGGACGATTATACCGCACTACCTAAAATTGCAGTAAAATTAAATCTGCAGTTCAAGATGGGCTATGATATCGCACCATCTTTGATCGTAGTAAAATTAGCATAAATAAATAATGGGTTAATAATCAGGAGCTACACCAAACAAAAAATCAAAATATAAGTAATTGTTATATTGAGAACTAGGAGCAGGCAAGGTGCTAGCAGATCTTTGCGAGGATACATCAAGCAGGTGAGGCAGATGAGGAAGAAGAACAGTAAAATCCTTGGAGGAAGCTTTTTTTTTTTTTTTTTGGCGAAGGGAAATGAGAACTGGTTAAGGTTAGAGAGTCGTGTTGATAACATGTTATAAATAGGCAAAAGTTAGAGAGATAATCTTTACTAGGGACATGAGCAAAGCAAGTGCAAAGTATCACACTGTTTAGTTTCTTAACTATAACACCAAAGGATTGCAAGTAAAGAGAGGAAGGGAATGATACTGATATTATTTCTTTCACTTCTTTCTTTGTTTTGTGTTTTGATCACACATGGAGTGCTCTTTATATAGAGCCATATCCATAAATGTTTACAATAATGAATGATTGCATTTTTTGGAGAATTTTATACAACAACAACAACACTATTGGCTTGTGAAAATATAACTGTTAGCATGTGGGCATACATTCCCACAATTTACAACAGATGTGGATATTTAATGACAGAATTAATTTGTATTAAATTGTAATGTGTGAGTTGAAAGAATAATTTTTTTATGGACGCATTCTCATTTGATTATAGATTAAACTAAACATGTTCCTATGTCTGACGCAGCACCAGCGTATAACGATTACAAATGTAAACCGTGAAGAACAAAGGTTTCCAAAGAGATTGAGACAATAGAAAGGTTGTTTGATTACTGATTGAAAGATGACATTACAAATGGAAACCAACAACTTAAATAACATAATCAAAATGCCCTGGGAGATGCCCAAGGGGCTTAGGGCATTAACGGAAATCAAAATGACATTAATCAGACAATAAACGAAAAATTCGATTTATGTTATAGAAATTAAAATGCAGTTTTGGAAGCTAAATGATCGTTTTTTACCTTAAACACGAATGGCTTATGGCATAACCCTAAGTCTTGTTTTGCTCGTGATTCCTTTCAAAACGATGTATATCATACGCCCAATTCTAACACCAGAATGTTTCTTATTATATGTTATGTTACCAGATCAATTTAATCAAATACTTCATAACTTTAATTTTTCTTTTCCAGCATTTGAAATATTTAATTTTCTTTACCTTTTTTTTTTCATTTGAGTTGACTCATTCTTGTCCTACATCATTCTTTACCTTTTTTTCGTCTTAAAATTGACTCTGACATTAGGAATCACCATAGTTGCCAGATACGGATACAGTTCGAGTTCGTGATTCGGTTCGGGTACGGAATTCGGTGGTAACCTAAAGTATCATTAGTTAGAGAGTACACATAGACAGTACGATATTCAGTTCGATTCGTTCTTAATTCGTTAAAAATATAAATTAAAAATATTTATAATATATATTTTACAATAATATTTATAGTTATTGTAAACAATTATTTTTGTTTAAATCGATTATTTTGTAAGCAACTATTTATTTATAAAAAAAAATTTAATTCACTTAATTGTCTAATTAGAATAATATAAATATTAAATTAATATGGAACTTGGGAAATGCTATCAGCCTCCCACTCTTTACTTCCCCTCAAAAAAATCAACACTCCAGATGAGTCCCCCACTAACACCATAAAAAAAGTTAAAAATTACAATTAAACTTAACATTTTATCTCTCTTCCTCTCCCTCTTCGTCTGCCCTCTACCTGATGAAAACCAGAAGCACAGAGCTTCCCAAAATTCCAGTTGTTTCCATCCTCTCTTCCCAAAAATTACAGGTGTTTTTTCTTTTCTGTATTCTGATTAAAAATTATTAGAGATTATTGGATGAACCACCGAACTGAAAACCGAATCCAAAAAGTACAGGCACGTACGTACCGATACGGAATTCGGACACCATTTCACCGAATCCGGCAACTATGGGAATCACAAAGCTGTATAAGTACATATAATCTCTAACATGAGGAGCCAAACATCTTCAAACCTGGTTAGAACAATCATGTATTCGATTCCATAAATAAGATTTGAATAATGAGTTATATCCTACAAGTATATCGACCAGATTTAGTTTGAGTTTTATCAATACCTTATTCGTCATGAATGCTAACTTGATTGTCTTCTTCTATTATGGCTTCCTCTTCAATCATGATATCACTTTGAATTGACGATTCAACTTCTTTTTCTTCGATTTATTCCTCCATCTTTTCCTGGGATCATCAAATAATTTTTCCTTTTCATTAATTTTTCTTTGAAAATAATTTTTTTGTGTTCCTAAAGATGCAAATCATATTCAAACAAAAATGATACCTTTACAATAACTCTCTTCATCCTACGTCGGATATGATTCTTTCCTTCCTTCTTTCGTGCCCTTTGCAAACTATCACACCAAAAGCAATATTTCCTTTAGACAAAAAGCATCTATCTTAGTCATCTTCTCCTCTGGAATAGTTATTTCTTCGAAGAATTGCTCCACAACTAAGAACCACTCAAAAAAAATCTTCTATGCATTATTCACGACCCTTAAAACAAGGAATCTTCCCAACATCAAGTTGACGAGTTTGGCATGAGATAAATCCTCCAACGCATTCTGCATCAATAAAAGACTGTTTGCAATCACCATATATAGAAGATCTTTGGTGTGCCACAAATAGCATTCCCCTCACAATCAACGTCGAAAACAAGTTTGTATATCTCCCACGGTTGATTGCCATTAGAACATGGCAAATCCATGCTCTAATACTAATTAACACAACATGAAGCTAAAAGGCATACCAATGTAAGCATTTGATATAACCATAACTGCATACATTTTCATGCCCTTTAGTTTAGATTCTTGTTATGTTTTTAAGTGAATTTAGTTTGTTTCACTTAGTTTTATTTTTTTTTCTTAGATTTGAAGAGCGAATATGAAGAAAGAAGAAAAATGAGCACTATTGCGATAGAAATGAGTTTACCATGCTGGAAGCAAAATCTGTTTGTGCAGATCAGCCAACATTACGGATTAAAATGTACTTTCTCATAATGAACCAGCTATTGAGCCTTGTACCATTGGAAAGATATGAAAGTTAGCTTTCAGAGGAATTTTACGGTTCATGATTCAGAGTTTCCTAGAAGACGTTATAGTGATTATTGTACCGGACGTCTGCCAGCAATGCTTATGCAAGATTTGCAAAAAGATTTCATATTTACAAATTTTAATAAAAGGAAACATGCAGAGCAAAGAACAATACTTGGCTACTCAAATATGAGTAGGAACTCCTACTTAAAATTTCTCAAAATTGTTCATTGTCAATTTATAGAACTTTGTGTTTATAATCAAAACGTTCATATTATAAATCACCCTATAAAGATCACCTCTGCAAAAAATCAATTAAAATCAAGGTCGTTTAGTCATCAAACTATTTTAAAAAAAATGAACGGTATTGGTAAAAGCATTACGAACCGTTTATGTATTTGCTACAATAGATTGACTAAGCGACCTTAATTTTAATTTATTTTTTTGCAGAGATAATCTTTACAGTGTGATTCATAGTACGAATTGTTCTGATCATAAGTACAAAACTCTGTAATTAAAATACTAAGAATTTTGAGTAGGAGTTCTTACTCATCTTTGAGTGGCCAAGTACTGTTTCAGAGCAAAAGGAGAGCTATTAGAAGAGTTCAATATACCAATCCAAGTAAGAAAAGAATTAAAGAGTCCTATTCAAGTAAGGATTTCATCATTTATTCAAGAGAAAAAGAAGGAAAGACAAAAAGAGGGACTTTTGGAGATCAAGTTTGAGGGAACGTGATTTTGGAGTCTAAGGAGCAAAGGAGAGGTCGTAGCCACCAACCACCAAAGGAGAGGTCGTAGCCGCCAACCACCTTTCCTATTCATCTTCATTGAAATTTTTTATGTTTTTAAGATTTTAATTATGTTTTCATATTCTATAAGTAACTAAACTCTTTTCTACGGTTAGGATGATGCCCTAGCATGGATGTTTATGGTTTTTAATGTTATTCATTGGATTTCTAGCTTCTTTCAGATGAATGCTTAATCACTGTTTGAAATGTTACTTTTTGTTTGAGTTCTATAATTGATCACCTTAGGACTTTGCATCTAGTAAGATTGGAAGATGAATTTGAGGCTGATCTAGCAATACAAGTCAATTAGCTTCGTGGTTAAGTGTGGTAAATTACATTATTGCTTGACAAAGAATAATAGTTTGCTTGGTTCCCTTGTTTTCTAGAGTGTGGAGAGTCTTGTTAAATTTATGCCTTAACCAGGATAGACTGCATGTTAGGATATATGACATCTGCCTAAACTAGGAGAGAATCATGCACTTAAGGAAAACTATAGTCTAATGTGCCTAACAAGGACTTAGATACGGGAATTATCATCTAAAGAATAGAAAGATCTGTTGAATGCATTGAAACCTAAACTAAATTGCTTGATATTGTATTCGTTTGCTTAAAATCAAATATTCAAAACAATTCTCTACAATTTCATTGAAATCTTTAGTTTAGATTGAGTCTAACTGGTGTTTGTTTAATTAGATTTTCTTTAGGTTATCATGTATGGATTAAGTAAAAATCTTTGTGGGAACAACACTTGGACTTGTAAGCCATTATATTCTGACATTCTTGTGCACTTGCAAGTTTACACTAGCATTTGAAGATTACATTTTGGATCTGGAGTTCCCCAGATTTTGAGAGAAATCCTAAAAAGTTAGTTTGATTAATGTTTGAAAGATGATTACAATAAAAGCCGACCAATGATTTAAATAACTTGATTACAACACCCTGGGTAAGTCAAAAGCCATAGGAATTTAAATGAAAGAAAAATGATATTAATTGGACGACAAACAAATTAAAAGTTTGATTTTTATTACAAAAATTAATTTAGTTTTGGAAGCCTACATGATCGATGTTGGCCTTAAACACGACCAACTCATGGTCTCTCCCATGATAAGTGCTGAGTAGATGTTTGTATCTCCGACCATATAGATTGCCATTATAACACGGCAAATCTCTACTCTGAAACTAATTGACGTAGCACAAATGTATAAAGATTACAAACATAAATTATGAAGAACAAGGGCTTCTGAAATCCACTAGAGATTGGGATAAAACCAAAAACTTGTTTAGTTATTGATTGAAAATGACATCACAATAGAAGTCAGAATTTAAATAACATAATAAAAATAAATTAAAAAAACCATATAAGGGGAAGCTTAAGTGGCTTAGGGAATTTAACAAAATTAAGATGGCATTAATCGGACGACAAACGAAAAGTTCGGTTTTTATTACAAAAATTGAAATACAGTGGAGGCCTAACCGATCACTGGGCTTGCTTACTCGAATTAATCTTACTAACTATTCTCAAATAGAATGTGCTCTTGGGATAACAATAGGAAAATGAAAGTCAATGGAGGCCTAACCGATCGTTCTTGCCTTAAACACGATAGGCTCATACTGCAACCACGAGTCTTTAGCTCTCTACAAAGCGACATATTACACGCACAATTTTGACACGAGAATATTTCTTACTGCTTTTTCTGTCACCATATTAATTTAAACCAATATTTTCAAACTTAAATTATTCTTTTTCAGAATTTGAAGCATTTTATTTTATTTATCTTTATTCGTCTGAATTGACCCATAACTTTTTCTACATCAATATAATCGAGTGCAAAATAATTTACACGCGCACACAAACGTTAACATTTATATATTTCAGCAAGAATATGGAATTGCTACTGCATTTAGAGGATACTTTCTCTGGACAGTCGCACCTGTGGATTCGGTCATGTCTAGGTCCTCCCCTCTTGCACCACCAGGCAATGCCCAATCAAACTTGTGCACTAAATTTGCCAAAGCAATCTCTTTAACAGCCACAGCAAACTGAATTCCGGGGCAACCTCGTCTGCCAGCCCCAAACGGAATTAATTCGTAGTCAGTCCCTTTATAGTCTATGTCACTACTCAAGAACCTTTCCGGCTCGTACTCCTCTGGGTTGTTGTATGACTTGGGATCTCTTCCAATCTGCCATGCGTTCACTATAACTTGTGTGTTGGCCTTAATGTCGTAACCGCTTCTTTTAACATCTTGGCTTGACATCCTGGGCAACAGTAGCGGAAGTGGAGGATGTAAGCGAAGAGTCTCCTTAATCACCGCCTTCAGGTAGTGCATTCTGGCTAAATCGTCCTCTGTTATGTCTGTTTTGTTGCCGACTATTACCCGTACCTCGTTCTGCAATTTTTCCATCACTCTGGGATGCCTTAAAAGCTCAGAAATTGTCCACTCTAGGGCTGTATATGTCGTACCAGTTCCAGCCGTAAACATATCCTGCAAGATCGTTCATTAACATAATTATTCTAAAAATATATTGCATTGCTTATTCGCTATCATTTGGTAGAACTAGTTCAAAAATAATTCAACCATAAAATCAATTTTTAGTGCTTTATGTCGCACACACAGCAGTAAGAGAGAATGTTCATTAACAAGGTAATAGCATTGATGCAAACTCGATCGAGAGGAATACCAAGCACTTTTTCTTTCTGAAGGGAAACCAAAACGTCCACAAGATCCTTTTCGTGCTCGTTCTTGACATGATCGCCATCCATATGCTCTTGAACAACTGTCTCTAAGAAGTTATCATATCGCTTAGCGAGATCGTCTTGCTTGGCATCCAAACCATTGAGACGTGAGAACCAAGAAAGGCATGGGATATAGTCACCAATATTGATGCGTGACATGATCGCAGTGAACTCCACGGAAAGCCCCTTAAACATCTTCCCATTTTCGCCGCCATCGCTGTACTTGGTCCCGAGTACAACTCTACAGATAACATCATTAGTAAGTGTCAGAAAGATATCGCTTAAATTAATAACTGACGATGTAGTTGACGTCGATTGCTTCATGATGTTGTTGATCATGGATTTGGCTTCCTCTTCTCTCACAGCGCGAAAAGAGCGAACCTTTTTGCTGCTCAGAAGATTTAACACACATATGCTCTTGACCTGCCTCCAATACTCGCCATAAGGCGCCGATGCCACGTCTTTGAAGTCATAGAGAAGTTTCTTAAAGAAGGTGATCTTGGGTCTGTCGGAGAATGTGATGTCATGGGTCTTCATGACCTCGGAGGCAGCCTCAGCCGACGAGACCACGAGGACGGGCATGCTTCCGAAATGGAGCATCATGAGAGACCCATGGCGTTGAGCTAAAGCTCGAAGTGAGCGATGAGGGTACAACCCTAGTTGGTGAAGGTTTCCAATGACAGGCAGCTTTCGCGGAGAAGGTGGCGATGAGTTTGGGGTGGATGTGAAGGACCATTTGTATATGAGGATGAGGAAAATGGCCACCAGTAAGAAATATTTGAAGGAAAATGGTTGCAATAAGCTTGATAGGGTTTCAGTTATTAGTTTCATCAGCTCCACCATTTTCTTTTCTGTTAATCTCTTCTTCTTCTTCCCTTACCTATATATATATATATATATAATCAGACGCCGGCTTTTGACGGAAGAGGTTGGACAGCACATATCAAAGGAAATAAAAAAATAAAAAACTAACAAAATAATCATCTGTGTTGTAGAAATCGTATGACTGAATAAACAAACAAATTAATTACCAAAGACTTTAAACAAGAACACCATAAAATGCAGGAAACCTGGCCGAGTTTATTTATTTATTGCATTTTCCTTTCAAAAATGTTACTTTTACCATATATTTGTATCATGCATCTCTCGAATAGAGATAAGACCCACATGTGATATAGAGTTCTGACCCTATTATGGAGATGTTACAAATTGATGGTACAAAAATGTGGTAAGTGTAGTATTACTCATTTTCTTTTGTTTTCTGAGAATGACAATTCACAACCAGTAATATTTTCTTTCTAATACTAATTAGACAAGTTTTAATGATTTTGAATCTTCCCTCTCCATTAATTAATAAACTTGGTATATATATACTCTATATATCACCATATTCGATCTATGTATATAGCCTTGTTTTGGTACGAAGGATTGGATTGGAATGAATATCTCTTTAAATTTAAGTTATTTGAAGGAAAAGAAGAATGGCAAAGTGGTAAGTTGTCTTGGTGGACAGAGTCTTCTTCTTCAACCACTGTGAACCAAATCGAATAAAACAATAACTTCAGTTTGATTTTCGGTATAGACAAAAAAATGAACCGAACCCATCCCTAATTTAGATCAACTTAGTGTAGATTATTTTTCGTTCTTTGATAGACATCTATAAAAGTAAATGAGAATGAATTTTCATTTTCAGGAAATTAGACCCAATTTTTTTTTTTTTTTTTTTCTTTCAACATATACATCTTGTCTGCTTCCTTTACTAAAAACAGCTTGTGGTGTATTGGTGATTAGTATTTGATAATACTGGAGGAGTGATTGGTTCGAAGCTTGTTGGAGCAAAAAACCTAACTAGCCTTCTGTTATAAAATTCAATTGCTCTTTCTAGTCAGTTCACAACTTCAAACAAAACAAGGTCTATATAATTTAGAAGAAGAAATTATGCTTAAAGAAAAATCTCATAGGAATTGTTTTGATTCTTGACTTTAAATTTTTGTTCGGTCTTTTTATCTTTTTTTATTTTTTATTTTTTATTTATCAAAACTCATAAAGAAGTTATGTTATTATGACATAATCTTCTCAATACCCATTTTTTTATATGAATTTTAAAGCTCCATCATATTTGTTTGATTAAAAACTTTCATGCCAATTTCCAACTAATTGTATTGCTATATTTTGTCTAATTTATTTCTTATGAGTTAAAGGCCCCTCCTGTAAACGATTTATGGTTCCGCCACTGACTCAATTCCGACACCATTATTGTATGGCTTTCATTTTAATGTTTCCTTGAAATACCGTGTTCGTCCAGTTTTTCTACTGAGACTTGATATCTTACAATTTCGGATTTGTCTCACTTGAAGATGAACTTTGAAAGTAGACAGTTCGTAATTTCGGATTATTGAAAAAAAATCTGGAGTGAACCCTACAAATAAAAATAACAAATAATAAATAATAATAAAACACTGAACGTAATCTTTTAGTTGGTTAAAGTCAGTTAACTATGGCACAATATCATCATATATTACATTAAAACTTTGTTATTGAAATCTAAACCAAGCATCATCTGACAAGCAACTAGAAGAATGATATCATGAGACACAACATATATAATTTTTTTTATTTCCATGAGTCACGAGTTAAACTAAGCTCTCCAAACCAAAATTTGATAATATAACAGAAAATATTAATAAATCGTCGTAAGTTTGCTGTTTATGATTTATGGTGTCATGCAAACGTATGTCTGACTTTAACTGCTAGAAATGATTATTACCATTTGGCTTATTGCGTGGGATATTAAGTATGTTGGATGCCATTGAGATAGATGATGACCTCAGATGAGTCAATATTATATTATATATTTTACCCTTTTCTTAGAATAATTTGGTAATTATTTCCAATATAGGACAATCGACTTCTTCTGGAGCAAAACATAATCAAACGGACGAATTTTGGAATGATTCAAATTGGAGGACGTTCATGCGTCTCTTGG
The DNA here is from genome assembly GCA_036320875.1 of Cotoneaster glaucophyllus. Taxonomy (NCBI): domain Eukaryota; kingdom Viridiplantae; phylum Streptophyta; class Magnoliopsida; order Rosales; family Rosaceae; genus Cotoneaster; species Cotoneaster glaucophyllus. The sequence goes on along the minus strand of CM070072.1, from coordinate 2,216,563 downwards.
AGCAAAACAAGGTTACTAACACTACCGTCTAACAATATCACTTCTTGGGCACAAATGAATAACAAATTTCTTAACAAATATTACCCAGCATCTAAAACGCTTGATATGTGAACTCAAATTCTATCTTTTGCCCAAAAGCCTCATGAAGAGCGTTTTAAGGAGCTATTCGGGAAGTGTCCCCACGCAGGCATTGATGGAGACACACGGATGGGCATATTTTTTCAAGGATTAAATTCAAACACTAAAAATCATATTCATGCATCATCAGGTGGCTCATATTCAACTAAAAATGCACAAGAAGCCTATCAATTGTTTGACAACATGGCATCTGAATCTCAACAATGGGCAGGGGTCAAACACAAAATAGAGGCGTTTTTGAAATGTCCATGGGGTCTCCACATGTATCTGCTCAAATTGAAAAAGATTGAAAGAGAAATAGAAAATTTTGATGCAAAATTTGACATGATCCTACAGAAAATAACAGCTTCAGTTCAACAAGTTGCTATCCAGCAACCTACAGCAGCTGCCTGTGCAATTTGCAGCCAACCAACACATGATGTCATGGGCTGTCCACAAAAAGATGCATATCCAGATTTTGTTGCAGAACAGGTTAATGCATTCAACAATTATCTAAGGCTCATGTTTATTCAAATTTTTATAACCCAGGTTAGAGAGATCACCCAAATTTAAAATGGGGTGGTGAGCAGCAAATTAAACAGCCATACCCACCACCAGTCTAGCCACCTGCTGCACCAGCAAAAGCTTCTTGGGAACTTGCAATTGACAAATTGGCAGATGCCACTCGCATCGGTATTGAGCAAAGCAACCAGAACCTGCAGAAGTATCAACAGACAATGAATCAAAACATGCAGAATATGCAAGCTTCCATAACAAATCTGGAAAGGCAATTTGGGCAGCTAGCAGGCAACATTACAGAAAGGGAGAAAGGGAAATTTCCTAGTCAAACAGTGCCAAATCCAAGGGGTACAGCAGATTGTAATGCAGTGAGAGCTCTACGTAATGGAAAAAGTTACGACAATTGTAACAAAGCACAAAGTGACAGCAAGAACAAAAATGAAGAACAAAATGCAAACTCAATTTCTGGACAGATTTTAAACAACTCAGAATCTGCCCCTGTTCAGAATCTAGAACGTGTTTATGACCCTCCTCTTCCCTATCCCGAAAGGTTACAACCAAAGTTCAAAGATCAGCAGTTAAGAGATTTCATGCGCACATTAGCCAAAGTCCAGATTAATCTGCCATTATTAGATGCTATCAAGAAGATTCCGTCTTATGCAAAATTTTTGAAGGACGTATGCACACAAAAGAAGAAGCTCATGGATTTTGAAAAAGTGATTCTCACTAAGCAGTGCAGTGTAGTTTTACTGCACAAACTGCCCCCGAAAAAGAAAGATCCAGGGAGTTTCACTATTTCTTGCACTATTGGAAATTCTGATTTTAAGCGTGCTTTAATTGATCTAGGTGCTAGTATTAATTTAATGCCCTATTCTGTTTTTCAGCGGCTGGGACAAAGAGAGCCCTACTTCAATAATGTTACAGTTAGCTGACCGGTCAGTGGCATATCCGAGGGGCATCATTGAAGATTTGATCATCAAAGTTGACAACCTCTATTTGCCAGCAGATTTTGTTGTTTTAGATATGGATGAAGATTTACAAACACCAATCATTTTGGGCAGACCATTTATGGCAACAGCAGGAACATTAATTGATGTGGAAGCAGAGACTTTAACACTAAGGGTCCAAGATCAGTCAGTTGTTTTTAATCTATTTGAAGCAGCAAAACAGCCAGCAGACAAACTTGATTGTATGCGTGTTGATGTTTTGGATGGGTAAATTCATGCAGATTATGGGACTCACTCAATCACAGATCCATTACAGCAGGTTTTATACGAAAATTTTGATGCAGAAACACTTGATGAAGACATCCTAGAAGTTGTTCAAGCTCTAGACAGCATGCCTAAATTTTCCCGTTAAGAAAGTTTGGGACAACCAAAACCACCATTAAAACCGTCCAAAGTACAGCCCCCTCAATAGGGGCTGCCCAGACGCTGCCAGTTATTATTGCAGCAGACTTGACACATTCTGAGGAGGAAAAATTGCTGAGAGTGTTGCGTAAATATCAGGATGCATTGGGGTGGACTATTGCAGATATTAAGGGAATCAGCCCTGCTATTTGCATGCACAAAATTTTAATGGAAGATGGTGTTAAACCCACAGTTGATGCGCAAATGCGCCTTAATCCAATCATGAAGGAATTAGTTCGGACTGAAGTAATGAAACTTCTTGATGCAGGTATGATTTATCTTATTTCAAACAGCCAATGGGTAAGTCCTACACAGGTAGTACCCAAACGGACTAGTATCACAGTAGTCAAGAATGATAACAATGAGCTGATCCCTACACGATTAGCTACTGGCTGGCGCATATGTGTTGATTATAGGAAGCCTACTTCAGCTACCAGAAAAGATCACTTTCCTTTGCCTTTCATTGATCAGATGTTGGAGAGATTGGCTGGTAGGGCATATTACTGTTTCTTAGATGGCTATTCTGGTTACAATCAGATTCCAATTGCACCAGAGGATCAGGAGAAAACAACATTTACTTGTCCTTTTGGAACATTTGCTTACACACGGATGCCATTTGAGTTATGTAATGCACCAGTTACTTTTCAACGTTGCATGATGAGTATTTTCTCTGGTTTAGTTAAGCAGATTGTGGAGGTATTTATGGATGATTTTTCAGTCTTTGGTGATTCATTTGATCAATGCTTGCAGAATTTGGGTTTGGTCTTACAACGGTGTCAAGAGACAAATTTGGTGTTAAACTGGGAAAAATGCCACTTCATGGTTAAGCAAGGTATTGTTCTGGGCCATCTAGTTTCAAGCAAAGGAATTGAAGTGGATAAGGCCAAGATTGTCGTTATTGCCAAACTGCCACCACTTACTACAGTGAAGAGTGTGAGATCATTTCTTGGGCATGCAGGTTTTTACTGACGGTTCATCAAGAATTTCTCCAAGATTAGTCGTCCCTCGTGTAATTTATTGGTTAAAGATGCAGCTTTTGATTTTGATGCAGATTGTTGGGAAGCATTTAATAAATTGAAGACACTCCTAACTTCAGCCCCTATTATTGCAGCCCCAGATTGGAGCTTACCATTTGAGTTGATGTGCGATGCTTCGGATTATGCAATTGGGGCAGTTTTAGAGCAGCGTAAAGATAAGCTTCCCCATGTCATTTATTATGCAAGTCATACTCTAAATGATGCACAACTCAACTATGCAACCACAGAGAAAGAATTGTTGGCAGTGGTGTTTGCCTTAGAAAAGTTTCGATCTTATTTGGTTAGAGCTAAGGTCATTGTTTATACAGATCATGCTACCCTTAAATACTTGTTGTCTAAAAAAGAGGCCAAGCCCAGATTGATCGTTGGGTTCTTCTACTTCAAGAATTTGATTTGGAGATTAAGGATAAAAAGGGTAGTGAAAATGTGGTGGCTGACCATTTATCCAGACTAATTCATCCTACTACTGCTGAAGAAGAATCACTCCCCCTGAGTGAAAGTTTCTCAGATGAACAACCTTATGCTGTCCACAACTGTACCACATGGTTTGCTGATTTTGTGAATTATTTGGCAAAAGGAGTGTTACTTCCTGATCTTTCTTTCCAGCAGAAAAAGAAGTTTTTAGCAGATATTAAACACTATTTTTGGGATGAGCCATATTTACACAAGTACTATGCAGATCAGATTATAAGGCGCTGCATTCCAGAAAATGAGCAGGAAAGTGTGTTAAAATTCGCCCATCACTATGCATGTGGTGGACAATTTGGGCCCAAACGGACAGCAGAAAAGATATTACAAAGTGGGCTATTTTGGCCATCACTTTTCAAGGATGCCAACACTTGGTGCAAGGCTTGTGATAAGTGTCAACGAGTGGGTAATCAGTCCAAGAGGAATGAAATGCCACATCATGGTATTTTGGTTGTTGAATTGTTTAATGTTTGGGGAATTGATTTTATGGGCCCATTTCCATCATCACATGGAAATCGATATATTTTAGTGGCTGTTGAGTATGTTTCTAAGTGGGTCGAGGCTATTGCAGCACCAACCAATCAAGGATTAGTGGTTCTGAAGTTCCTCCAAGGGGTTATTTTTCCACGGTTTGGAATCCCGCGAGTTATACTTAGTGATTGGGGAAAGCATTTTATTAACAAACAGTTTGCTGCATTACTTGCCAAGTATGGGATAACTCATCGTGTTGCCATGCCTTATCATCCACAAACATCAGGGCAAGTTTAAGTTTCCAACAGGGAAATCAAGCGTATTTTGGAGAAAATAGTTGGCTCCACTCGCAAATACTGGAGTTTGAAATTAAATGATGCACTTTGGGCCTACAAACAGCTTTTAAAACACCGATTGGGAAGACCCCATTTCGGCTCATGTATGGCAAGGCTTGTCATTTACATATGGAGCCAGAGCATAAGGCATTTTGGGCTATTAAGGAGTTAAATTTTGCTTACAATTCAGCAGGGGAAAAACGTAAGCTGCAGCTTAATGAGCTTGAGGAAATTCGTAATGATGCCTATGAAAATGCACGCATATACAAAGACAAAACAAAAGCTTTTCATGACAATCAAATTCTCAGAAAGGAGTTTTTGCCAGCACAGAAAGTGCTATTATTTAATTCCAGGTTACGGTTATTTCCAGGAAAACTCAAGTCTCGCTGGAATGGGCCATATCTGGTTTCCAGGATTTATCCTCATGGAGCTGTTGACATTACTAATGAGCACAGTGGCAACACATTCAAAGTTAATGGTCATCGGCTGAAACCATACTTGGAATCTCCAGATGACACCACATGCGAGTCACTGACTCTGAAGGATCCAACAACTTAATCACTGGGCCCTTGTTCCATCTAGTTACAGACATTAAATAAAGCGCTTATTGGGAGGCAACCCAATTTTCTAACTTTTTCTCTACTTTCTCTTTTATTTCATTAATTTTCGTCTAGCTGCATTTTCAGTTCTTAGGTTCTCATTTATTTAATTAAAAAGCAACCAAAAAAAACATTTGCTTTTATTTGTTTAATTTAGTTTACAGTTATTATTTCCTCTATTCTATCTCTGATTTCATAAGGTGGGTTTTTGCAGACAGCAAACCAAACAACCAAGAATTTATGCACAGCAAGATTATTTTATGCACAGAGAGACTATGCTGCAATAGAACCAGTCACCAAATGATAGAACAGTATACACCTCTGTTTTGCTATGCGGCCATTCTTCAATGCCAACTTTAAGATCCGTTGAGCTGCCGTCTGGATCTCCAGTGTTCCTGCAACAAAACAAGTCAAGTTGCTAAGTAGCTGCGGCGTTATTATTTTTTTTTGTACATATCTACATCCTTGCATGTCGAAGCCTCCATGTAGTTTATTTGTGAAGTTTGGGGGATAAGGTCATTATCTGTTATCCGTGTGGTTCAAGTCCAAAGGGTCCATACATGTTCAGGGGTGGATCCCGGTTCCAAATAAATCCTAGTTACTACTTCTCTTTCAGTTTGGGAGTGTTCGGGTTTGATTAGCTTTATTATGGGGAGAAGCCTTCCATGCCAAGCCACATAAGAACATAGGGACGAATTTTATACCTTTTGCAGTCCACAGAGCTTGGCAGATGAATTTTCCTTTGTGACTCGTTGGCTCTGCAACTTGAGTGCTTCCGTTTCTCGGTTATGAAACCCATCCAAGCTGCGTACACACAGAGACATACATTAAGATATGCAGTGACTGCTTTTTGATGAAACTCAGCCGATCTTCCACATGCAAGACTAGCGTGGTCGACATCCTTACGTTTGGTTTTCGATCTGTCTCATTTCTTTCTTGTGTGCTGCCGTCTCCAGATCTTCAGTGTCTGTTCTTGTGTTGAAATCAGACAACGCATGGGTTCTACATTTCGCATGCTCAGATCCGTGAGGGTTGCACCTGCCACACATTTTAAATCCGACTGTGAGTCTTCATACACATCACTAGATCTTAAACATGCACAACTAGCATCAGAATCGATGTTTGGGGGTGAATGCATTTTTACCTGCCCCTGGAGGACTCTTGGATTTTGGGTATGATTCTCCTGTGTAGATGACGGCGCCCTAGCTGCATGACCTCGGATCCGTGCAGAATAGGTGTTCATCTTCTCCTTTATTGTGAATCTGAAGACCCTCGCAGATCAAAAGAATGTTTCTGTTAATTATTTGATTTTTACATGACCATTAACTTCAGTGGAACGAAATGACAGTAAAGCCAGATTTTTGCCTTTGGGATTTGGGGATTTGTCACTGAGATCTCGCGGGGGGAGTTCCGAGCAAGGACCCTAGAGCGTTGGCAGACATAGCACCGGTATTCACGATGAAGGTTCAGCTGTGTGAGGATGCAAGAGCTATGGGTCCCCACCTTGTTGTTGACCTGAGATGAGGAGCCATTCGGGCTCCCCTTTACTGTGCCCTGCGAAGAAGCACGGTGCGCAGAGGCGAGACGTAAAGAAGAGAGATGGGCAAAGGACGTGCAGCGTTTTCCTTTGGGCTTCTCGAGAGAGAGTGTTCTGGAGTTCTTCTTTTCTTTTAGAGAAATAGGAGAGAGACATTGAGTTTCTTTCACAATTTTCTGAAGGATAAAACTGTCATCTGACCGTTCAATTTGGAATCCTAAGCACCCCACGCACTGATGATCGCCACGTGTCCCGCAGAATGGCTTTCCCCATGCTGCTCTGCCATCCGGATTTTGAATTATCGGATAGAGAGCCGTTCGGCTCTTAGTTGGCACTGGGCTCGAGGAACGACATCCAATGTTTTTCTAAAGCAGCTGCTAGGGTTTTGGTGCCCATGTGCCGTGCACATGGCCTTGGCCTGGGCCTACCCTGTAGTTTCTTTGCTTTTGTCCGCTTTTGGGCCGTTGCTTTATGGGTCGGGCTTACAACCCACCTTATATTCTCATGGCGACCAACTCACACCTAGCCCAACTATTTTCAGCTTCAACCCATTGCCATCTTTTGGGTCCCCACCAGAACATGCCATGCATCTGGATTCATGTGGGCCGTCCGTGTGGCCTCTCCACTTTTCTTGGACAGTTGTGTTGGGAGCTGGGCCTTACAATCCATTGATCTTTCATGGGCCCGTATCTTCTTTCTTGCAGGCTTCCAATGGAGTCCAATTTCAACCCCGGTGTGTCCATTCCCTTTTCTTTTATCTTATTTTCTGTTTTATTTGTTTTTTTCTTTCTTTTATTTATTTTTTATTTATTTATTTTATTTACTTTTCCTTATTTAGCTTTGTTAATTGTTTTATGTTCGGACCTATCATTTTTGTTTCTTTAGCTTTCCACACCTTGAGGACAATGTGTGATTTAAGTTTGGGGGTGGAAAATAAGAAATTTTAGATTTTAATTTTTAAGTCAAATAAAACTTTTCATTCTTTTTAAGTTAATATCCATAGATTATTTTAAACGTTAGAACAAATGGACATGGTGAAGATTATTCCTACATTAGAGTCTTTTCTATTTATCGTTGTTTAGACACTAATTCATGAGTTATACTTTGAAAATTTGCACATTCACATCAACATGGTTTGTGGGGAGTGAGATTGAAATACTTACCTTTAGTCTAAGTTTAATTTTAATTATTGTTTCAAGTAAAGTTAAGTTTCTATTATGAATAAAGTAATAATTGTCCCACCCGAGACTTTGCCTAGTAACCGGGCCAGTCCTGCCTAATCAGCAGTGATTCTCGCGTCAAATAGTAGAGTTTTGGCATGGGGCAGGGTGCTTAGATTGGTTCCGAGAGAACTAGCATTACACGACCACTACTATTACTAAAAAAAAAAAATCGAAAAGAAGAAAAAATGTATGAAGTATGTGAAGTGTTGAAATAAAAGGACAAGAGGTAAGGGTTTTAGTCGAGTCTCCTTAGCCATGTTGGTTCACTTTACACCAAAGGAAGTTCATGAATTCTTTTCTAATTGATTCTAAATGGCTTAGACTCTGCAGTGGGATTAGTTGGAACTTTTGAAAAGATGTTCTAATTTTTAACGATTTCTATGGATTGCAACTTGAAGGTGGAAATTTTAATTTAGTTTATTTTCGTTTAAGTTCTTAGACTTGTTAGTTTTTATTTTTGTTTTTGGATTTTGTTTTGCTTGAGGACAAGCAAAGAGCTAAGTTTGGGGGTATTTTGATGAGTCAATATTATATTATATATTTTACCCTTTTCTTAGCATAATTTGGTGATTATTTTGGTAGAATTTTAATACTTTGCTTTATATTTCCAATATAGGACAGTCGACTTCTTCTGGAGCAAAACATGACCAAACGGACGAATTTTGGAGTGATTCAAATTGGAGGACGTTCGTGTGTCTCTTGTTGTGTTCGTATAAAAATTTGGGGTTTTTCTATTAGGCGGTTATTTTCTGGCGATTTATTGAAGAAGCAGTGCGCGTTGCAGTTTAATGACGTTTCTGGGCTTAAAATGCGTTTTTGGAGCCCAAGATGACCTCAGATGGGTTCGTGGCTTTCAGGAGAAGTGTTCAGAATAGTTCAAGCTTTAAATCCAGCTATTTTGGGCTAGTTTTGGAGCTGAATTAGGTCCAGAACGTAACTGTACAATTTAGGTGCAGTTTTTCCTAGTTTAATTAGGTCTAAGATATTTTATTATTATTTAATTAGTTTCCTAGTTTGAATAAGATACCTAGGGTTCTAGGGTTTTTGAAAAGGCTTAGCAATTATATAATGGCTTGGCCGTGCATTTTTAGGAGGACCCTTTTTTACTATTATTTTCTTTTCAACTTTGGAGCCAAGGATTGTAAGGGGTTCTCAAAGACTTTGTGATCTTCTAATTCAAGATGTTTTCATTCTTATTCATTCAATAATATTCTTTATGATTTTAATTATGAATATGAGTAACTAATTTTTCCTTTGCTAGGGTGATGCTTGAGCCTTAGCATGAATATGTAGTTTTTATTTAATTGCTTATGATATTATTTATGCATGCTTTGAATTGTTAATCACTGTGCTTTAAACTGTCTTTGTGTCTTAATGATTCGCGACCATTAGGATGTTTAGATAAGTAATTTGATGCAATTCGATTGGAATGCCACCAAGGAATTGAGTTTTGCTTCTTGTGATTGATAATTGTAATTTCACCTAGGGCGAATGCCACGTCTTAGGGGTTGCATGGTTTTTCAAAGGGTTTTTACAAAGCTTAATGAGTCATGCATGTTTATATTTGATCTGAATGTCACAGACGGATTGCATGTTTGATATACGTTCTAGCTTGAATGCCACAAGTAGAATATGCATAAGGAAAACCCAACCTTCAAAGTTGCATGTATAATTCATAAGTAATTGATAAATCTACATAAGAGTGTTAAGGTGACGGCGGAACCCTAGTGTTTTCTCATTTGAATTCTAAAATTGTTTCTTTTTGCTCTCTCTAAAAATTGCATATTTAAATTAGTTTTTTAAATTAATTTCGTTTTTCTTAAATTAGGTCATTAAATCACCTCTTTCCCATCTTTGTTTCTCAATAATTGATTAAGATTTTGGTTTAGCATAAATTGTTTTAAATAATCCCAGCGGATAACGGCATTGCTTGAGCTGTTTATACTACAACAACCTTGTTCTCTTGCAAGTATTTTGTGTGTTTTTATCTCTACTTTTGTAGGCGGTAAAATCCCTATCAACCTCCTAGCAAACAGTGCGAGATCACTGGAGACGTTGGTTGCGATTGGTTGGGATGAAATTAGGCGTGTCCAAGAAACAAACCAAGATTGGTTTGCCAAACTTAGAAAAATGTGTACCATGAAAGATTGAGAGAGCTAATTCCTGTATGCTATGTTTCCATATTCATGCTGCTGGACTAGGATTTCAGCATACGGGACGGGTATTGTTATAAGGATGGTTTAAAGGAACTGGTTGATCAGAAATCGATTCATCTTAATAACATTGTGTATCTTATCAATTCGAGTTGCTTATTTTTGTGACTACAAATTGATAGTCAATGAAAATGAAAGCATATGAATGCAAGTTGCAAACCATTGCGAGCGTGACTGAACCAAATCGTAGTTAATCACTCAGCATCAACGCGGCATTCTCATCTGATTGTCGATTAAACTTAAAGAGCAAGTCCACCTCATGCCAATTACTTGGGTAATTAGGCAATCCAAACCCCCAAAATCCAAACCAGTCTCTCCACCCCAGCCCAATCAGTCATGCTAAGGGAAGCCCAGCATAGTAAGACTGCTCAATCGGGCGGGAATGGCCCAAGTTTGCGACTGAGTACATCTGTCAGACGCAGCAGCCACCCCGAATGATGCTGAAGCTGTGGAATTGTACCAGAACTGCCTCTCTTTCCACCCACTCAAAACCCAAGTCATCAGCTCCGGCGATCTCTGGGGCGTCGGCGACCTGTGACTGCCCGTGAAGCTCCAACAATGGCGGCAGATCTGGTCTTGGCACAGCCATCAGCGACGGGGTTCCAGCACGAGATTGCTAACGCGCCCTCCAATCACTTGTCTGCGACTCTTCGTCTGCAACGCCCCCACGCCAGGAAATTCCGACACCCGTAACTAACGGGCCGTTAAACCAAACCCAAAATTGAATTCGCTCCTTCCTCCTGCTCATTGAATCTTCTGAGTCGAGTGCGGGATTAAGAACAACCCGAGAGAGAGGAGAGACGGTGGTGTAGATGAGTTGCAGGTTCGACGGGAAGGATGAAATTAATAATAAAATAAAATATCTTTTTATTAATTTCTTTATAAAATATAGTTTTTTTAATGCCAATACTTTGAGTAATTTATTTACGGGTGACAATTACAAGGATGACAAGGATTGAGTTACATTCAATGATCAAGATGCTGACATTTGTCAGTAGATTAGGCGGGAAGGGCTGAGAGATTTTTTAGTGTGACCAATACACGAAATGATACATCATGTGTTATTATACAAATGGTGGAATATGTGTGTTAAAACATGCTCCATTTAAACTCAGAACTTTGCATTCTCACAACAATCACTATTCACTAAGGCAATACTTGTCTTTGCCCAATTGTCTGGGCAATTATTGCTCAAACATGCTCCATTTATTGATAACCTTGTACAATAAGGCAATAATTGTCTTTGCCCAATTGTATGATCTAAGTGCAACATATTTTACATGCCCATACAAAAACAACAACAATAAAACATTATCTTATTACTTCCCAACGCGCACGTGCACACAAACAGTATATTTCAGCATGAATATGGAATAGCTACGACTTTAAGAGGATATTTTTTATGGATAGTCCCACCCGGGCATTCGGTCATGTCTAGGTCCTCTCCTCTTGCCCCACCAGGCAATGCCCAATCAAACTTGTGCACTAAACTTGCCAAAACAATCTCTTTAACAGCCGCAGCAAACTGAATACCGGGGCAAATACGTCTGCCAGCCCCAAACGGAATTAATTCGAAGTCATTCCCCTTAAAATCTATGTCATTACTCAAGAACCTTTCCGGCTCGTACTCCTCTGGGTTGTTGTATGACTTGGGATCTCTTCCGATCTGCCATGCATTCACAATAACTTGCGTGTTGGCCTTAATGTCGTAACCGCTTATTTTAACATCTTGGCTTGACATCCTGGGGAACAGTAGCGGAAGTGGAGGATGTAAGCGAAGACTCTCCTTAATCACGGCCTTCAGGTAGTGCATTCCGACTAAATCATCCTCTGTTATGTCTATTTTGTTGCCGACTATTCCCCGTACCTCGTTCTGCAATTTTTTCATCACTCTGGGATGCTTTAAAAGCTCAGACATTGTCCACTCTAGGGCTGTAGCTATCGTATCAGTGCCAGCCGTAAACAGATCCTGCAAGATTTTTCATTAAGTTAATTATCCTAAATATATATTGATTGCTTATTCGTTATCATTTGGTAGAAACTAGTTCAAAAACATTTCGACCATAAAATCAATTTTTAGTGCTTTATGTCGCGCACACAGCAGTAAGAGAGAATGTTCATTACCAAGGTAATAGCTTTGATGCAAACTCGATCAATAGGAATAGCAAGCATATTTTCTTTCTGAAGGGAAAGCAAAACGTCCACAAGATCCTTTTCGTCCTCGTTCTTGACATGATCGCCATCCATATGCTCTTGAACAACTGTCTCTAAGAAGTCATCATATCGTTTAGCAAGATCGTCTTGCTTCGCATCCAAACCATTGAGACGTGAGAACCAAGAAAGCCATGGGACATAGTCACCAATATTGATGCGTGACATGATCTCAGCGAACTCCACGGAAAGCACCTTAAACATCTTCCTATCTTCGCCGCCATCGTTGTACTTGGTTCCCACTGCAACTCTACAGATAACATCATTAGTAACTGTCAGAAAGATATCGCTTAAATTAAAAGCTGACGATGTAGTTGACTTCGATTGCTTCATGATGTTGTTGATCATGGATTTGACTTCCTCTTCTCTCGCAGCGCGAAAAGAGCGAACCTTTTTGCTGCTCAGAAGATGTAACACACATATGCTCTTGATCTGCCTCCAATACTCGCCATAAGGCGCCGATGACACGTCTTTGAAGTCATAGAGCAATTTCTTAAAGAAGGTGATCTTGGGTCTGTCGGAGAATGTGATGCCATGGGTCTTCAAGACCTCGGAGGCAGCCTCAGCCGACGAGACCACGAGGACTGGCATGCTTCCGAAATGAAGCATCATGAGAGACCCGTGGCGTTGAGCTAAAGCTCGAAGTGAGCGATGAGGGTACAACCCTAGTTGGTGAAGGTTTCCGATAACAGGCAGCTTTCGCGGAGAAGGTGGCGATGAGTTTGGGGTGGAGGTGAAGGACCATTTATATATGAGGATGAGGAAAATAGCCACCAGCAAGAAATATTTGAAGGAAAATGGGGGCAATAAGCATAGGGTTTCAGTTATTAGTTTCATCAGCATCACCATTTTCTTTTGTCTTAATCTCTTCTTCTTCTTCCGTAACCTGCAGACAATATATATAAGATCTATCAGACCCCGGCTTTCGACGGAAGAGATTGGACAGCACATATCAAAGGAAAAAAATAATAATAAACTAACAAAATAATCACGTGTGTTGTAGAAATCGTACGACTGAATAAATAAACAAATTACCACACTTTAAACAAGAATGCCATAAAGTGCGGAAATTGGATTTTTCTTTTAAAAATGTTACTTTTACCGCGTATATACATATATCATATTTCCAATAGAGATGAGATTCATATGTGATGGTAAACCTTACCTCTATTAGTGAGATGGTACGAATGATAATACAAAAATATTGTAAGTGTATCATTACTCTTTTACTTTTGTTTTATAAGAATGACAATTCACGGACCAGTAATATTTTCTTTCCAACATTAATTAGACAGGTTTTGATGATTTCGAAATCTTCCCCCTCCAATAATAAAGAAAACTTGGTACATATACACTATATACATCACCGTCTTCAATCTACATATATGACGTCGTTTTGGTACGGAGGATTAGATTGGAACGAATAACTCTTTAATTTAGGCTATTTTGAAGGAAGAAGAGAGTGGCAAAGTGGTAAGTTGCCTTGGTAGATATAGTCTTCCTCTTCAACCACTACTGAACCGAACTGAACCAATAGTGACTTCAATTTGATTTTCGGTTTAGGCAAAAAACCGAACAGAACCAAACCCACCCCTAGTTTAGATCAATTTAGGTAGATTATCTATTGTTCTTTGGTAAACCTCTAAAAAAAATTATAGGAGGATGATTTTTCATTTTAAGGGGATTAGACCAAAATTTTCATTTTCGTCTTTCAACATAACTTGAAAATAGGTACTCATCTATTCCAATCCAATCCTTCATACCAAACATAGGCTTTTTTTGTATTATTCTTCTTCAAAACAGTCGACTTATGTGAATCTCACATCAAGGAATGAATAGACCTCTCACGTGTTAAAGAGTTGGATTACTCTCCAAATTGTGACTTGGTTTATGGTGGAACCTCATTTTCTTTTCTTTTTTTGTATCAATGCACACTAAACAATGTGTTGAGCCTAATAGTCCACGTGCTCTCACATTACCCGATATCCATTTTCTATTACTTCATGTATTAGGTTTAGATGATTATATACAATAACAACAAAGTCTTGTTCCACTAAATGGAATCGGCTGTACGAATCTTAAAACGCCACTGGACCCAATTTTTTGCCAAGTCTTCTGTTAGCTCCAAGTACTCTATATATTTTTCTATAGTCTTTTTCAAAGTCTTCCTCTACTCTTTTTACTCTGAGCTTTCGTCTCATAGTTGTATCTTTTAACCGAGCAATTGTAGGTCTTCAATTCACATAATAAACCATCTTAACCATTTTTTTCTCTCATCTTAACTTTAATTGCGATCACTCATACTTTACCTTAGATATCTTGATTCTTATTCATATCCACTCTGCTACAATCAGTTTTTGCACGTGTTGCTTTTTGACCGCTCAACACTTGATACACTCTTTCACTTCATTCATCGAGCTTGTACTGTATGGTTGATATATCCATCTAATTCTACGTTATGTTGCAAGATAAATTCAAGATAATTAAAACGTTCACCCAATTTTATGGTAGATTAAATATATATGTCATTGTAAAACATTAAGTTGCCAATCAATTTTATGGTAAAACCTCAATTTCATTTTATCGTTATACGTTACTACACAACCTGACCCGGAATGTCCAATTAGACCCCGAATCGAGTTGTGCTAGTCGTCACTAAGAGGATAACAAAGCCATAAAGTGTAGTGATGTGGAAAAGTGAGTAAATTTAAACCTAAAGGTGCTTAAATTTAAGAGTGCGCTAGTGAGCAGGAATGAACCCATTCCACATGTGATGTCAGAGCATAAGTACAACACAGTAGAGTGGATTGAGAATTATACCATCGAAGGTAACCTCCTATACCAAGATTTACCGAGAATCCTCGTCAATACGAAAGCTCAGCAACTAAAACCTAGAGGGGCGAAAAACAATGGTGAGTAGGCCTAAAAATAAAGATTTGTAAAAATCTTTTTGAAAACATAATAACCCATTGTCGTAAAACCAGTATAGTTTCCAAATATACATACTACGTATAATATGAAAATACTTACCGTAGCCTACAATAACTCAAGAATTCAATATGTGATAAAATTCATAAATAAGCATCTAACTTCTAGTAATCACAAAATCTCGTAGAAATAAACATATCACATCGAGTGCTCATTGACACGTGATGACACATGAGTTCATGCAGAGGTATCCTGACATGAACAGGTAACACGCCTTAATCCCAATGTTCGGAGAACAATAGGATGACCATGTGCTGGCCAACACCTGAGGGTGACGCAAGGCATTTAATGAATGCATATGCTGAGAACATGTGAAACATGTATACAAATTTCGCGCGTAACTAAGCATTGTATTATTCGAAACACAAACTTTCAGAAATATAAAAAAAATAAAAAATCAACTGCCAACAATGAAAATGATAATGATAATGCATGACATGTTTAGAGCATACATCTAATTCAGAATACAAGCGGAATGTGCTATTACAATGATGTCAAAGTAGAGAGGATGGCACGATGTCACTGGTAGGGGAATGCCTCGTAGCTCGGATCGTATGCCTCGTTCCTAAGTCCTGAGGGGGCGCAAAACAAACATGAGTTATATAAGTAATACGGAAAGAGTTATACAACAACATACTAACCCCCAAAGTTTTATGAAAACTAATAGCATAATATGTGATAGGTTTCTGAAACCCTAGCCTGCCATAAAACTTTCGTAAAACATAAATCATATAAGTGTGCTAATTAGTGGTATCAGTATCGCCCGAAGGCATATGTAACTTTTCCTTCAGAATACTTCTTTCACAAGTATCAATCGTACGTAAGCTCCTACAGCACCCAACTCATAGGTCAATATAAGTATCATCGCATGTAGGCTCTTACAGCACCCAACCCGTAGGTCAATATAAGTATCATTGCCCGTAGGCAGAATAGTGACCACTAGATAAGCACAAAACATTGAACATAATGTTTGCAAACATAATATATATATATATATATATATCATCGGAGCTCAATAGCTCAAACATCATATCTCAAAACATATTCATAGTATATAGTCATCCATCATATATACTACAAAGAACATGAAAATTGATAAAGCATGGTATCCTAAAACATTCTCAGTAATAAAGTGTAAATCTAGTTTACTCATAAAACGTAACCATTAAATCAATGATTTTCATGTATGCATTTCTAATAGTAAAATCATGCATTTTAGAAGGGGTACACTCACAAATACTTCATCATCGAAGAGCCGTGCGAAATAGAAGGAATGGAAACGTTGGTAATAATCGCACATAAGCACATAAAGGGTCCAATTAACAAAACTATACTCAAATGATTGAATTTCAAAATATGGATGTCATAAATGGATTCAAGACGCCGAAACATGAAAGAGGACCTCAGGTACCCCATGCGCCGTCGCAAGGTGTCGGTTCTGGTGGCCTTGCACCGCCGTGTAAGGTGGTGGTGCGTATGCTCCACGCGTCGGCACCGGCAGTCGTACATAAGAGCCTACGCATAGGCCCACACGTGGCCTAGGTTCTTGGGATCCAGTTAGGTTGGATCGGATCCGGGTCTGGGCTTATGTCAGTGGGCTTGGGCTTTGGGTCAATGGGCTTGTAACCTGGCCCAAGGGAAAAGGGTTTTGGGTTCAACGGGCCAAGGACCCTGGATTGCATATAATGGTCTTGGGCTTATCCGGCTTGTTTCTCGCCGGAAAAGAAGGTCGGAGCCACCCGAGCTCCAGTCGTCGTCATTTGACTACTAAACCCTATGATCTAACTATCAAAAAGAAGGTACGGACGAGGGGAGGGGATTTTGTACCTTGATAACGTCGAATGGTGGCCGGATCTTTGCTCGAAACTTGCGGGCTCACCGAACCTGGGTTAGGTGTCTTCTGGCTGCCCCAGAGCTTCACAAAGATGATGGAGAAGGATGAGAGGTCCTCGTGAAGGCGGTGGTGGTGGTGACGTCAATGGGTGGTTGGGTGTCATCGGGAAAATAAGAGAGAGTGTCCGAGAGAGTGTTAGTGTGTGAAAGAGAGTGTTGAGCTGAGAGAGAAATGTGAGTGTTAACTTGGGGGAAAGAGAGAGAGAGAAAGATAGGGATGCGTTAGTGGGCTGCCACGTGGCAGGCGGAGAGATGAGAGAAATCTGAAAAGGGATCCTGATAAGGTACGATATTGGGGGTAAAATTGCCATTTCATCAATATTTAGTACAAAATTTAAAAAAAAAAATTGGGGAGGGTTTTACAATAGGACTGGGTGTAATAGTGATTTACGCTCTAGTACTACAATCAGGTGAAGACTGGCACTATATGCGTCACATACGAGTCCCGATTGCCTATAGCAATCCAAGACAGGACAGACACCTACAATGGATCCAAAGTGAGCGTACGGTGAGATGTGAGCATATACATGAAAGATTGACCCTGGCCCAGGTTAGTACTAACACCAGTGCAGCACACGATGTACAAATAACGTAAATATGATCATGCAACACTAACTTGATAAATCACGTCGACATAATATTATTCACCGTCATAAATATAATTAAAGTATCTTGTAATAATATGCATACATATGCATCCTGTAGGATTTATGATGATCTCGTAATTTTCATCATTGCGATACTTTTTATAACGTCAATTTAATTATGGCATCACTTAGAAAATGCATTATTGATATATGTATGGAAACTAAATAATATATATGCTATATAACAACAACAACAACAACAACAACAACAACAAAAAACAACCCACTCACAGATACTTGTGAAGTCGTAGAAAGCTGGAGTCTCCGATAGTAATCGCACCTAAGCATAATATTGAGACCCACTAGTAAAACTCAACTTAAGTGATCAAATTTGGAAAAACGAAGTGCGGATTTGGAATCAAAGCGTCAAAATACGCTAAGAGGGATCCTGGGCAAAATTTGTAAAAAGTCAACTGAAACGCCGAGCCGGTCAACTATGTTAAAATCTTCAGAATTTCACTAAATGGATGTCAAAAAGGGACTTGTGACATCGAAATTAGCCTATGAGGGTTTTCGAGAAATTTTCGAAAAAGTCAACACAAGGAATATTCTAAGAATATTCTAAAGGATATTTCAGGTCCATTTCAGAAATGAGCCGGGCTTGGATCAGGTTTTGGGTTAGGTTTGGGCTCATTTTGGGCTTTGGCCCTTTTTCTTTTTGTTCCGGGTCGGGTCGACTCGTTGGGCTCGTGGGTTGCACCTGCCGGACTCGGGAGGAAGAAGAATGCTAGATTCATAGGTTTTGGTCAGAAGACTTCCAAGCTCCGATTTAGGTTCAAAATTTAGCTAAAACTAGCATATAATAATATATCAAATTGAAGCCCAAGAAACAAAGGATCGAAATATACCAACAATAAGTCCTGCCGTGGCTGGAGTTGGCTGGAAAACGACTCGAAAGTCGTTGGGTTCTCACCGGAAAAGTAGGGAGAGTTTCTCCCGAATTAATATGCACCAAAACGTTGCCAAAACATGCGTATAATGACTCAATCATCATCAAAATGAGATAGGGGAGACAAATTGAGTGGCCCGGACCTTTACCTTGGTCGGATTTGTCATGACGTCGTCGTAATAGAGCTTTCTTCCTAACCCAAGTGCCAAGAGAGAATGATAGGGAAATAACAAGGGAAGGAAGGAGAGAGGGAATCCCAGGTGGTGGCTTGGTAGAGCTCGCCAGAGACGATCGTAAAAGATGGTGGTCCAGGGTCGGTGTTGTTGTTGCAGATGGATGAGGTAGCTGAGAAAGATAATTGAAGTGAGAAAGTTGAGTGGTGAGGTAAGGTGGCAACAAGGGATTGGGTGAGTGAAGAGAGAAACCAAGAAATTTGGGAGGATGGGATACATGACAGGGCAAGAGTGAGGTGTAGGCCCCACGTGGCTAACAAAACAACACAAAATATCTCTAAACATGATATTACCAATTTCCCTTATGTATTCAGTGTTTCCTGAAATTTTGACCATAACTCCGATTTCAATTCTGCTTGCGCCTACGCATTCGTACCGTCGAGTACTTCGAGAATACGATAAAATAGTAGCTTGTACACGTCACAAAAAGATGGTCAACGAAAATCAATAATCTCTCGTCGAAAGGCATTTTTGTAAATTTATTCTTTTAAAATTAATAAAATCGTAAAATTAGGGATGGGTTGTCATATTAGGCTGCCAATAAAAAAATTGCTTTGATCAATGTCTAATCAATTTTTTTTTTTTTTTACCCCATTTAATCTAGAGATGATTGGGGTAATAATATTAGAACTATTTTTAATGGAAATATAACTTTAGCCATTGAGACTCAATTTTCTTTGCTTAAAACCCGATATAATTTTCTTTTCTAAATAAAACTCAGTGATTAAGCTCCACCTAAGTAAATTTCTTAATTACGTTTGACTTTACACAATTTTTATTTTCTAGATGCCTAAAATACTCCTAATTACTTATTTGTTATCTACAATTATTTATATGGATTATGAGAATCTATGTCATCAAATATTTTTCAAAATATGCAAATTGAAACGGGAAATTAATGATTCTCCAAAAAGAAATATTAAAGAAAAATGTATAAGGGGATTGATGCTGTTGGCCAGCGCATAAAATGTGAGTCCAGATCTTCTGCACCCAAATCCCCCTGTGGCCCCTCTGTGTCTTTGTTTTTTGGTTGAGGATTTGGTTTATTTTTTATTATTTTAATTATTATCAAGTTAACATTAATTATGTTTTTTTCAAAAAGCAAAGGCACAAAGGGGCCACATGGAGATTTGGGTGCAGAAGATTTGGACTCATAAAATGTAAGCCAGTAATTAATGCGAAGACTAATTTACCCTTTTTTTTATTTTTTTATTTTTTTTAGACACGAATTAGGTGAGATTAGCTCTTCGTCAACAGTCGCGTGCGGGGCACCAACCCTCTCCCAAAGGAGAAAGGACCGTTGCACCCAGAAACCCCCCGCCCATCCCCCCTCTACAAGATTTTATTAATAATATGAAGAAAAAAGGAAAAGTAAAACAAACGTGGGGACTAGGCCAATACCCGCTAAAAATAATTAATGAAAATGATATGGACTAGTTTAAGACTGCTTAGCTTCAGTCATCTAAAATTGATTTTCCATAATTCAACTACTCATATTTCAATACCAAAACCCACTTCCAAAGCAACAACTTGCTCCTTAAGAGCTTGAACGGAAGAGTGGAAGCCCAACACAGTCTTTTTTGTAAGACTCATCAGCAAAATCGGGTACCAAGTCCCACCACGTAAAGCTACTATTCATTGCACCAAAATTGGCAAATACATCCGCCAAACAATTCCCTTCGCTGAAAATATGCAAAAAATGCAAATGCAAGCAAGCAATATGCCATAAAAAATTTGCCCAAGAAACTTTAAGAAACCATGGAACATCCATGGAACGAGCCGATAGAAGGGTGATGACATGCATAGAATCTGTCTCTAACCAAATGTTATGCCATTCTTTATCCCATGCAATCTGAATTGCCTCAATGACAACCACAATCTCCGCAACAACTGCACTTGGATAAGAAGACGAGGAGGCAAATGCTCCTAAAAAAAAGACCACTGGAGTCATGGAAAACACCACCACTACCCACCTGACCATTCCCTTTACAAGACCCGTCTGTGTTAATCTTAATCCACCCAACAGGAGGCGGACGCCAAAACACAGGCACAAAACTAAGAGCATCCAAAGAAAGGGATGAAATCCTTAACATGGAGAATATGGGAATCGAAACACAACCAGTGAAAGAAGAAAAACAAATATAAGTTGATTCCCTCCAATGCCGTAAAAGACAACGTTGAGACTCAACGATATTAAAACTTTTGTTCTCAAACCTGATCTTGTTCCTTTTGTGCCAAAGCCACCAAAAGAAATTGCAAATAACCAAGAACCAAAGTTTCCGAACAGATGTGGGGAAAGATGAGACCAGAGAACCATAAAAAATATCTTCAATGCATTGCCAAGGATCATAAGGCTTGCCAAAAAGAATGAAAATCCAGTTCCATAAAGCAACTGTTCGAGGACAATGCAGAAGAAGATGGTCACAAGATTCCCTAGCATTATGACAAAAAGCAGAATAAGAAGGTAAAGCCACACCTCGGCGTTGCAATATATCATCAGTCAATAATCTTCCATGACAAGCTTTCCAAACTACTAAGCTTTTGCGTGGCTGAATAGATTGATGCCAAACCATTGCAGCCCATTTTCTACGCGGAGCATGAGATGAGAAAAAAATAAAAGCTTCTTTAGTTGAAACCGTACTTGAAGAAGAACCTGTCCAAAATAAAGCATCATCCATGTGCGTAATTGGCAATGGAGTCTTCATAATCTTCTCCGAAAGATGAGGAAAATAAGAAGTAAAGACAATGGGAAGAGACCATTTTGCATCTTGAATCAAATCTTTAACCTTAGAATTCAAAGGAATTGTGTCAACCTCACCAATATTAGAGAGCAAAGGGGTTCCAAGCCAATTATCATACAAAAAAGAAATTTTACGGCCATCACCAACACTCCATTGAAGGGAACTATAAAAGGAGGGCCATAATTGTTTAAGCCTCAACCAAACCAAAGACTTTTTATAAGACTTTAGCAAATGAAAGTTGTCTTTAAGAAATCTGTTACGTAACCAATTCGAAGCCGGTAAGGAAGAAGAAATTACATCCTAGCATCTTTTAAGAAGGAGAGAACGGTTAGATTCAAAAAGATCTCGGATACCCAAACCACCCTCTTCTTTCAACTTACAACAAGAAGTCCAAGCTATTAGAGGCATACCTTGTTTTAACGGATCACCAGACCAAAAGAAATTTCGAATCCACCCTTGAACCTCACGTAGCAAATTAGTAGGCCAAGCATAAATTTGAAAACTATAAACCAAGATTCCCTGAATTACTGAATTAATAAGTTGGAGTCTCCCTATTTGCGAAAGCAAAGAACCTTTCCAAGCCGTCAACTTGCAACGAATCTTATCAGCAATGGCTTGAAAACATATCCTTTTTGGACGACCCTGAAAGATAGGGACACCTAGATAAGTAAAAGGCAGATTTCCTCGACTTACACCAAGAACCATTTGAATAATAGCATGCCGACTGCTTGCATATTTCCCAAGAAAAACTAAAGATTTTAGTTTATTTATGCATTGCCCAGAATTTAAGCTGTACTCTTCAACAAAACGCATTAGGTTACGCATAGATCGCTTAGTTCCACTCATGAAAACCATAATATCATCTGCAAAAAGAACATGAGATGGTGGAGCAATACCCATAGGAACTGAAAAAGTGTCAATTAGATCATCCTCCACCATCTTCGTTAAGCCCCTGCTAAAAACCTCCTCAGCGAAACAAAAGAGAATAGGAGACAAGGGATCCCCTTGACGAACACCACGAGAACATGTGAAAAAACCTTCAACTGAACCATTAATAAGGACAGAAAGATGAGCGGAAGTTAGAACAAAACGAATCCAATCCACAAAACTTGCTGAAAAACTAAAAGCATCCAAAACCCGGAGAAGAAAACCCCAATCCAAAGTGTCAAACGCCTTTCGAATATCAAACTTGATTGCAATATTCCCACCTTTACAACATCTATCAAGGAGATTCATGCATTCAGAAGTGAGAATAACGGGATCCACAATAGATCGTCCTTTCGTAAAAGCATTATGCTGGGGGAGACAATACGAGCAGCAATAGGGCTTAAATGATCTGCTAAAATCTTAGTGATAATTTTAAATGAAAAATTAGCCAACGCAATAGGACGAAGATGATTCACCGAATTCGCTCCATCTACCTTTGGAATTAAAATCATTAAGTTAGAATTGAAGCGAGGTAGAATATTCCTTTGGGAGAAAAAACTTTGTACTGCTTGAACCACATCATTACCCACAATGGACCAACACCTAAAATAGATGGTTTTGGCGGATACCGATTGCTTGCATCTGGACCCGCCAAAACCATCTGCACCGATGCATATTACTCTTCGTCTTCCACATCTATCTATTTATTATGAAAAAAAAATTATGTATTATTTTCTTTGATAAATATTGGTAAATTAATAAATAAATAAAAAGCATTCCGTTGATATTTTTGTAGACATCGAAATTTCGTGAAAATAAACGTTGACAGAAAATTTAAATTTCAACGCTCATGTATCACATAAATTTTATACGTAGCGTGTGAATCAACGAAAAATCGGAAGAAATACCCTTGGAGGATCAAAACAAGTTTTCTCATTTGGGAAATGACAAAGCAAGCACATTTCAAGTTTAAAAGTGTACTAAGTGGGAAAATAGGCCATAAATTTACCACTTCAAAGTTTAAAATGTTATTAAGTGGGAAATTAGGCCATAAATTTACCACTTCAAAATTTAAAATGTTATTAAGTGGAAAAATTAGGTAATGGTGCTTTGGTGGAAAAATTTTGTGGTGGTAATTCATTCCCAAAAGCCTATAAATAGGCTTCTCCATCAAGGTTCAAATCACCAATTCACAAATACATTTCTCTACTCCCAAATTGGAAGAGAATTCCCCCAAAACCTTGAAGCTCCAAAGCTCCCAAGAAAATCCCGAAGGATCAAGAAAGCTCTCTTCATTCTTCGCCAAATCCGCCTTCAAGATCAAGCCCCAACGGCCCTTGAAACAAGCGTTCATCCACCTTCAAGATCAAGCCTCAAAAGCCCTTGAAGATCCGCCCATCCACCTTCAAGATCAAGCCTCAAAAGCCCTTGCAGATCCGCTCATCCACCTTCAAGATCAAGCCTCAAAAGCCCTTGAAGATCCGCTCATCCACCAATTCAAGATCAAGCCCCGACGGCCCTTAAAGAAAGTGTTCATCGTTGACACTTTCTTCAAGGGCCTGTCATCAACCTGACCTCGCTATGGGCACCTAAGCATGCTGCTGAAGGAAAGCCACGTATGTTGGTTGCACAAGTCATGACCATCGGCGTGATTTCAGTCGAAGAGCAGCTGGCCCAGATGAAGGAAACGATCGCAAGGCTCACAAAAACCGCAGAGGAGAAAGACTTGCAGATCACCGCACTCACCAACAGATTGGGAGCGCAACACGAGGAAGGAAACAACTCTGGCGTGAAGAAAGATGCCGAAGAAGAAGAGGAGCCTCTGGTGGAGAAGCCTGAAGAGCAGCAGGAGCCAAACCAACCGGCAGCACTTCTGGGAGCTCTTTCTATCCAGCAGTTGCAGGAGATGATCGCCAATACCATACGAAGGGAGCTCCTATACCTCCATGTTGTACTCAAAGCCTTACTCCAAGACGGTCGACACCTTGAGGATGCCAAAGGGCTACCAGCCGCCGAAGTTCATGCAGTTCGATGGCAAAGGCAACCCGAAGCAACACGACAAGCGGCTAAGCATCGCCCACCATGGGAAGAATGAGCCGATCACCGATTTCAAGATGTTCATCCCAAAGGGAGACAAGACTGGGAAAAAGCCTACCAAAAAAGCTCTTACCATCAGCACTACCCCCGTCAAAGCCTCATATGCGCCTGTCAAGATCTCCTCCAAAAACAAAGTGAAGGAGATAAAGAAAGACGAGCCTTTTCGCACCCAAGACATGCACAGAAACACCTTGAGGGAGCTGGAGCAGAAGACCTAACCATTCCCCGACTCTGATATGGTTGCCATATTGAAAGATTTGCTGGAAAAGAAGGTAATCGAGTTACCGGAGTACAAGCGCCCTAAAGAGATGTACTGTGTCAACGATCCAAAGTACTGCAAGTACCATCGTATCGTAGGTCATCCCGTCGATAAATGCTTCACCCTTAAAACGCTCATCATGAAGCTGGCGTAACAAGGGCGGATTGAATTCAATCTAGAGGACACGACCGTAAAGCATACCACTACGATCGTGTTTGGATCTTTCGATCCTGTTCCTCTCCAAATGATTCATGATCATTCCCGCCAAAGCTCAAGTCACACGGCACCTTCTGCACAACCACCGCTGGGGACAAGCGACCAAAACGCACCTACCAACGATGAAGAAGGATGAACATTGGTAGCCTACAGAGAAAAGAGGAAACCAAGACCGCAAGCCGCAAGACACACCACTACGATCATGTTTGGATCCTTCAATCCCGTTCCCCTCCAAAGGACTCATGATCGTTCCTGCCAAAGCTCAAGTCACAAGGCACCTTCTGCACAACCACCGCTGGGGGAAAGCGACCAAGACGCACCTACCAACGAGGAAGAAGGGTGGACATCAGTGACCTGCAAAAGGACAAAGAAGCCAAGACCACAAGCCGTAAAATCAAAGGCAGAGCAAGGGAGAAAACACCACCGTCGCAACAAAAGGAAATCCAAGAGAAGCGCAAAAGCCGCTAAGCCAACATACGGCGGGGAACTAATGGAGCAAGAGCCGCGCATTCCCGTCTCCTTGCACGAATACTTCCCGAATGACTTCTTCCGACAGTGCACTACCGCTTCCTGTCACATGGTCAAAGTAGAGATAGAATGGCCCTCAAAAGGCAAAGCTATCGCCACTAAGAAAGAAGAAACCCTCATGCCCGAAGAAGGTCTGCCAACATACTATAGCATCAAACAAAATCAAGAGAAGCCTAAACTCGCCCTTCGAAGGTCAGTCTTCAAAAGGATGAATCATTCAATACCCAAAAATTCGGCGCTTGATCACATCGGTGACTCAAACCAAACCTCCGTCTTCTAAAGGTTATCAAAACCTGATAAACAAAACGGCATAACTAGCTCTCTTCCGCGACGATCAGCTTTGGACAGACTTGAAGAAACCAAGAAGTCTTCTAAATAGAGGAAAACAATGCTGGAGGGAGAAAAGCCTGACATGCTAGCAGAAAGATGCGACGTTAGGAGCTCAAATTTCTTCAAAGACGAAGCACCAATTGGAAAAGGGGCAAAATAGCTATGGTCAACCTCATAAGCAATGTGAAAGTGTTGGAGATAATGAAACTTCGACACAAAGATGGTCCATCCCCGTCACAATGGGCGACCTCTTCCCCGAAGACTTCTTCAATTACTCAGCAAATGCTCCTTGCTATGAAAATTGCGAGGATTGCCTTTCCTACACCACTTGACAAAACAAAAGCTCCTTGCCTGCACGAGCTGAAACTGCAAACGGCACTAAATGCTCCTTACCTGCATGAGTTGAAACTGCATAAGGTACCAAATGCTCCTCGTCCGCACGAGCCTAAAAGGCGACACACCAAAACGCTCATGGCCTGCACGAGCTGAAATTGCAAACGGCAAACCAAAGCTCCTCGCCTGCACGAGCTGAAACTGCAAACGGCAAATCAATGCTCCTTGTTCGCACGAGCCTAAAAGACGACACCAAAATGCTCCTTGCTTGCACGAGCTGAAACTGTAAACGGCACCAAAACGCTCCTTGCCTGCATGAGCTGAAACTGCAAACGGCACCAAAACGCTTCTCGCCTGCATGAGTTGAAACTGCGTACGGCACAAAAGAAAACATGATACAAAAAAAATATGTATTTAAACTACGTTATGACTTGATCTCTTCTTTGGAAGGGTACGTAGGCAGCTCGAACATTCAACTTTGAGTTCAGTCACATCAAAATAAAAAAAAATTTGAGCAAGCTCCAAACAGCGGCAAGCGGGACAGCAATGTCACCACCTTGATCAAAGTCGACGAAGAACTTCAGTGACCGCCGTCAAATGACTAGCCGATCGTGAAGCTCAACGCTTTGCGATACCACCAAGCTTGACTCCAACTCTCATTTTGCCCTTCAGCAAGCTCCAAGCAGCGGCAACGTCACCACCTTGGTCAAAGATGACGAAGAACTTCAGTGACCGCCGTCAAACGACTAGCCGGTCGTGAAGCTCAACGCTTTGCGATACCACCAAGACTTGACTCCAATTCTCTATGTCGGCAAGAGGAACGGAAAGGGCCACCACGTTGATCAAAATTGGCAAATAACTTCAGTAACCGCCGTCAAACGACTAACCGGTCGTGAAAGCTCACTTTACAATGCTACCAAGCTTGATTTCAACTCTCCGTTTCTGCTTCGTCTTTCCATGCAAGGGAGAGTTCCTAAAAAAAAGAAAAAAAAGGAGAAATATATATATATATATATATATATATATATATATATATATATGTGTGGGAATACGTTGTGTGCGTGTACAAAAGTGGTGGATGTATGTGTAAACACCACCAACTAAAAAAAAAAAAATATATATATATATATATTATAAAAAAAAAAAAGAGAAAGATATACAATAAAACGAAGCTCGTTTATTAACTTCTCTAGAAAATTTACAGGGAAGTACATTTACATTAAAAAAAAAATATTTACAAGAATGTGTTGCCAAACTGCAGGAAGCCTTCATTGACCAGGTGGCGCCTCATTACTCGGCGGAACCCCAGGAAGAAGAGGCGCTGGAAGTTGATTGTTTGGAGCCCCAGCACTCGGCAAAGCTCCAGAAGACGAAGGCCTTAAATGTCTTCGAAACAAACCCACAAACCTCTGATGATCACTTAAAGACTGACCATCGGAGTCTTGCAGCTTGTCAAGTTTTCTCTTCATGTTTGTAGCATAATTATATGCAAGCCGGTGCAGCTGTTTATTCTCATGCCTGAGCCCTCTGATCTCTTGTTTGAGACTTATCACTTCAGCCGCCAACGATTCAACTTGGCGGGTTCGAGCAAATAGGCAATGGGCCATATTGGAAACAGAAGCCGCACACTGGACACCAAAAGCCAGAGAATCCTTAACAGCCAACTCATTGGACCATCTGGCGAGTAATCTGTTATCTTTGGGAGTGAACATATTCCTGGCCACCACCGCAGCAGTCATATCACTCTTCATTACAGAGTCCCCAATGGTAAGAGGACCAGAAGGGGATAAGAAAGATGGACGCCATATATTGTCTTGAGGAGAGGCAGATGCCTCTTCACTAATATTCAAGTCAAGACGACGATCAGATGGGCAAGCCATTTGTGAAAATGATGAAGGAAGGAAAGGTCAAGTGAATCAAATTCTCAGAAATACAAAAGAGGGGATTCTTTGCAAGAAACAACTCTCTAAGCATGCTTTTGGCGCACCATCGACGCCTCTATAAAAGAAGAGGCAACAAGGCTGTTGTTCAAAAAATCAAAGAGACACCACTCTCCAGACCTCGAGAAACAGATTTTCCCTAGATCCAGCTACCCTACCATTACCCATAAGGGTAAAGGAGCAGCACCACTGCTTGATAACTGGGAAAGCTCTATGCGTGTCAACCTCCATGTCGCGTGGCAAAGTAAAAGGCCCAACATTTCCTCACAACCGAGAAAGTATCACCAGCAGGATTGATTTCTCAAGAATTGAAGAGGCACCGCTCTCCTAATGTCGAGAGCTAGATCGTCAACACGACTGCTTTCTCAAGAATCGAAGAGGCGCCGCTCTCCTAATCTCAAAAGCCAGACCACCAGCACGACGACCTCCTCAAAAATCGAAGAAGCACACTGCTTTTCAAACCTCGAGAGTCGGATTCAACATCAGCTTTCCAGAAATCACGGACCACTTTGTCAAAAGCCTCTGACAAAGTTAAAGCGTGTGAACCCCGCCACTCTCACTACATCGCTATGACCGAGAAGGGTAAAGGAACAACATTACTACTTGTCGATAAAAATTCTACATATATCGACCTTCATCCCCCACAGACGGGTAAACCTGCAAAAATGCTCGACTTTTCCTCACCTCCGAGAGTAACGCTCCCAGCAAAATCTCTCAAAATACTCAGTCTTCTTCCTCCTGAGAATACCTCTGCAAACAAATCACACCAGAGCAAAAGTATCTCATATCATCAGGGTCGAAAGCAAGAGTATCTCATATCATGCCTTCCCCCTATCCTTTTCTTTGTCCTCCCTCTTCACTGCAAGACAAGGAGAAAGAACGCAATCAGTCGGAACCTGAAATCAAGCATCCCATCAGGAACTGATTGCTAGGAACCATTGCATAGCTGTTCACCAAGCATTGCTTTCGAGTACTCATCCTCAACTGTTCTCAAGGTCACGAATTCCTTCGGCAAATACCTCAAAACAGCTGGTATGACATTGGCTCTTTACACCGAAGCTGCCAAGCATAGGTGAGTCGTTGATAAGCAAATGCTCTGATGGACCATTTAAATGCAAAGGTTGCGCACCACTTCTGCTATGCAAAAGATTGAAGCAGAAGGTTCAACAACGAGCTGGAACAGATCACTATGACACCTAGCCCTTCATGCAGAACCGCATAATCCAGATGGAGGAACCTAGGTCAAACCCAAGCTCGGCATCCACTACTTTATCAACAGCAAAAGTATCCCATATCATCAGGGTTGAGCGCACTCCAGATTTGACGGACTTGTTTTGACCCTCAAATTCTTGAGTCAACTCGCTCATTTGGAGGAACTAGAAAACCCTCCAACCCAGTTCAAGAATAAACCTATGGAAAGTCGACAAAGCACAACAAAACACGTGAGGAAATCAGCCACTCCGTTGAAAGCAAGAGTATCTCATATCATCTATCATCCCTCTCATTTTCTTTATCCTCGTTGCTGAATGAGAAACAAGTAGAAGGAGAACAATCAACCGGAGCTCGAGGTCAAAACATCTAAACTAAGACTGGAGCCCGAGACTCTGATTGCTTACCTTGTCTGTCAACTCCTTTGGCAAATCTCCCCACTCGGCGACTTGAGTGACTCCTACTATATGGTTTGCATAACACCTGACCAAGCCCGAAACTACAAGTAAGCTTCAAGCGAAATTGATACATTACCTTGTGCATTAACATCAGATAAAATCTGCTTGTAATAAAAAAAAAAAAAAAAAAAAAAAAAAAAAAAAAAAAAAAAAAAAAAAACTAGAGAGCATACTTCTTCTATCTATGGGAAAGATAAGACAGGTGAAGAAATTTACAATCCATTTCAAGATCAAGCCTCAACGGTCCTTGAAGAAATTTGCAATCCATTTCAAGATCAAGCCTCAACGGCCCTTGAAGAAATTTGCAGTTCATTTCAAGATCAAGCCTCAATGGCCCTTGAAGAAATCACAAGTCCGATTCAAGATCAAGTGTCCACCACCCTTGAATCAATTCCAGCCCCAGATAAAATGGGTAAATTCAAACATTTGGAGCATGTCTTGCAGAGAATCCTCCAACCCAATTCAAGATTCAAGCCTCAACGGCCCTTGAAGAAATTTGTAGTTTATTTCGAGATCAAGCCTCAACGGCCCTCGAAGAAACTTGCAGCACAAAAATCAAGATTCAAGCCTCTACGGCCCTTGAAGAAATTTCCAGTCCAATTCAAGATCAAGCCCGGACGGCCCTTGAATCGACATCTACATTGAGAAACTTCAAAACACATCGCCTACAAGTGACAAGCACAAGTATGCGACGTGCCTTGAAGTGGGGGCATTTGTAAACATCAAAATTTCGTGAAAATAAACGTTGACAGAAAATTTAAATTTCAACGCTCATGTATCACATAAATTTTATACGTAGCGTGTGAATCAACGAAAAATCGGAAGAAATACCCTTGGAGGATTAAAACAAGTTTTCTCATTTGGGAAATGACAAAGCAAGCACATTTTAAGTTTAAAATTGTACTAAGTGGGAAAATAGGCCATAAATTTACCACTTCAAAGTTTAAAATGTTATTAAGTGGGAAATTAGGCCATAAATTTACCACTTCAAAATTTAAAATGTTATTAAGTGGAAAAATTAGGTAATGGTGCTTTGGTGGGAAAATTTTGTGGTGGTAATTCATTCCCAAAAGCCTATAAATAGGCTTCTCCATCAAGGTTCAAATCACCAATTCACAAATACATTTCTCTACTCCCAAATTGGAAGAGAATTCCCCCAAAACCTTGAAGCTCCAAAGCTCCCAAGCAAATCCTGAAGGATCAAGAAAGCTCTCTTCGTTCTTCGCCAAATCTGCCTTCAAGATCAAGCCCCGACGGCCCTTGAAACAAGCGTTCACCCACCTTCAAGATCAAGCCTCAAAAGCCCTTAAAGATCCGCTCATCCACCAATTCAAGATCAAGCCCTGACGGCCCTTGAAGAAAGTGTTCATCGTTCATCGTTCTTCAAAGATCAAGCCCAACGGCCCTTTGAAGATCCGTTCATCGTTCATCGTTCATCCACCTTCAAAGATCAAGCCCAAAAGCCCTTTGAAGATCCGCTCATCGTTCATCGTTCATCCACCTTTGAAGATCAAGCCCAACGGCCCTTTGAAGATCCACTCATCCGTTCATCGTTCTTCAAGATCAAGCCCCAACGGCCCTTGAAGCATTGTTCATCCATCTTCAAAAATCAAGCCCAAAAGCCCTTCGAAGATCCGTTCATCCATCTTCAAGATCAAGCCCCAACGGCCCTTGAAGCATCATTTATCCATCTTCAAAGATCAAGCCTAAAAGCCCTTTGAAGATCCGTTCATCGTTCATCGTTCATCCATCTTCGAAGATCAAGCCTAAAAGCCCTTCGAAGATCCATTCATCCTCAACCTTCAAGATCAAGCCTCGACGGCCCTTGAGGAAATCATCCACTGTTTATCCTAAGATCAATCCCCGACGGCCTTTTGGATCAACAGCCCATCAACAAATCCACACATCCTCGTTCATCAAGATCAAGCCCTCCAAAGGCCCTTGAAGAACTGTTCATCCAAAGATCAAGCCCTGACGGCCCTTCGGATCAACAACTAATCCACCAAATCTACATCTTACGAAGATAGAATCAGAGGCAAATTGTAAAAGAGATTGTAACCCAAAAACAAATCAAAAATACAAATATTACTTTGTACACGTGTTCTTGTCGCGTTCCATTTCAGGAAATTTTCGTGTTTACAATTTTTCCATAGAACATTGTAGTAACTTTGTATGAAAAAGATATCTAAGTGAGAATGCAAAATATAAGTAACATTTGCATTCAAAGGTTTTGTGTCTGGGCTATCGAGTCACATGCCTAACTTCTAAATAATGAATCATATGGTAGAGGAGCAAAAATCGCCAGCAAAAATCACTGGCTGCGGTGTAGAGCTATGAGGAGCGAAGCTCACACACATCAGCTGATGGAGGGCGGGACTGCATATAGTTTGGAACCCAAGCTTACCGTATTATTATTCAAAGGCGAATGTTTGATAAAGGAGCTTTTAAGCACTTTTGCTTAATTGTTGCTCCGCAACCCCGCCCTATAGAATGAATAAGTAGAATGAGTAAGGAGATGCCTATTGATGACCAAGCCATTCTTATTCAGTTGGGAATTAATGATTGACTCTATCTACAAAGATTTTGGATTTGCTCATAATGATCAAATTATTTCCGGTCTTATTTCTACTTTTCCAATCATATTAGATACAATTTTTAAATATTAGATCTTTCGTGTATCTCCTTCACTTATAGTGATTTATCATTCAATGAATGACTAAAAAGTGATTGAACGATCTAATTATAATATTTGTTACTTTGTAAATAATTTTTAGACTTACACATATAAAATAAGGAAAACTAATGAAATAGATTTCAAAACTTTAAATTTTAACAAAAAAAATCATCCAATAACTTTATTTAATATTGATAAGAAGAAAAGAAAAAAAAACACAAAAATCTAACTAGAGGCGCGTGCAAGGAGAGATAAATCTGGGATTTTATTCTTATAAAATAGGATCTGGCTTCTATGCCCTCCCGTTCTCATACACTCATATCCCCTCCTATTTGGTGCGGTCATGGTTAAGTCACGTTAACATTTTATATTGATTTTTTTTATAGAGATAATAAGACAAAAAGTAATAGTGATATAAAATGTTGACGTGGCTCAACCGTGACCGCACAAATAGAAGGTGATGAAAGTGTATGGGAACTGGGAGAGTAGATAAGCCAGGTCCTATAAAATAAGGTCTACTAATTGGTCACTCACACTTATAAAGGTCTACTAATTGGTCACTTACACTTATAACACGTACTTCTTCGTGACTTATGATAATTTGGTTTTCTTTGCTCCTTCCCCAGCTTCCTCGTCTATTCTTACTATACGGCTTAACAAGAGAAAGAAGTTGATAATGGAATCTTTATTTGCAGTTGCAGGTCTGGGTTGGTATGAGTCATGCCTTTCCGTTTTATTTTTTATTTCATTTCTTTGTTTTTAAATCATACATTTTTTTAGTTCTTGGTTTATAAATTGATAATGGAAGAAAATTAAGTAATTCGTGTAGAAAATTAAGAAATTAAAGAGATTCAAAGAAAATTTGATGAGAACTGTAGAAATTTAGAAGAAGAAAAGGTGTTTGGAATGTGAGAAAGTGTTGAGAAAATTCAAGAAGAGAGAGAAGAATGGTTGATAGACTTCCTAGGGAGGTACCATATTCAGCTTAAGAAATAGTCAGTGCATACCAACTTGTGTTCAGTCTCAGAAATAGTGTTCGTGTTCAGTTTCAAAAATAATGTAGTACTCATGTTCAATTTCAGAAATAGTGTAGTACTCGTGTTTAGTTTTCAGAAATAATTAGTGTTCAGTTTTTAGAAATATTGATCAGTTTCAGAAATAATGTGTGTAATGGATGGGCGAGGTCCTGCGCGTCAGTATTTAATTACTTTTCTATTTTAATTTTATTATTAAACCTTTGTCATTTTTATTAAAATTTAAGTCATTTTCATTAAGGTTTAAGCCATTTTCATTAAATAAAGTTATATGATGGTTTTTTGTTGAAATAAATTTAGCCTAAACTTTTTTCATTAAAACTCCCCATAAATAAAGAGTAGATAAGTTATTTTAGCTTACCTTTTGCATATATAATAAGGAGTAGGTAAGTTAGTTTTTTTTTTTTTTTTTTAACAACAATATTTTTTACACTAAGGAGAGGGCAAGTTCGGCTAAGCCACACAATGAGTAGCCTAATTTGGTATAGATTTTGTCATCCACGAGATTCGAAGCTAAGTGACACACCCCGACCCAGAATGTTCACCAGGACTCTGAATCGAGTTGTGGGCCGACACCTAGAAGGTGACGAAGTCATAAAGTGTAGTAATGTGGAAAATATGTATAAATTTAAACCTAAAAGTGCCTAAATACAAGAGTGCGCTGGTGAGCAGGAATGAACCCATTTCACACGTGATGTCAGAGCATAAGTACAGTACAGTAAGATAGGGTGAGAATTATATCATCGAAGGGAATCTCCAATACCAAGATTTTCCAAGAATCATCTTCGATACATAAACTCAGCTACTAAAACCTGGAGGGGCGAAAAACAAAGAAGAGTGGGCCTGAAATAAAGTTTTAATAAAAACATTTTGAAAACATTATAACCCCTCGCCGTAAAACATGTATAGTTTCCAAAAAATCATACTACATATAAGTATGAAACCAAATGCAAATCAACAGTAAATCCAGAAATATGCCAAAACACAATATCTGTCACATCCCAGTCTCGACTCCGCCGTAGCACTATATTGTCCGCTTTGGCCTATGCCCTAACAGTTTTGTTTCTAGAAACTCACATGAGAACTTCCCAGTGGGTCACCCATCCTGGGAATCATCTCGCCCGAACTCGCTTAACTTCGCAGTTCCGATGGAATCTGAAGCCAATGAGTCCCCAAAAGGCCTCGTGCTATATGGAGGTGGGCATGTACATATAAGGCACATCATCCCCTCTCCGTTGGTCGATGTGGGATGTTACAATCCACCCCCCTTAAGGGCCCGACATCATTTTCGGCACACTCGCACCGTACAGCAGAGTAGCTCTGATACCATTTTGTCACATCCCAAACTCGATTCGTTGTAGCATGATATTTTCCGCTTTGGGCCCCGGCCACCCCCTCACGGTTTTGTTTCTGGGAACTCACACAAGAACTTCCTAGTGGGTCACCCATCTTGGGAATGCTCTCGCCTGAACTGCTTAACTTCGCAGTTCCGATGGAATCCAAAGCCAGTAAGTCCCCAAAAGGCCTCGTGCTATATGGAGGTGGGCATGTACATATAAGGCACATCATCCCTTTTCCGTTGGTCGATGTGGGATGTTACAATCCACCCTCTTTGGGGCCTGACCTCGTCGACACACTCGCACCACACGACAAAGTGGCTCTGATACCATTATGTCACATCCCAAACTCGACTCCACCGTAGCACGATATTATCCTCTTTGGGCCCTGGCTACGCCCTCGCAGTTTTGTTTCTGGGAACTTACATGAGAACTTCCCAGTGGGTTACCCAATCCGGGAATGCTCTCGCCCGAACTCACTTAACTTCGTAGTTCCGATGGAATCCGAAGTGGGCATGTACATATAAGGCACATTACCCCCTATCCGTTGGTCGATGAGGGATGTTACAATATCTCAACAGTAGCATAAGTAAATCAAGTGCTTAACAATCTATTCTAGCACACAAGTCGGATTCGCCTAATATGACCTGTACGACTGAATTGATGCTCATCAACCTATGTTAGCACACAAGTCGGAGTTGCCTAATGCAACATGTACGACATGACTGGGTGTAATCATAATATACGTTATAGTGCTACAATCACTTGACGAATGGTGTTATTTGCGATCACATACGAGTCGGAGTTGCCTATTGCAACCTATACGACAAGATGTCAAAGTTGCCTATCGCAACCTGTACGGTGCGGATGTGAACATACACGTGAAAGACTAGCCTTGGCCCTGGGCGAGCACTAACACCAGGGTGCAGCAATGATGAGCAGACTACATAAATATAATCATGCCATAACGATTCAATAATTCTAGTCATTATAATACCATACATGACCCTAAATATAATTAAGGCGTCCCCTTAATTATAAGCTTACATGTGCATCCTATAAGCTTGTTTCATCATATCCCAACAATAAGGCATTTCTTACGAACGTTAAATTAATTATGGCAATCACGTAGGAAATTCATTAATAAATGTATATATGGAAACTAACCAAGTCGAATCTAAGCTTGGGTCCTGGGTTGGTCCAGTTCGTTTTAGGCTTAGGTTCACGGGCCGAAGGCCCAAGTCCTACATAACCTAAAGACCTGGATTAGGTTTAGGCTGAGTAGGCTGGTCCTAGGCTCTTTAAGCTTGAGGCCCAAGTCAATACCGCCCAAAAACCTGGGCTTCTAGGTTTAGCGAGCCAAAGGCCTTGGGTTTGGGTTTAAGGGCTTTTGGCTTGAAAGCCAGGCCCAAAAAGTTGGACTTGGGTCGCCGTGACCGATTTCTCGTCGGGGAAGAAGGTAGGAGACCCCCAAGCTTCGATCGACATCAATTTGCCACCCTAAAGGGCGATCTAACTACCAAAATGAAAGTAAGGAAGAGGGGAAGAGTTTTCGTACCTCAATTACCTCGTGCGGTGGTCGAAGTTGGCCAGATCTTCACTCGAAAGCCACGGGGCACGCCGGAGGGTTTGGGTGGCCTCTGGGTGTCCCGGTTCTTCGTGGGGATGAGGGGGGGGAAAGAGTGGGAGAAAGTCCCTCACGGTAGTTATGGTGGTGGTGCTGTCGTGAAGAGTGGGTGTGTGTGTGTGTGTAGGTGTCTCTGGGAACGAAGAGGGATAGGGGTCCAAGAGAGGTCTGCGAGAGAGGGAGCTCGAGGAAGAGAGAGGTGAGGGATGAGAGAACTGAGAGAGTAGGGGAGGATGAGTGACACGCAGACGCAAGGAATAGGAGACCCATGTGGGTGGGTCCCACCATGTAGAAAATCTTACATAGAAAAATTAATAAAATAATGAAGGCATTATCTAAAATAATGAATTTACCAAATGTCCT
This sequence comes from Cotoneaster glaucophyllus, assembly GCA_036320875.1. NCBI lineage: Eukaryota > Viridiplantae > Streptophyta > Magnoliopsida > Rosales > Rosaceae > Cotoneaster > Cotoneaster glaucophyllus. The sequence continues at coordinate 2,179,701 of CM070072.1, read as the reverse complement.
TGAACTTCATAAGTCCATAAAATCTTCGTCGTAGCTCCAAATTTACTTCCGCTTGTGCATAAGCATTCGTATCGTCGAGAACTACGCAAATACGCTAAAAGAATGAGTCTAGCCGATGGTCAATGAAAGTCAAAATCTATGCCTCTAGGGGCATCTTCATCAGTTCATGCTTTTAAAATTAATAAAATTGTAAAAGTAGGGACGGGTCATCACACTAAGACCTCTCACTTCCAAATAAAGAGGAATGCCACCAGACTATAGTATTGAGTGACAGTAGGTAAGTTATTTTAGCTTACCTTTTTGCATATAAAATAAGGAGTAGACAAGTTATTTTAGTAGGGAGATTAATTTATATGAAAAACGAGTCCGTTAAACAATACTAAATGATGTAGTTATTAAATATGGCAATGCTTTAGATTGTTAGAAAATTAAAAAAAAAACAAATACTATAAAAACGTTACATTATTTGTTTGTTTTTAACGGTTTGATTGGAGCCAAAATTCAAGTGTGAGTGAGAAACAGCTTAGAAGCGAGTGCCATTTTATCACAGTGGTAAAAAAAGAGTTGAATCATTGCGTAATGGCGTGAGTTCGACTGGCTATTATCTAACATCAATCTAACAAAATCTATGTTTGATCAAATAAATAAATAAATAAAAGAGAAACAGTTAAGAAGAGACGTGACATAAGTTGTAAATAATTTGTAATAGATTACTTATGTATTTTTGTATGGCAGTTTATTTAGATTTTAATTTTTTTGGTAAATATTTATATATAAGCAAGTTTTTGTCTAGAAAACATGAGTTGTAAAGACTTATTTGTAATGAACCTTTATTTCTGGTTGTAAGGACCTATTTGTAATAAGAGTCATGATTTAGAAGGATGTCTAGCTAGATCTGAATAGATTTAGCAAAAATCTAAGCAAGTTTAAGTGACATTTCTTAATTTTCAAACACTTAATAATTAATTGAGGTAATGACCAGCCGTTTAGACGAGACCGGTGATCATATTACATGGCAAGAAGCACTATGGTTGCAAATACGATTCCATCAACAATAAAAAAATAAAAAAAAAATAAAAAAAGAGGTATTCATCAATTCCCCCTGAACTTGTGACCATTGGCCAATTTCCCCCTCAACTTTAATTTTGGCCAATTTCCTCCCTCAACTCTCATAATTAGTCAATCTCCCCCTCAACATTAATTTGGCCAATTTCCCCCCTCAACTCTCATAATTAGTCAATTTGCACCCTACTGTTAATTTTTTAATTTGGTCATAATTAAACAAGTATGTGTAAGAAACTAAATAAGATGTATGTTAATCATTTTCCTATATCTTTATCCTATTACAAATAGATTAAAATTTAGAATTTTACAATTTATCATAGATAGTATTATTAGTCATAATAAATCAGTATGGAGTAAATTTATTTGATTTTTTACTATACAAAATTGATAACGAAAAGGATTGATGTGTAAATTTTTGTATGTGAATACATTTTTCTTTATAAAAGTGAAAGCTAAGTTCAAGTAAATTGTGGAGAATCGAGCTTTAGTGCAAAAATGGCTAGTCAATTCATAATTTTCAACCCTTTATTAAGAATAACCCATTTTATTGAAATAGGTCTGATCCATAAGTTTTTTATTATCATTTCTTTTTGTTATTATTTCTTCTTCTACATGCTTTAAACCCTGATTCATAACTTTTTCTTATAATCAACCCATATCACATACTAATTGTATTATGTTTTTGTACATTTTACCCTATATTATGCAGGTGAGTTTATGTTAATTTTAGTATTTTGTTGGAAGTTATTAGAAATTAAGATTGAAAAAAAAAAAAAGAATAGATGGAAAATTAAAAAAAAAAATTAACAGTAGGTGCAAATTGATAAATTGTGAGAGTTAAGGAGGGAAATTGGTCAAATTAAAGTTGAGGAGGGTAATTGACTAATTATGAGAGTTGAGAAGGTAAATTGGTCAAAATTAAAGTTGAAGGGAGGATTGATCAACGATCACAAGTTCAGGAAGAAATTTGATGAATACCTCATAAATAAATAAAAAAATTGATGCTAGAACATTGAAATTGATGGTGGATGCTGATGTCCTATTCAATGATTGCCAGTTATATTGTTTTTAAAATGTTTAACGTTGTAAATATGGTGGATGCTGGTGTCCTCTTCAATGATTGCCAGTTATATTGTTTTTAATGTTTAACGTTGTAAATATGGTGGATGGCCCAATGCAGAATTTGAAAGCCCATAATTGCAACATTGAAGACATTATACCTGATAATTGAAGTCTTTACTGTTTACATGAATACTTTGTGCATAAGGTTAGTTTGCTTTTTGTAATTGTCGGATGAAAAACATTTATATAAAGAGGTGAATTTACAACGTTGTACACGCAATACAAAATATCACACGCAAAGGAACGCAGGGAGATCTATATTCTTATTAGATAATAAAAGAAATTATTACTGCCCCGAACATATAAATACACTTTTTAAACTTCGTAAATATTATGTCTTGTTTTATTTTTTATTGCACACATCATTTATTTTACAATATCTAACAACTTTTCTGTTAAAGTTCCATCATTTGATCCGATTTAATCAAATCCCCTTAACATTTTTTTTTACTAAGATTCAATCTGCAATTCTAGAGCATGCTCACGCATTTTTTTGTGCATCCAAGTTTTTTAAATGTATCTTTAGAGGCCAAGGACTGGAGTGGCCACCATCCGGAAGCTCAAATAAGTGGATGTGAGAACCTCTGAAAATCAATCAAATTTGGGCTGTGATGAAAAAAAAAAGAACAACCATGGCTGCCGATTGCAGTGCACGTTCTGCAAACAAAGAAGAAAAAAATCATTTTTTTTTATAAAAAAAAAATGACTAGATCAAAACAACGTCATCTTAACCAAATCATAAAACAAATTTAAAAAGCTTAGCAACGTGAAGAATCCTAATAATCCACATGAAAGAGCATTTAGTAGCAGCAGCATTTTTAATTCAAAAGTTCAAAGCATTTTATGAAAAAGGCAAGATGAGTCAGACACCAGCAATTAGTGGCAGCTGCATTTTTAATTCAAAACGTTCAAAGCATTTAAATAAAAAATGACTAGAATTCTCTCCCCTCTTCTTTCCATCATTTTCTCTCATATTCTCTTATTTTATCTTTCTTTTACTATAAAAAATTAATATAAGATGTTGACGTGGATTAACTGTGACCGTTCAATTAGAAGAAGAGGGAAGGGGAAGGAAAAAAGATGAGAGAGAATCCTACGCCAATAAAAAAACCAAATGAGTCAGACACCAATTCCGACTTAATCTCAATTCACTTCTTCACTTCTTCACTTTACCTAATTCAAAGAAAAAATTCTTTAACAAAAAAAACCAAAAAAAAAAAAAAAAACCTTGATCAAAACAACTTTATCTTGACCAAATCATAAAACAAATTTAAAAAGCTGCAACGTGAAAAATCCTACTAATCCACATGAAAAAGCATTTAGTAGCAGCAGCGTTTTTAATTCAAAAATTCAAACTTCAAAGCATTTTAAGAAAAAGGTCAAATGAGTCGGACACCAGCAATTAGTAGCAGCTGCATTTTTAATTCAAAACGTTCAAAGCATTTAAATAAATAAAAAAACGGAAAGAGTCAGACACCAATTCCAGCCTAATCCCATTTCACTTCACTTTACCCAATTCATCCAATTGCCCAATCCCCGCCCCACCCAATCACCGAAGGCCACCCACTAGCAGTGCACCACCAGACTCCTTTCCCATGGTACTGATAATGAAATTATCATGACACATTTTTAAATTATGAAAGTTTATTGTGGACATATTTAATCTTTTAGCTTATAATGTTATTTACATAAAGATTATGAATAAAAAGTTATAGTTTTCCACTTATTTTTTCAACATTATTTTTATCTAATTTTTTTTGGAACTTTTATATTGAAACCATCCGATGTTAAAATTTTAGATTCACCACTGTCTACTTTAAATAAATGACATGGACTTAAAAAAAACATATTAATAGGTTGACTCAATAAAACATCTGACCCGTTAAACTTTGAGCTGGTTTATGATTTTTTCGTGTTGTTCAAAGAACTGCCAGATTGCAATTAGATACTTCTAAAATCTAGTACTTTTGTGCTTGTAAATAGATATTTTTCAAAGTTCAACTGTATAAATGGTGGCTTTAATGTAGGGATGACAATTTAACCTGTTAAATTCAATAATCGTTGATAACAGTCCAAATGTGGCAAATTTGGAGATGAAAATTTATGTTTTTTTTTTAATTTGAGAAAAAACATGAAATATTATTTGATTACGGTGTTGAATATATTTATAAGGGTCTCAATCTGTATCGATCCCTATCCGCTCTGATTATGATATAATATAATATAATATAATATAATATATAGTTTTATATTCACAAGTATTGAAATTATTTGATAGCTTGTTTCGCTTTCTCCCATAATGGTTATTGTATTTGTTTTTATCATCCCTTTTCTTTTTTAACGGAACCAATTTGCCTTAATTTGCAATCATATTTGGCTTATCATGAACACCTCCAGAAGGTATTGTTATCTTTTGTATAATTTGGATGTTGTTATAAATAGGCAAAAGCTAGAGAGCTAACCTTTACAAGGGACAGGAGCAAAGCAGGTGCAAAGTATCACACCGTTTAGTTTCTTAACTATAACACCAAAGGATTGCAGGTAAAGAAAGGAGGAGAGAGATACTGATATTAACACTTCTTCCTTTGTTGTTTGTTTTGATTACACATGGAGTGCTCTTTATATAGAGCCACATCCATGAATGTTTACAAGAATGAATGATTGCCTTTTTTTGGAGAATTTCATACAACAACAACACTATTGCATGTGAAAATATAACTATTAGCATGTGGGCTTACATTCCCACAATTTACAACACTCCCCCTTGGATGCCCACATATCAACATCAGTTGCCTCGTTAAAACCTCGCTCGGAAAAACTTAGTGGGAAAAAACGGTAGCGAAGGAAAAATAGTACAACTTTGCTTGGATTGTTGATATAGTGTTAAATATGCTTATGTTGCCTCGTTAAAACTTTGATAGGAAAAACCCAATGGGAAAAATCCTAGGTGAAGGAAAAAAAGTACAACAGGCATGTATCATGGATGCTCCCCCTGAAATGTATCTCCCCTTGTTTCCGCATTCTTCAAATTTAACTGATTGGTAAGTTGACGTAATCTGATACCCTGCACTAGCTTTTGAAACGTGCACTTTGGTAAAGATTTGGTGAATAGGTCTGCCAGATTTTCATTGGAACGGATTTGTCTAACTCTAAGAACTTTAGCCTTCTGAAGCTTATGTGCACTAAAAAAAAATTGGAGATGTGTTTAGTCTTATCGCCCTTGATGAATCCTTCCTTCATTTAGGCAATACAGGCTGCATTATCTTCATGAATGACAGTTAGAGCGTTTGTCTTTGAAGGTAGACCACATGAATTCCAGATGTGATGGATCATTGATCTTAACCAAGAACATTTACGACTTGCTTCATGTAAAGCAAGTATTTCTGAGTGTTTGGAAGATGTAGGAACTAATGTTTGCTTTGTTGAGCTCCATAAGATCGCCGCATCTCCATTAGTGAACACATATCTAGTTTGTGAGCGGGCTTTATGCAGATTGGAGAGAAAACTAACATATGCATATCCAACAAGGATATGGTCATTTGTGGATTTCTCTGAGTAGAAGAGGCCCATATCTATTGTCCCACAAAGGTATCATAGAACATCTTTGACTTCTTTCCAATGACTAATTGTTGGAGTAGAGCTATACCTTGCTAACAAGTTCACTGAAAAAGCTATATCTAGTATAGTACATTGTGCTAAATACAATAAATCACCTATTGCACTCAGATATGGTACTTCTGAACCAAGGACTATTTCATCATCCTCTTTTGGACGAAACGGGTTTTTCTTAATGTCTAGAGAACGAACAATCATTGGCGTGCTGAGTGGATAAGCCTTGTCTATGCCAAATCGCTTCAAGATTTTTTCAATGTAAGCTGATTGAGGACCAAAATTCCATTAGAACAATGCTCGATTTGCAGGCCGAGGCAATATTTGGTTTTCCCAATGTCTTTCATTTCAAATTCATTTTTCAGATACTCAGCAATTTTATTGAGCTCTTCAGGGGTTCTAACTAAGTTCATATCATCAACATATACTGTCACTATAGCGAATGCAAAATTTGATTTATTAATGAACACACAAGGGCAAATGACATTGTTGGTATATCCTTCTTTGATCAAATACTCACTGAGACGATTATACCACGTTCGTCCAGATTGTTTCAGCCCATATAATGATCGCCTTTATTTGATTGAGAGCATACCTCGTGGTTTGTTGGTCGTTTCAAGCAACTTAAGTCCATCTGGGACCTTTATATATATGTCAGTATTTTTCTAAAACTACCAAACTTATTAAGTAACAGAACGTAATTGCGTCCATTACAGAAGAGTACATCTTTCTCATTGCGCTTTCTTGTGAATACTCATTTGTAACCCACGGGGTTGACACCAGGCGGGGTTTGGATTACCGGTCCAAAAACACTTCACCTTTCCAACGAATTTTTTTTCCACTTAGACCAATCTTGTCTCTATTTGCATTCATCAACAGGCGGGGGCTTAATGTCATCGCTTAATATGATTTCAATGGCTACTGCAAGTGCGAACATGTCGTTAATGATTATTTCATTTCGATCTCACGATTCATTAGTACATGCATAATTTATGGAGATTTATTTGCTTTCATGTACTTCTGTCTCTTCAAGGACATGCGTCTCATCAAGGACATTTTCTTTTTTCTGGAAGTACAGAATCATGGATTGTGGATTCTCCTTTCATTTTCTTGTCTTGAATGATTTCATTTGGATTCAGCTGTGCCCTTACCTTTCTCTTTCGAGGGGCTGAATCTTTTGAATATATGGGTCTACCACGCTTCAGGGGTGCACATGATGAATCATTCGCTGCCACTTTATTTTGTCCAACAGGGTCATCAATTCTTACAGGCGTATTTGCAACTGGTATATGTGATTTTTTTCGTGGCATCATTAAATGCATCTGACATTTGATTAGCAATACTTTGAAGATGAACGATCTTTTTCACTTCATTTTCACATTAAGTACTTCATGGATCAAAATGAGATAACGTACAACCCACATAAACTCTTGCCGTTCTTTTGGAATGGTCTTTTCTCCCCTAACAACGAGAAAACTATCTCATATCAAAGTGGCAATCTGCAAAACGAGCTATAAACATCACCTGTCAAGGGTTCCAAATATCTAATGATAGATGGTGAATCAAAACCCATATAAATTCCCAGTCTGCGCTGGGGTCCCATTTGAATGCATTGTGGCGGTGCAATAGGCACATTATCACACTGTTTAGTTTCTTAACTATAACACCAAAGGATTGCAAATAAAGAGAGGAGGGGAGGGATACTAATATTATTTCTTTCACTTCTTTCTTTGGTGTGCGTTTTGATCACACATGGAGTGCTCTTTATATAGAGCCACATCCATGAATGTTTACAAGAATGAATGATTGCCTTTTTTGGAGAATTTCATACAACAACAACAACACTATTGGCATGTGAAAATATAACTATTAGCATGTGGGCATACATTCCCACAATTTACAATAGATGTGGATATTTAATGACGTAATTAATTTGTATTAAACTATAATGTGAGTTGAAAGAATAATTTTTTTTTCATTGACTAAGATGGATATATGACCATTAACTGATGGAGAATCCATTGCCTAGTTGATATGGTTATGGATAATTCCTGATTATTAATTTGTGATTATAGATATGATTAATTTTGATAGTTACGAGTATGAATATGACATTTTAATCCCAAAATCAAACCTTTGCCACCCCCAACTTCTACCAAATATAGACACATTTTCATAAATAGTTTTGAATTCGGTCCCAAACACCTATTTCATAAAAAAATGTTCGACATGCTAGCCGAATAAACTCCAAAATGTCTTAAATCGTGTTTACAAGACTATCAAGAAATTAATGTGTGCATCGGGCGCACCAAAGACCATAACTTTACCTTCTTGTTTTTTTTTTAATCACAAATTCAGTGCCTCCATGTTCATAAAATGTGTCATACATCCATCCCTGGTTCAGGGTACGAAACATACTGTTTTGAAGCTCTTAATTGACTCAAAATTGAAAAACCAAATCCCGTCGTTCTAGGACAAAACTAATTGTTCGGGTGAAGATTTCTCCGAAGAGGGTCCTCGGTCCTCAGCACAGCTCCCCAAGGGATTGACACTTTGGATGTATACTACAAGAAGATAACAAAGTTAGTTATGAAAGTGCCTTTGTGGGGCCTTAGGTGTAGGCCTTGAGGCTCGCAATCAAAACTAACCAAGTGATAGGCGTGCCACTGCTATCTCAATATAACAGATGTAGAACAAGAGTGTTTCGGTCGATTACTTGCGCCCCAAGTTAATAGGACTTCTTGTTATCAAAGGATTGTCGTGGATGGGTTAAGTCCACTTTAAGTTTTTTTTCTTGCCTTGCGAACAAGGACTTTCAGTTCATAGTCTTGTATGTTCAAAAGAGGGGAGTCCAGATCCCTTAAGTCATTTGTTTGGTTCTTGATTGGTTTTAAATGAAAGCATATCCATTAGATTGACCAGATCTAGATACAAATAAAAATTTTAAAGTTGGAAAATAGGCGGATATGACTTGAATACATACTGGAGAATAAATTAAGTAATAGATATACAACTTCAGAAAGCAAACAAAGAGTTTCGAGCAAGATTTCACCTTGTATGGCAAGGTTGAACTTCTTGCAATCACTTATCTTTGAGTTTACAGATGTTTCTATGCTAAAAATGGATGGATGGTAAACAAGTTTACACAAAGGAATCGATACTACACCACTAGGGGTGATAGCAGAGCTTCTAAACAATACAAAAGATGGCTTTTGTAGGGAAATATCCTAAAAATGACTAAGATCTGGGCTTATTCTAGCTTTTAGATGCAAATCTAGCTTGAGAGCAGAGTTTGTATGTTTGTTTGTTTGATTGGTTGAGAGTCATTGTCTCTGGGGCCTCTACTTCCTTTTATAGACCACTTAGCCTAACGACTATGACTTTGTTCTTGCCCGAAAGCAATTGGAGGGTAGTGACTCATCATCTTTTTACTTGTATTGCCATTGAAAAGTACTTTTTGGCTGATTGTGAGTTAGTCTCCATTACTTGACATTTAAACCATAGGCACATGGTCTATGCATTAATGGGAAGGTGCCAATTTGTCTCTAGGCTGAATGCTGGGCTTCAGGCAAGTCTTCTTTTAATTGGCATATCTGGGCTTCCTCACACTTGTTGCCCAATGTTCAAATATTAACCCAAACAATGCCCCATTTAATCATTGTTGAGTCTGTAGCCCAAGACACTAATAATGATTAAATAGTCATCGCACGCCTTTACTCGGGACTTGCACCATTTAAAGCAACCTTTTGTTAGCCATGACCTTTGCACTAACCCACGAATTCCTCACTATATAATTCTCACTTAAGCCCACAAATCTCCTGAATTCCCATAATCATCAAAGCCTTCAGAACTTTCTCTCGAACTCAATCTCCCTGCGAGACTGGTGAGGGGATTTCCACCATACGTCGTCTTCTCAACGGCCTTCATCGCCATGGGGGTTGCCTACACACTGAACTCTTCTTCGAGGAAGGAGGAGTACATTTATTGGGCCCTGTATGGACTTTTCAGGTCCCAATTGCAATTGAGAACAACATGCCTAAGGAGAAATGGTTCACCCCAACCCATTTTAGGCTAAGTCGGGCATTTCTTCCTCCAAATGGTCAAACCATCGATGTGGTTTCCCACTCATAAAGGATGAGGCATGGACGCAATGGATAAAAAAACTCGAGCCCACCTTCAAGCAGAAGTCCATGCAGGCATGGGTAGGAAGAAACAAAAGGCTTATAGTAAGTGAATTTTGTTGACCTCCCCTACTTATTTGTCTTTAAGAACTAACAACTTCATTTCTTTTGGGTTTAGGGTCCCAAGCAACCAAGAAGCCTACTGTTGCTTCAAATAAGGATCCACTGAGGGCTGAGATGTATCAAAAGGCCAAGGATCTGCAAGATTCCACTCTTAGACAACTGGAAGTATGTTTGTATCTCTAATTTGTTCCTTGTAATCTCTCATTCTCTTCTACTTAACTTTCTGCCCGATTGTCTGAACTAGGCCATAAGGGAAGAAAGGATTTCTCCTCCCAAGACCTTTTCACCTCCAGCCCGAATGGTATAAACTCCATCTCCATAAGCTAAGCCTTCAAAGGTATATCTCTTCTTCACACTTTAGACTTGCATCATCACTAGAGTTTTGACACTTGTAATTTACTTTTGTATGTCAAGGTTGGGGAACCTGTAACTCCAATCAGGCAGGGCTCAACTCCTAAGTCATCCAATCCTGCTCCTGCTTTGGTGGTGACTCCAACCTCCCAATTCAATCCAAAGACAAGGGAAATACTGCATTTTATAGACGAGGATAATAACTCGGTGAATGTTTATTATTTTAGCACTTTTATGTTTGGAGTCTCTCTCTTTCTATACTTATTTTCTTTTTACTTCTTTCAGTCTTCCCCTGTGCAAACCTCTCATCGACCAGCAACATCTGTGTTTGGGGAGCCCGTAGTCCCTGAGATCCATGTGGTCTCAGAGGCGATTAGCCCGCAGGCTTCTCGGGGTCTTACTAAGGTATGGAGGTTTTTCTTTTTCTGTTTCCCTTTTCGGCACCAGTTAGTCCGTTGACACTTATATTTTTCAATTTCGCAGACCTCTAGTAAAGGCTCGGGCACCATCTCTTCTTTTTCAGCAAGTAAGGGTGATCTAGGTAATCTTCCTTAGCAACCCAATACCCCAACTTCTTATTCCAAGGCCTCGGGCTCCATTCAGGTATATTAACTTCCCTCATCTTGCCTTTCTTCATTTTGAATTGTAATCATTCTTCTAATTTGTTTTTCTTGATTTGCCATAGGGTTCTGGATAAGATTCTGGCAACTCTCTACCTATTGTAGTGCATAAGACAAAGCTTCCCCGACCTCCTCTAGCCTCTGGGGTCACAGGGATTCATATCCCTAAGCCTAAAAAGAAGATCAAGACCACTACTGTTCTTATCTCTTAGGCTCCTACTTCTCGGGAACATTCTCTTGTCGAGACTTCCTCTATTGTTGTGCCCTCTGAAAGAACTAGAACACTACTTTTTTCTCCTGTACCTACCTCTACAACAGCATCTTTGTGCGAGCTTTTTAAAGAGTTTGGGCAACTCAAGACAAAGCTGAAATCCTCAAGGCATTCCTCTGGATCCTAGTTTTCAAGAGCAATGCCGAGTCTTTCAAAAGTGGGTGAAAAAGTGATATTTTAGCTTCCTTTAGCCTCAAAGCCCTTCATGACGTAGAAAAGGCCATTACAGATTTGTTCAAGGTTGATCAACTATCAAAAGTCCAGCATGAGTTCTTTTTCTTGTATTTTGAGAACTTGAAGGCTCTTAGGGATCAACATCTGAGGGCTGAGATGCAAGTCAATCGAGTGAGGTGTTTTAAGGAGAAACAATCCAATACGTCCACTCAAATTTAGCAGCTGATATATGAGGGTTCAGTAACTAAGGAGATGATCAAGGTGGTGACCTCTGATATCCAGAAGTTAGAGGAGCAGCTTGCTGTGCTGAAGGTTGAACATGCAACTCTTTGGCAAAATTCTGCAACAAATTGAAGGAATGAATAAGGCAAATATGGAAATGGAAGATGCTAAGTCTCAACTTGTCAATAGTAGTACTGTATTAGCCGAGCCTACTAGAATTTTCACACTTATGCATACTTACTATTCCAGAATAATTACTTTGGGTGAAAATGTACATTTGTTAGGCTATGATCGATTGTAATCCTTCTTACATGAAATAAAATATACTATTTCTATCTTCATTTTCACTTGTCTTAATTCTTGCTTTAAATCGAAATTTTCTTATAGTAACCTAACTTCAATCTTTCTCAACTTGCTTAAGCCTTTGTTCTGGTTGTTTGAAGCTTCATCCTCTAGTTCGACCGCCAAGCTCTCCCTTTCTTTCTTTTTTTCTCTCTCTCTCTTTCTCTCATACACGAACAGCCTTTTGATTAAGGACCTGACTGCAATTACTTTGTCATTCTTTCTTTGTTCTAACATTACTAGTGTTGGGGAGTTAGGAAAATATAGGGCCTGTCCCATTCTTCCTTGGTGAGGAATAATCCTTGTTCTAAAAGCTTTTGGGCCGTCAGCTTAGTCAGGCGGCTGTTCTCATCAGCTCCTAAGCACTGGAGAATCCCAATACTAGGATTGTAAAAGCTAGCTTCTACAACATTAGCTATGGGGAGGAATGACCGTGACTCAGCCTCCACCATCTCCCAAAATCCTGGTCCTATGGCTTATTCTTCATGGTAAACTACTACTTTTTGGTGTAGGGTGGAAGGCACAGAGAGACGCTGATGAATTCAATCTCGGCCTACCAAAGCTCCATAAGTGGAAGTGTTGTCTACCACGAAAAAGGCTAGCATGATTTGCTTGGAACCCAAGTCAACCTCCAAGGGCAATATTCATGAGTTCGAGTGATGGCTCCAGATAAACTGGAAACTATTAGATTTGTGGGGATGAGATCCTCCTTACTTCTACACATTATTTTCATTTATTTATATGTCAACACATTGACCGTAACTCCTCCATCAATCAAAACCCTCTTGAATGGCACTCCCTCCAAATGCGCAATTACATAAATAGGCTTGAGATGGTTGGCTATTGTCAAACTTGGGCGGCTAAAGACCATTCTGTCTGAGTATATTTTCTCGGGCTCTTTCTTTGTGAGCTCGGGCAAACCCATTATGTCAGACTCTTCTTTTCCTGCTTCTTCAATACTAACATGTGCCATCATAGGTTATGTTGCCAAGTAATCACCCTTCATTGTGGCAAGTTGATCATGCTCGGTGTAAAACATGGCAGATAAAACATATGTCATGTTTACGTGGAAATTGCTAAGTCCAAGTAAGTCCTCATTCTTGGCCCCAATGTGGTTCATGAATTCATCTAACCAGGCCTGTGCTTCTTCTGGCAACATTAGCTTGGGCAGCGCTTCCTCTGGAGTTATGCCAAAGTTTGGCATTTATTCTAGGACTTCACGGAGAGTATCAAGCAACAATGGTGCGGACAACCCCCTCTCAGGTGAGATAGTTCCAAAACATATTGGTTCCGGGCTCCTTCTTAGGGTTGGCATCATCACAATATCCTCTTTAGCTCTCCTCAGGATTCTGTACTTTCTTGGATGAGGGTTTTGTGGCACATGATCCCCTTCCCCCTCAATTTTGATGTTTGCTTTTTCTACCTCCTTGCTTTTCCACTGAAGTTGATTTCTTCCCCCATAAGATACTCTCTTAAACTTCACATTCTCCGAGGTTTCCGAGGTGGTGGGGGCTTTCAATGAGTTCATGTGGGCTTTATGTTGCCTTTGGACTTTTTTGCTCATGGAAGCTCCCATTTCCGTGGCAAGCCTTCCATCATTTCCAACCACATACCATTTCCTCCCGAGTTGGGCAGAATTCTTCTTCGTTACTGGGTTCACTATCATTTCCTTTATCTTGACATCTCACCGGCATAGCTTAGCTGGGATGGCCTCATATCCACCAATTTTGGTATCTTGGCTTTTCAGTCCTCCACTTTTTCAAAGGCTTCAAAATTTCTGAATACCTTTGAAAAGCCCTTTGGTTGAGAATCTTCTCCCAACCTTTGGAAAACATTTCTGGAGGTTTCTTTCTTAGCTGCCCGCATGATGCTCATGTGAATTTCTTATTATTCTCCCTCCTTCCTTCTAATCAACTCATGATTAATAACGGCTTCTGATGCTGGTACTTCCAACTTACATTTACATTGACACTTGTTACATAATACCACTTATTTGACAATGGTCGCCTTGGGCTTCTCGGGCAACTTGATACCTCATTCTGTTGATTTATCAGCTGGCCTCTTTTCTGCTTTTACTTCCTATGTGGCCTTCCCTTTCTCTTTTTTAACCCATGTCAGGTTGATCATGTTTATTGGGGCTTCTCGGAAGGGGTCAGTGTCAATCATCATATTGACGCCGTTTTTCCAATAACAACTTTCCCTTCACTATAAGGTCTCGTATCTAATCCTTGAACTGGACATAGTTGGTTATGGAGTGATTGAAAGTATAATGCAGCTTGCCAGGCATCTTCTTGGTGTTGTCAGGCACAATCACTCTTGCCCGCACCAATTCCTCGTAGATCTCCGCAACCTTGGTTAAATCAAAAGAATAACTCTGGTATTTAGGGCTTTCATAAGGACAAAACCACCATCATTCATCACCATTTTCTGATCTTTGACTGGTTGGACTAACCCCTTCACTATTAAAGGCTTAAAGGGGGTCGTCATCTCTGCCGCACACATGTCCATCCCTTCTCTTCCATGGCCATCATTTAGCTCTGGCTTAGCTCCTTCAAACTCTAGTTGGTGAATTGCAGCTTCGCTTTTGTAAAAAGGAGCAGCCTTAGATGAATGCTTCACTTACTACTTATCCAGCAATAGCTTCTCATATTTTGTGGCAGCAATCACCAACTCTTGCAACTCATTGAACTGTACATCATAAAACTTTTTTCTCAAAGGCAGCCTCAAGGCCTTTTGAGCAATGGATATGAGTTGGGCATGATTGGTAGGAATTGCCACCTCATTCTTATCCTTCTGAACCTCATCATGAAGTCCTCTGTAGACTCATGTTCGTACTGCTTCACCTCCATCAAGTTATTCATAAACATCTTAGGCTCCATCATATAAAACTGTTCATGGAAGGCTATCTCCATTTTCCCCCAGTTAGCAATAGAATTAGGGGGCAACAAATAGTACCACTGAGATGCTAAGCTAACCAACGAGTTCCCAAACAACCTCAACTTATAATTAGGATTTTCTTCAAACGCCACACAATGGTTGGAGAACTTGAAGATGTGATCTCTAGAAGATATACTGATATCCTCCCCACTGAAAATGGGAAATGAGGGCATCTTGAAGTTGAGTGGAAAATGATTCTACTCATGAATATACTCCGGGTATAGCTTCTGGTAGGTGATCCTGAACATCGGACGAGCTTGGAGTTGAGCATTATGGGCTATCATCATTCTTAACTCGACCAATTCATCCCTAAGTTGCTAATGAGTTGCATTGTTAGGAGGGGTATGAGAAAGTTCCCACTTCGGGCTACGGTTATTGCCCGAGAAAGTTTATTTTCTTGGTTCGGGCTTCCTCCACTTGGCATCCCCTTCCTTACTGGCCAATGGTGGGGGCTTATAAGAGGGAGGCTTGTCTGCCTTGGTAGGCTCGCCTTTCCTGCTAGATTCTTCGATTAATTGGGGCATCCCATACTTTGTCATTTCTTTCTCACTCTACCCCCTACTATCTAGTGAAAATAATAGGGGATCGGGCAACTCTAGTTCTAAGATTTCCTCCAACACTGGCTGAATGGATCTAGATCTTTCCATGTTCTTTCCTTTATCCATCTTTTCCTCAAGTAAAGGAAATAGGGGAGTAACTGGCTTTTTTTCTCAAAACTAGCCTTTCTCATCACTTCCCTAGCATGGCTATCTTTCGGGCTAAAGTACTCCAAATCTAATCTTCTTTGCAAACTCCTTATTAAATAACAGAGCCTGCTTACTTCTCCTCTGGTTTCCAGAGTGAGACTATCCATAGTTTTCAATACTTGCATCATAGTGGCATGCAAGTCCTCATTGGTCACCTTCCCTCCTAACTTATCGGATGAAATCGGGCTTCCTAGAATAGCTGGTCCTTCCAGGGAAGGAAAATCCTCTAGATGATTTGTCATGCTTAATTTTAGTAAACACTGGGGTGGCCCGTATTCTATGTTCCACCTGAAGGTTTTCTCCTTCCTTCTTCTTCTTGGCATGCAAGACTAGATGTATCCCATCGGGCGTGCCAAAACTATGTTTGGGCGAAGATTTCTCTGGATAGAGGTCCTCAGTACAAGACCATAAATCAAAATATTGTCCAGTACAATGCTTGTCTCTGCTATCATCATCTTGGATCCTCTTAACGCATGCTTGTTGATTATTGCATGAAATTGCCATTTTCACACACCCTTTGCAAACTAATTCAAATTATAAGGCCACAAACTTCTGTGTAGGTCAACCATTTTGGGAAAGACTTATGTTTCCTTGTTCATCTCTGGCATGTAGCAGGAGAATGCACAAAAGGTAGAAAACCACAAAATAATTACAGTGAAGAGTTTGACAGTTAATATTCTATGTTTTATCTCAGGCTTGATACATTCCTTTTTAGCCAAATGGCTGATGTGATTGTTGGCAGATGATGAGTTTCCACTTGGGTAATCGATCTTTGATTCTTTTAATTTACGAGTTTTTCCACTAATAAGTATTTTTTTTCCCTGCAAAACACCACTAATAGTGTGAATAAAGGTAAACTTGCCACTTAAAATAACCATATCAAAAACACTTTTCATATCAAAAGCACTATTGGGGGAAAAAAACTATTTTAGTTTTTAATTTTTTTAATTTTTTTAATATCCGCGTGAGCCTATATTGACATGTGGTGACCAATCATTGTCAACCTGAGCGCCACGTCACCAGTTAACGGCTGACTTAACAAACAGCTAAATGGATGCATGAGACTTACCCAAAATTAAGACTTGAGGTATGATTCCGGGATGAAAAAAACTTCATGTACCAAATGTTGAAAACCACGAAACTTTAGGATAATAAACTGAGATTAACCCTAAAATAAATAACCACTAAGAAGTGAGCTTATTTTGAGGGAATTGGGATGTGGTTGACCCCAATGCATATTCTCGGTCCAAATGTAAGTTTTAAACCATTGCAAGGGTTACTAAACCAAATAGTAGTAATCACTTCTATCAATTGAGGCATTCTCATCTGATTGTCTATTTGCTCCACCTATGTATGTGACGTTGACACAACACGAGCGTAGAATGATTACAAATGTAAATATTCAAGAACAAAGGTTTCTAGAGTTCATCAAAGATTGGGACAAAATCAAAAGGTTGTTTGATTAGTAATTGAAAGATGACATTACAATAATAGCCAACGGCTTAAATAACCTATTCAAAACCCCATGGGGAAGTTAATGGGGCTTAGGGAATTAAACGAAATCAAAATGACATTAATCGAATGACAAACGAAATGTTCAATTTTTATTACAGAAATTAAAATGCAGTTTTGGAAGTCTAAACGATTGTTTGTTGCCTTAAACATGAAAGACTTATGGTAATGACTTGTTATGCTCGCAATTCCCTTCTAAACGACATATTATACGCCCAATTTTGACATCAGAATATTCTTATTGCATTTTCTATCGCTATATCTATTAGGGGTGGGTTCAAAAATCTGAAAATAAAAAAAAAGGGGACTGAAAATCGAACCGAGGCCGAAAAAAAAGGGGGCTAATGTGATTGTTGGCAAATGATGAGTTTCCACATGGGCAATCGATCTTTGATTCTTTTAATTTACGAGTTTTTCCACTGATAAGTGCTTTTTTCTGCAAAACACCACCGATAGTGTGAATAGAGGTAAACTTGGCCACTTAAAATAACCATATCAAAAACACTTTTCATATCAAAAGCACTGTTCCGAAAGAAAAAAAAAACTATTTTAGTTTTTAAATTTTTTTAATATTCGCGTGGGCCTATATTGACATATGGTGACCGTCAACCTGGGCGCCACGTCACCAGTTAACGACTGACTTAACAGACAGCTGAATGGATGTATGAGACTATCCCAAAATTAAGGGGGGTGTATTCAATCGGGAATTTGAGAGACTTTAGTGGAATTATAAATCCATGGATTTTTATGGAATTTAATTGATTTATAGAGATTCCATATAAAATTTTGATTCAATTCCCTCGAAATCTCATGGGAAGAGGTGAGATTTGTGGATGCTTAAAATACACTACGAAATCTCTCAAATTCCCTCAAATTCCTCAACTTTTTCAAATTCTCTAAAATCAATTTCTAATTGAATACACCTAGAATGTTTTAAACTTCTTTAAAATTCTAATTGAATACACCCGAATTTATAAGGATTTTAATAAACTATCTTAAAATCATGATTGAATACACCTTGAATCTCAGTGAATCACTTAAAATCCTGATTGAATACCCCTAGATTCATTAAAAGAATTAAAATCCCTCAAAATCCCAATTGAATACGCCCTCCCTAAGACTTGAGGTATTATATGCCCAATTTTGACACCAGAATATTCTTATTGCATTTTCTATCGCTATATTTATTCGGGGTGGGTTCGAAAATCCGAAAACCGAAAAAAATTGAACCAAAACTATCAAACTGAACCGATCGAACCGAATCGAAATATATTTTAATTATAAACACACAAAAATTATAGCCAAAGGGGTTCGACAAACCCACCCATTCGTTGAGTGTCTTTCCCTTAAACCAACTTGACAACAAGTTTTTTCTTGCTAATAACATTATGAGTAGCGTATTTATAAAAAGCTGGATCATAATTGTTTAATAAGTTATCAATTCCTATCTTTCATCCCAATCCCAATTTTTCTTTAACCCTAGCCGCTTCGTTCCCAATTCCCATCTTTCATCGTCCTTTTCTCTCTTTCTTCCTCCCCCAAGCAAACACAACCAAAACCCAGAAATCCCACCTCAGAAATCAAGGTCACCCACTTCCCCAACCTCCAATTCCCACCTCACCTCAATTTTCGAGTCAAATCGGCGGACTTCACCGCCCAATTTCTTGGAAAAATTAACCATGGTGGAGGCTTTGCATCTAGAATGGTTTCACTCGCCGAGGTAAGTGCTCCGGTTATCCTTCTACAGTAACATTTTGTTTTGTTCTTCTTTACAAGTTCATTGGATTTGACGAAACAAGTTTTGTTCAATGTGCAAGTTCCTTATTAATTTGGCAGAAATCTGGGACTGAAGTTTGATTTGGGGAAGAATTTCATTCACTCACGCCTCACCTAGTCACCCCCGCATGCAGCTCTTTTGCTAGCTGCAAACATTGATTTTTTTTTATTTTTTATTTTTTTGTAACTCTTTGCTTGAATTTTTTATGTGTTCATTTCAATTTCGATGAGCTCTTGCTGACATTTTGTATGAATTCAGATGACATTCTATTTAGTTGCAACGACGAAGGTAAACATTTAATTCTTGGTTTTCTGGGTGAACTGAGAATTTGTGTTCAATACGATTCGATACCATTTTTGGTCTGATTCTCGATTTATTAGAGCAGCAATGACAGCATTTCAAGGCATAATCACACAACAAGTTAAAAAAAAAAAAAAAAAAATCGAAACCAAATCGAAATCGAACCGAAAAAAATTAACCGAGCTGAAAGTTTTGTAAGGTTTCGATATTGACAAAAACCGAACCAATTTGAACCGAATCCAACTCTAATATCTATTTAATCCAATATTCCGAACTTTAATTCTTTTTCTCCAGAATTTGAAACATGTTAGGCCTTATTTGGTATTCAACTCGATACAATTTTTATAATTAAAAAAAAGTTTTAATTTTCAAGTTCAAATTTTTGTTTGTTAGTCTAGGTTTTAGAAACTGAACCAAAAATTAAAGACTCTTTGATACAACAAAAAGTAAGTGGACCTTCAACAACCTCCACATACAAAATTCGATATGGCTGACTCCCTTTCTCTCCTCTCCTCTCCTCTTCTCTCTCACTTCGCTTTCTGGACTCTCTCTCCTCATCCTCTTCTGTCAGATCTTTCTTCTTGATCTGGCCGACTCCTATAATTTTGAGATATAAAACAGTTTATGAGTTCAATACCAACAAATTTCTGGACTTTTAGAAAAACTAATTTTAAGAGAAATTCTCTTTAGTTTTTTTTTCAACAATGATCAAAGGTTTTGAGTTGAATATCAAACATACCCTTATTTTCTTTATCTTTTTTTCGTCTAAGTTGACCCATATCCAATCCTGCATCAGACTCCTCCACTTGTAAGGAACTCAACCTCGATTTCGTCTTAAAATTGGCTTTGACATTAGGAATTAGGAAGATAGATAAACACATATTATCTCTAAGATGAGGAGCAAAAAAAATTTCAAAGATGGTTGGTATGTAGTCGATTCCATAAATAAGATTTGAATATGTAGTTAGACTCATCTTGTTGTCCGGGTTCACATGTTGGTAGTTCCTATTTATGTTTGATAATGACTTATATACTACTACTATTTCAACCACAATAGTTTGAGTTTCATCAATAACTTGTTCGCCATGAATGCTAAATTGAATGTCTTCTCCTATTATGGCTTCTTATTCAATCATGACATCACTTTCAATTGGCGATTTAGCTTCCTTTTCTGCAATTTATTCCTCCATCTTTTCTAGGCATATGTGATCTCAAAGTAATTTTTCATTCCCTACTTTTTCTTTGAAACTAACGTTTTCCTTCTTAAAAGATGCAAATCACATTCAAACTCCTACACCAAGATGAGATATAGTTCTTTCCATCTTTCTTTCGTGCCCTTTGCTTAGCAATATTTCCCGTTACATGTAAAGTAGCTATCTTGACCATCTTCTCCTCTAGAATGGTTATTTCTTCAAAGAATTGCTCCGCATCTGAAACCCAATCAAGAAAATCTTTTATGGATTCACCACCCTCAAACGAGGAAGCTTCCCAACATCAAGTTAATGAGTTTGCATTTAGGCAAATCCTCCAACACATTCCCCACCAATAAAAAACTGTCTGCAACCACCATTGAAGATCTTTGGTGTGCCACAAATAGCATTCCTCCCACATTAACGCTGAAGAGAGGTTTGCATCTCCCCATGATCGATTGCCATTAGAACATGGCAAATCAGTGCTCTGATATCAATTGACACAACATGAAGCTAAAAAGGGATACCAACTTAAGCCCTTGAAGAACAAGTCTGGTGTCCACTAGATTTTGAGAAAAATTCTAAAGAGGTTTTTTTTTTATTAATAATTGAAAGATGATTACGACAAGAGCTGTTTGATTAATAATTGAAAGATGATTACAACAAGAGCCAACCGTTAACTTAAATAACCTGATTACAACACCCTAGGGTGCCTCAAAGGCTTTAGGAAATTGAATGAAAACAAAATAATATTAATTGGATAATTGGATGACAAACAAAAAGTTTAGTCTTTATTATAGAAATTAAAATGCAGTTGTTTTTTTGCCTTAAACACGACAAACTCATGGTATCTCCCACGATCAACATTGAAGAGAGGTTTGTATTTCCCGATATCAATTGCCATTTTTTTTTTTTTTTTTTTTTGAGTAAAGTACGATATTCATTAAGAGACACCAATTGATGCAGAACCAGTGCATAAGGATTACAAATGTAATTTTAATGAAGGACAAAGGTTTTTGACATCCACCAGAGATTGGGATAAAACCAAAAGGTTGTTTGATTATTGATTAAAAGATGACATTAAAAAGGAACCCAACAGCCTAAGTAACATAATCAAAATGTCCTGGGGAAGCTCAAGGGGCTTATGGAATTTAACGAAACCAAAATGACATTAATCGGATGATCACAAACGAAAAGTTCGACTTTTATTACAGAAATTAAAATGCACTTTTGAAATCCTAAAGGATCATTTTATTTTCTTTATCTTTCTTCGCCTGAGTTGATCCGTATCTTGTCCTATACCAATCATCGAGTGCAAAAAACTTTAGATGAGCACACGCACACAAACACATAATTCAGCAAGTATATGGAATAGCTACTGCTTTTAGAGGATATTTTCTATGGACATGCACACCCGTTGATTCGGACATGTCTAGGTCCTCCCCTCTTGCACCACCAGGCAATGCCCAATCAAACTTGTGCACTAAATTTGCCAAAGTAATCTCTTCAACAGCCACAGCAAACTGCGTTCCAGGGCAACCACGTCGGCCAGCCCCAAACGGAATTAATTCTAAGTCATTCCCTTTATAATCTATGTCACTACTCAAGAACCTTTCCGGCTCGTACTCCTCTGGGTTGTTGTATGACTTGGGATCTCTCCCAATCTGCCATGCATTCACTATAACTAGTGTGTTGGCCTTAATGTTGTAACCGTTTATTTTCACATCTTGGGTTGAGATCCTAGGCAACAGTAGCGGAAGTGGAGGATGCAAGCGAAGAGCCTCCTTAATCACCGCCTTCAAGTAGTGCATTCCTACTAAATCATCCTCCGTTATGTCCGTTTTGTTGCCGACTATTCCTCGTACCTCGTTCTGCAATTTTTTCATCACTCTAGGATGCCTTAAAAGCTCAGACATTGTCCACTCTAGGGCTGTAGATGTCGTATCAGTGCCAGCCGCAAACATATCCTGCAAGAGTATTCATTAATTTTATTAAATCCTAAACATATATTGCATTGCTTATTCGTTATCATTTAATAGAAAGAGTTCAAATAATTTTCAACCATAAAATCAATTTTAGTGATTTGTGTCATACACACAGCAGTACGAGGGAATGTCCATTACCAAGGTAATAGCTTTGATGCAAACTCGATCGAGAGGAATAGCAAGCACGTTTTCTTTCTGAAGGGAAACCAAAACGTCCACAATATCCTTTTCGTCCTCGTTCTTGACATGACCATCGCCATCCATATGCTCTTGAACAACTGTCTCTAAGAAGTCATCTAATCGTTTAGCGAGATCGTCTTGCTTAGTATTCAAGCCATTGAGACGAGAGAACCAAGAAAGCCATGGGATATAGTCACCAATATTGATGCGTGATGCTATCTCATTCAACTCCCGGGCAAGCCCCTTAAACATCTTCCCATCTTGGTCGCCATCGCTGTACTTGGTCCCAAGTGTAACTCTAAAGATAACGTCATTGGTAAGCGTCCGGAAGATATCGCTTAAATTAAAAACTGACGATGTAGTTGACGTCGATTGCTTCATGATGTTGTTGATCATGGATTTGGCTTCCTCTTCTCTCACAGCGCAAAAAGAGCGCACCTTTTTGCTGCTCAGAAGATTTAACACACATATGCTCTTGATCTGCCTCCAATACTCGCCGTAAGGCGCCGATGCCACATCTTTGCAGTCGTAGAGAAATTTCTTAAAGAAGGTGATCTTGGGTCTGTTGGAGAGTGGGATGTCATGGGTCTTCATGACCTCGGAGGCAGCCTCAGCCGACGAGACCACGAGAACTGGCATGCTTCCGAAACGGAGCATCATGAGAGACCCGTGGCGTTGAGCTAAAGCTCGAAGGGAGCGATGAGGGTACAACCCTAGTTGGTGAAGGTTTCCGATGACAGGCAGCATTCGCGGAGAAGGTGGCGATGGGTTTGGGGTGGAGGTGGTGAAGGACCATCTGTATACGAGGATGAGGAAAATGGCTGCCAGTAAGAAATATTTGGTGGTAAATGGTTGCAATAAGCTTGATAGGGCTTCACCTATTAGTTTGATCAGCTCCACCATTTTCTTTTCTGCAAATCTCTTCTTCTTCACTAACCTACTGAAAATATATATAAGATCGATCTGGTTCCGGTTTTCGACGAAAGAGGTTGAGCAGCACACATCAAGGGAATAAATAAATAAATTAACTAACTAAATAATCATTTGTGTTGTGGAAATAGTACCACTGAATAAACAACCAAATTACAAGCGCTATTTTAAAAATCCCAGCCTAACCGGATGGTCATCGTCCTTAGACGTTTGAAAATTAAGAAAGGCGTCTAGATCTGCTGAGGCGTCCGCCTAGACCCGTCTAGATTACGACTCACTTGGACAGAAAATAGATAACTTTAATTATGCATTTTATTTTTTTTCAATATTTTGTAAGAGACTTGTTGAATACTTAAATGAGCACACATTATATGCTTGTTCCCTATGTTTTCATTATGTTCCAATACTTCATAATATATATATATCTTTCTATTTTGTAGTAAATCTGCCTAACCCGCATAGGCACCTAAATGCTAAGCTCCAACCCGCCACCTGACTAGAGCCTAACGTCTTTTAAAACCTACTTAAAACAAGAACGCCATAAAATGCGCGCAACCTGGCCGAAATTATTTGTTTATGCATTTTTCCTTTGTTTACTGAGAATGACCGTTCACCTACCAGTAATGTATTATTTTCAATATTAATTAGACAGGTTCTGATGATTGCGAATCTTCCTTCTTCATTAATAAAAAAAAATTCATTATATATATACACCCCCATATATCACTATCTTGGATTTACATATTGG
Organism: Cotoneaster glaucophyllus; assembly: GCA_036320875.1. Classification (NCBI taxonomy): domain Eukaryota; kingdom Viridiplantae; phylum Streptophyta; class Magnoliopsida; order Rosales; family Rosaceae; genus Cotoneaster; species Cotoneaster glaucophyllus. The sequence goes on along the minus strand of CM070072.1, from coordinate 2,155,376 downwards.
AGGAGGATTGTCTGCTTTCTCACTTTCCGTGCCTTCCTGTTTTGTGTGGTTATAGTTAAACCACGTCAACATTTTATATTATTTTTTTTATAGAAATAATAAGACAAAAATAAATAGTAATATAAAATATTGACGTGATTGAACCGTGACCACACAAAACAGGAGGGCATGAGAAGTGGGAGGACAGACAATCCTCCTCTCTACATATATGGCCTTGTTTTGGCATGGAGGATTGGGTTGGAATGAATAACTTTTTAAATTTAAATTATTTTGAAGGTGTCATTTAGTACTACGGTCTAGTATTATTTATCTTTACTTGTAAGTGAGGTCTTAGGTTCTTTCCCACAAGTGATTTTCTTAAAATCTGCTGATTTAATTTATGTTTTGCTGATATGTTTTCTTTAATTTATATCGTTTGGTTCTTATTTTCATATTTTAAATTCTTAAATTCAATCTCTTTTCTAAAATATGTTTTAAATAGTATTTTAAGGATTAGTTTAAATACAAATTATTCATTCAACCTTGCACAAGCGATTATACTACAATTATTTTGTACTCTTGCAAGTATTTTGTGTGATTTAACCTATTTGTGTAGATACTAAAAATCCTATCAATCCACACACTCATTTTTACTGCTCACACACACCGTCGGATTGAATGAATTGAAAAAGATTAATGAACAAGAATTAACAAAGGTGTGTGGGAGGTAAAAAGTGATGTGTGAATAGCACTACCCATTTTTAAATGTATCTACTATGAATAAATGACATGGATTTAAATAGAAAAATATATTAAGGGGTCGACCAGATAAAACACCCGACCCGTTAAACTTCAACCTGGAATTTGATTTTTGCTTGTCGTTTATAAACTTGCCAGATCTAGTCCTAGAGTCTAATTGTATCCTTTTGTCCTCGTAAATAGATAATACAAGTTCAACTCCTATAATGGAGACTTCGATGCCAAATATGTACCTACGTATTTTCATAAATTGTTCCGAATATCTGAACCGTCTATTTGATAAAGAATGTTGTGTGATGTTTTTAATTTGTGTACTCCAAGCCTCCAACTCCAAGGGGTTTTAAATTCCACAATAGCGTCAGCAAATATACCGGCCAGTAAGAACGAAAACACTCCAAATCACATAAACAAAACATGTATAAGTAATCGACACGATGGCTAGATAACTCCAAATCGTCCTAACTCGTGTTTACAGTTTACCCAAAATAAAAAAAATAAAAACTCCTGTTTACAAGACTATCAAGAAATTATGGTGCGCATCAGGCGCACCAAAGGGCTTAACTTTACTTTTTGTTGATCGCAAAATCAGTGCCTCCAAGTTCATAAAATGTGTCAATCATCCATACTGTTTTGAAGCATTTAATTGACCATAGGATTCTGAGAATTTTCAAATCGTGCTTATTCATTATATATCGTGCGGTCAATTTTCATCAAGTATTATTCATATTTAATTTAAAATAAAAATATTTAAAATAATTTCTGACCGTATGATGTACGATAAACGGACACGATTTGAGGATCTCCAAGATCATCACAAAGAGGATCCGGAGAGGATCCTCATTCTTTAATTGACTCAAAAATGGAAAACCAAATGCAGTCATTCTAGGAAAAAACAAATCACCACAACACTTTAGTTTCGGGAAAAGCTTCGGAGCAATCAGCATCGAGCAATTGTAGTGTTAGACTTTTAGGTGAACAAGCACGACAGTATAGCTAAATGAGTTTCAAGAAAGACTTATCTTTTCTTTTACGATTGCCAGTTATATCGTTTTTTATTTTTTAATGTTGTGAGTATGGTGGATGATCCAAATGATGAATTTGAAGGTGATAATTGAAATATTACTTTCCACATGAAGACTTTGAAGCCTGATAATTAAAGTCTTTACTGTTCACATTAAGACTTTCTAAGTAAGTTTGCTTTTTGTAATTGTCGGATGAAATACCTTTATATATGATTTGCATTATTGTACATAACAAAATATCACACGCAAAAGAAAGAAGAGAGATGCATAAGAAAAATACAATGACATATACTAAGCTTAGAGAGAAGAGAAAAATAGTAAGAGTTATTTTTGTACTATTAAAGAAACCAGCACCGAGAACATAGGTACAGTTGCCAAACCTTGCAAGTATTGTGCCTTATTACTTTATATTTTACATTTACTTCTTAACACGTTATTAGCACGACAAGCTCTTGTGAATGGAAGGCACAACACCATGAATTTGGTGAAGCACTTCCTACCTCTACCTCTTTCAGTCAAAATCTCACAGATAAGAAAATTATTTTATTTTATCTTCATACCTCTATACGACTCATTTCTTAAATCAAGTATATAACTTGTCGTATGAATGTAGATTATTATTGGCCGAAGTAACAAAGAAGAAGTGTTGAGTCGATTTCATATTGTATATTTTACCTTACTATTGGTATGTTTTGGTGAGATTTTGACTTTCTGTTTTATATTTCAAGTGTAGGACATGTGGCTTTATTCTATGCAAAAAGTGATGAAATGTTTTGGTGAATTTCCAATTAGAGTAGACTCACAAGTGACCACTGCATAGTGCTGGAAGATTGACATGTTGGGCTTAATTCTAACTTTAGTGTATGAAGATGGCCTTTTTTGGAGTTTAGCCATTCTACAAAGTTGTAGTAAGACGTCCTGACCATTAAAACAAAACTTTTTGGGCCTTTTTTGTGTTGGTTTGGTCCAGAAACGTGAAGAGTTTCTAACTGGCAGATTGCCTAATTGGATTAGGATTGTGATTTTAAGTTATCCTGTTGTTATTTTGTTTATAGTTTTTAAGAAGACCTTACTAGGTGGGATTATGAGTAAGGCGCTGTTTATAAGCACCCAGTCGGCCACGCGAATTGAGAGAACTCTGCTGATGGCTATGGCACTCTGCAAACTTCAAACTACAAGGGTGTTTTTATACTTAATTCTAATGATATTTTATGTGACTTTTACTATGAATATGTAACTAATTCCTTTTCCTAAGGTGAGACTGATAAGACGATATTATACCATAAATTTTACCCTATTCTTAGTTATAATTTATTAGTTATTTTGGTAGAATTTTGATACTTTGCTTTATATTTTCAATGTAGGACATTCGATTTCCTCTAAAGCAAAACATGACCAAACGGACGAGTTTTGGAGTGATTCTAATTGGAAGATGTTCGTGAGTCTTTCAAGATGATTGTATCAAAATTCCAGATTTTTCTACCAAGCCGTTTGACCGTGGCGATGAAATAAAGGTCCAGCGCGCAGTTTTCTCAGATTGATGTTTCTGGATGTTTTGGGTATTTTGGAGGTCAAGATCGTATATTTTGAGGAAGGTTTCTTCTGAGGATTTGTAGGGGACGTCTTCAGCTTTCAAACGAGACCTTTTGGGACTAAATCGGAGTTGATTTGGTCTGTTAAAAGTGCGATTTTCTAAGAACTCCGAATTTTAGTTCAAATAGGAAACATTTTATTTTCTATTTTATTATTTTATTATGTTTCCTAGTTTTATTCTAAGACCTTTTACTAGAAGGATTTTAATTAGAGTAGTAAATAAAGCTTGTTAGCCATTAGGGTTGACTACGCAACATTGAAGAGGCACTACTTTGGAGAACTTAGCTAGGTTTTGACGATTTGTATTTCAGGTGTTTTCTATCCTTTTTCTATTTCAATAAAATTCCTTTTGTTTTATGGTTGTTCGTAACTAATTTCCGTTTGCCAGGGCGATGCCTTGAGCCTTAGCATGAATATGTAGTCTTTATTTAATTGCTTATGATATTATACATGCATATTTTGAATTATTAATCATTGTGCTTTAAACTGTCTTTATATCTTAATGCTTAGCTACCATTAGGATGTTTAGATAAGTAATCAGATGCAATTCGATCGGAATGCCACCGGGGAATTGAGTATTGCTTCTTGTGATTGATAATTGTAATTTACCTAGGGCGAATGCCACGTGTTAGGGGTTGCATGGTTTTTCAAAGGGTTTTCACAAAGCGTAACGAGTCATGCATGTTTATATTTGATCTGAATGTCACAGACGGATTGCATGTTTGATATACGTTCTAGCTTGAATGCCACAAGTAGAATATGCATAAGGAAAACCTAACCTTCAAAGTTGCATGGGTAATTCATAAGTAATTGATAAATCTACATATGATTATTAAGGGGACGGCGGAATCCTAGGTTTTTACAATTTGGTTTTCAAAACTCTTTTCTTTTGTTTTCTTTACTTTGTCAATTTATTTAATTATTTTTAATTAAATTCGTTTTTAATATATTAGGTCATTAAATCAATCTCTTCTAAACTTTGTTTTCAAATAATTAGCTAAGAATTAGTTTAAATACAAATTATTCATTCAATCCCTGCGAAAACGACGTTCCTTGAGCCATTTATACTACAACTACCTTATTCTCTTGCAAGTATTTTTATGTGTTTTTATCCCTAGTTGGTAAAGATCACTATCAGAGACCACGAGCCTTTGCATGAATATGTAATTCTTATCAAATTTCTTATGAATATATGCATGCTTTTTTGAATTATTAATCACTTTGCTTAAACTATCTAATTGACTTGGTGAGGAGAGAATTAGACAAGTAATTTGACGCAATTTCTGTTGCAATATCACCTGAAATTAAGGATAGCTTCTTGTGATTGATAATAGGGCTAGTTCGGTATGGGATAACGAACCAAAACCCTTATCCCGATTCCTAAACCGAAATTTTTGGGATTCCCAATTTCAAGACCGATCCCAAACCAAATTTTCGGGGATTCCGAAATAATTTCGGGATTTCGGAACAATCAGGAATCCTGAAATAATCAATTAGAAAGCTTGTTTGCTAGACTCTATACTATAGCGGTGGAACAAACTCTAGATAGACTGAGTGTATTGGATAGAAACTTCACTACACAACAAGAGAACAACAAAGGAACAATTTGGATAGTAGAGTTGTTTCTTACTAGGAATAACTTGAAGGGAAAATCCAATAATACTAGAAGATAAAAACTCATAGAAGACAGAAATGGCATTTGAATTAAGACTAGAGACCGATAATATGAGGCATAAAATGGCTTAAAAATCCAGTAGGATAAATAACAGCTACAAGATCAACTCATAGAAATTAGACTATTACAGCTCCCAAAGTTCCTTTCACCATACCCTGCCCTGCTGCATCTTCAAAGATTCATTTCCCCCCAATGACCAAAAAAATAGCTTTCACACCTGGAACTTAAAGACCTGCTCTAGAATTTGAACAAAATCCTAAACTATACGAGTCTGCTTTAGGAATAGAGTTTTTATCATAAATAGTCCCTGAGATTGACCAAACTCATCGTTTTGGTCCCTCACTTTCAAAATCAATCAATATCGTCCCTGACATTCACCTCCGCACATTAATTTGGTCATTCCGTTTAGATTCCATCAAATATTTCTGTTAGTTTTCATGTAGGACCCACAAAGCCAATAAAATGATGACACATGTATTACACAAAAAAAGGTTTTTATCACAAATGGTCTCTGCCATTGATCAAACTCCTTATTCTGGTCCATGAGTTTCAAAAATCATGGTCTCTGCCATTCATCAAACTCCTTATTCTGGTCCCTGAGTTTCAAAAATCAATAAATTTGATCCCTGACTTTCACTATCACACATCAATAGAGTCCTTCTATTAAAATTTTGTCAATATTTTTTGTTAGTGTGCTGATGCGGTATCACTAGTCCAATCATATGGCGCCAAGTGGATTAACTATAAGAAACTAATGTTTTTAGGGTGAAATAACTGGCGTATATTCCGCGTAGACATTTATCTTGCATCCCACAATCCTGATTGGAAAATAAGATTCAATCTAAATTCGATAAAATCGAATCCAAATTCAATTCAAATTTGATAGGATTATAACCAACTAGAGAAAATGAGAAGTGAGTTCACGGATGACAAGATAATGATGTCTTTCTTTTTTACCTTTTAGTTTTTATTTTTAATTTCTTATAGTACTTTTAGATTTAAATCTTAAAAAAGTATTTTTTTTATAATTAATACATGTGGCGCCATATGATTGGATCAGTGGGACCATATTATCACACTAACAAAAAATAATGACCAAAATTTTAACGGAATGACTAATTTGATGCAGTACTTAAAGTCAGGGACCAAATTTATTGATTTTTGAAACTCAGGGACTAGAATGAGGAGTTTGATCAATGTCAAGGACCATTTTTGATAAAAACTTTTTTTTGTGTAGTACACGTGTCAACATTTTATTAGCTTTGTGGGTCCCACATGCAAACTAACAGTAATATTTGACGAAATCTAAACGGAATGACCAAATTGATGTACGTTGGTGAATGTCAGGGACGACATTGATTGATTTCGAAAGTGAGGGACTAAAATGATGAGTTTGGTCAATCTCAGGGACTATTGGTGATAAAAACCCTTAGGGATATAATAACATTGAAATTAACTTGTTTCATGCCGATTTAAGACTCGCGTTCAATTCTTGTGGAAGAACGACCTTATTTGAGCGTTCATGCTACAACTGTCTTGTACTCTTGCAAGTATTTTATGAGATTTTAACCTTACTTGCCGAACCTTGTAAATATTATGCCTTATTTACTTTATATTTCACCACGCACATATCGTAATTTCACAACATTTAACAGTTCCATCATTTGACCCAATTTAATCAAATCCTTTAACATTTTTATATACTTTTTAAGATTCAATTTGCATTTATGCAGAATGCTCGTGCATTTTTTTAGGGGTGTGATATCTACACATAACTTATTAATTTATGTCAATTGATTTTATTCAATTGATTTGATCCGATAACTAAAATATAAGAGGGTGTGTGAGAAGTAAAAAAAGGTGTATAGACAGCACAACCTTTTTTTATGCATCCAAGCTTTTCAAAAGTCTCTACTATGTTTTCTTTTTCACCTGTTAAACAGCGACCTGGTTTCTAATTTTTTCGAGTCGAACTTTGTGTCGTTCATAAAATTGCCAGATCAGTTCACACCCCATTTCCCCTTTTAATTGGATGCTTCTAAAATCTAGTACTTATGTGCTTGTAAATATATAGTTTCAAAGTTCATAAATAGTTCCGAATTCAATCCAACCACCTGTTTCGTCAAGAATGTTGTGTGATGTTTGTAACTTGTGAATAACAGCGTCATCAAATGTACAGGCCAATAAGGACACACTCGAAATCACACCTAAAAATAAACATGAACACGTAATCAACACATTTGCTAGATAACTCCAAAGCTCGTGTTGTCCATAAATTATCGTGTGCATCGGGCACACCAAAGAGTAATTTTCCAGAGGACCGGGTACACACACATAAGCACAGCAGGTGATGTTCCCAACCAATTACTTACTTACACCTGTAAAATAACAATTAAAACAGAGATAACTCTTTCAAAAATTAATTGTTTTGATGAAGAGGAAAAAAAAAAAAAAACAGTCATTAATCGATTCCAATTCCACAAATCGACCAACCTCCCCTTCTCATCCTTTCCCATCCGCGCTAGGGATGGGCAAAATATCCGCAGGGTAACTACGGTTATCCGCTTATTTACACTTCACGGTTACGGTTATGGGTAGATAAATAAACTGTTATGAGTTTAACCGTTTACCTGTGAAATTTAAATGGGTGATTATGGGTATTAACCGTAATTATAAACGAGTAACCGTTTACCTATTTATTTTATATATGTAAAATTAACAAAAACCATGTTCTCAATCCAACAATACTTAGCACCCAATAAATTAGCAAGGAATTCATCGGTCCTTCTCTCGATAACACTGCTGCAGGAATGATGATTCTCATCCGCAAAGAATTCGCCAAATTAATTTGAATTCCTTGCGGGTAACCGTGAAATTGATTGAAATGTCTTCGAAACAATTTTCGTAACCCAATAATGCTTGGCAAATATTATATTACCTTCATTGGTAACAGTTAAAAATTTCGTACGTAAACTATTATGTCAATTATTGGAATGATAAAAAATTAAAATATGGAAATGTATGTTGAATGTACTTATAACGGTATTTAATTGTAAAAAAAAAAAAAAAATTATGACAATTTTTTTTTTTTAAAATTTTCAAGTTTTTAAAAAACATGATGGGTGAAAAAGGGGTAATGGTTGAAAAAAAAGGATAAACGGGTTAAAAATGGTAAATGGGTATTAAACGGTTATGGTTAAATGAGTATGCGGTTATGGGTATGGTTAACCGTTTATAAACGGTTATCGGTATAGGTATAACTGTTTAGGTAATTATCCCACGAATAAACGATTATGCAAGTATGAATATAAACGGTTATGGGTAAATAACCGCGGTTACCCGTCGTAACCGTTGCCCACGCCTAATCCTCTCCGACTACCATTTCCACCCTTCCTCATGTGAAACCATCCATCTCATCTTTACAAATTTAATCATGCTTAATCTTGTAGATCAATTAAATATTACCAAAATCAAAATAAAGTAAGAAAAACGATGATTGATCTACAAGCCCTTAAACATGATTAACTGATCGGGATTCAGTTGACCTCACAAGCCATCAAATCGAAGGCCGGCGACAGCAGATCTGAGGGTGCGGCCGACTATTCTCGCGTTACATGTCAACATAAGAATGGGAGAGAAAAGAGGTAAGAGGAGAAAGAAAAGGAGGAAGAGAGCTGGGATGGGGCGTCGTCGGCAGAGTCACAGGGCGGCGATAGAGGTGGATAGTCGCTGCGTGGAAGGGATAAATTTGGAATCTTATAGGGGTAAATTCGGAATTCAATTGACCAAAAATTCGGGTTATTCAACAAAACGTCACTTAAGGTTCCGTTTGGTACGTGAGACGAAACAGAACGCAATGGGACGAGACGTTCAGTCCGACATTTGGAACGCCTAAAAACCTTGGAACGGGTTGTCCCATGGAACGAAATTTGACTGATTTTTCGTTCCATCTCCCCCTAAAACGACTGGTTCCACATTCGTGAAATACAAATTTAACATTTTAAGACAAAATTTCTCATCTTTTACAATATTTACATCATCCGTGGAACATCCATTCCGTCCTATCCTGTCCCGTTCCGTCCCGTCTGCGTACCAAACGGTGCCTAAACGACGTGGCAATTTTACTTTAAAACTGAAATAGCCAGGTGTTACGGTTCTAATCGCTGGGAACTCCACGTCACTTCATGTTCCAGGTACTTTGAAAAATCTTGTCCACATGAAAGAGCGTAACTTTACTTTTTATTGATCACAAATTCAGTGCCTCCATGTTCATAAGATGTGTCATACATCCATCCTTAGTTCAGGGAATAAAACGTACAGTTTTGAAGCATTTAACTGGCTCAAAAATTGAAAAACCAAATGCCGCCAGTCTAGGACAAAACTAATAACCACATCACTTCAGTTTCGGGAAAAGCTTCGGAGCAACCTGCACCACGCAATTGTAGTTTTAGGTGAACAAACAAGACGGTGTAACTAAATGAGTTTCAAGACAATTCAACACTACTACTTACACATTTGTCGATACAAGACCAGAAATCAAAATATTGTCCAGTACAATGCTTGTGTCCGCTATCATCATCTTGGATCCTCTTAACGCATGCCTGCAACAAAGTATGAAATTGCCATTTTTACGCACCCTTTGCAAACTAATTCAAATTCGAGTGCCACAAACCTCCGTGTAGGCCGACCATTTTGGGAAAGACTTATGTTTTCTTGTTCATCTCTGGCATGTAGCAGAGAATGCACAAAAGGTAGAAAACCACAAAATAATTACAGTGGACTGTTTGACAGTCAAGATTCTATATCTCAACTATCTCTACTTATTAATTCCATATAGTTAGGGTGAAATATTTCTGACTTCCGTTTGTTTCCTCATGACTACCCACCACTGACCAATTGCTTAAACAACGAAATCAAACTACTAACACATGTATGACTCAATCTCTTTCTGTGTTTGTTTGTAAATTATATTACATGTTTGACTATCATCTCCTATCATCGTGAGTTTATGCTGAACTCGTGAATCTTGAAAAAAATTTGCTTTCTATTTTCAGAAATTTGTCAAACTGTTTTTGGTGTTCGATACGTGCCTTACTAGCTAGCAATACATTAGATGTCATGCTGGTCTTCAAGGGCAACCCTTATCCTGGTCAGAGAAATGAAACAAGGGAGAAAGACATTTCATTGCCCAAAAACATTAGGATGTCGGAAATACCTGATACTCGAGGAACGGTTTCACACACTTTGGCTTGCAAGACTCTTCGAGGTACTTCTTTTGATCGACAGGTTCCTCGTCCGCCCTAAATAAGTTTTACCAAAAATATTACGAAAAAATAAAGAAGAGACGTACAGTACATGCACACACAAATAAAAAGGGACATGCCAAAACTAAATCGACAATAGAGGTGTTACACACAAAACCAGTTGAGCATTGGAGAATACGTAGTAGTATAATCACTAGAGAAGGAATTGAGCTACCAATACCAACCAACTAATAAGGGAAGGATCCAGTAGTATGAACATCCAGAACTGACCATTTTGTTATGGAAAGAAGATTTTCTGCTAATTCTGCAACAACCATGCATTTTTGTAATTTACCTAGCTACTCACGTGAGATATTAATCATAAAATCTAAGGACTACATATTATATTACTACCTAGAGTCTAACTTAGAATATGTGTTTGTCATATAAAAGAGCGAGTTGTTTCTGTTCTTATATCCTTACAAGTTAATCCTATGTTAATTGTGTTGTAATGCTTAATGGTAAAATCGTTTGCTATTTCTTATTTTCTACGCCACATCTTTTATCCTCCATACAAATCAAAAAACCAAAACGAAGAAAACAACCAAGAAGCGTATCCCACAAGAAGATTACGATATAGTGACTTCGCAGTCAAGCCAAATAGCTGGGAAAAAAAAATCCCTATTATGTGTAAACATAGCAGACTTCTAAATTCATGGATCCAAATTATTTCTCCCTTCTGCCTACGTGTAAACATATTCAGCCAAAGGCTTCTTTGAATAACTTAGTACATATAAAGGAAGCTTAAACTGAGGGATCCCTCAAATAAGCTTTATTAGAGGGAACACATCTGTAGGGCCCACTTAGCATTGTATTTCAATGATTCAAACAATAAGTCTTCATGTCTTCTCTCAAAGATCATCCTTGCAACAAATCACTCCAATCTGAAATCATTATTGTATGGCTTTCATTTTAGTGTTTCCTTCAAATACCGTGTTCGTCTAATTCTATCTACTGAAACAAGTCTTACAGTTTCGGATTTGTCTCATTTGAGGATGAACTTTGAACGAAGAAAGTTCGGATCATTGAAACAAAATAGTGAACCCCACGAGGTGTTCCTCAAACAAAGGTTATTTGAGGGATTCCTCAACAGACAGAGACTCATTATATTCACACAAACACATACATAGATATACATAATTACATACCACAAATGAAATAACAAATAAAAAATAAACTGAACGTGATCTTTCAATTGGTTAAAGTAAAGTCAGCCAGCTATGGCACAATATCATCATATATTACACCAAAACTTGGTTGATGAAATCTAAACGAAGCATCATCTGACAAGCGACTAGAACAAGAAGAATGATATTGTGAGATTGAGCATATATGATTTCTTTACTTACATGAGTCACAAGATAAAGTAAGCTCTCCAACCCTAACTTTAATAATATAACAGAAAATATGAAACCATTTGAGCAGCCGTCTGCTTTTTTAAGGGAAAAATATCTACAGTTATAGAAGCAGGAGGTAGAATTTAGCTAGCCACTGAGTCTAGTTCTGTGTATTGTCATGTTGCTAACGCAAAATGTCAGTAGTAACTCCTGTTCACTAATCATCACCGTCTAACAGAACAAAACACAGTTTCAATTGAAAATTAATCCGAAGATTCTTTAGAACCAGGTCCTCAATAGAAGACCCACTTCAAAGCAAACTGGATGGATGAACTTGATGGAGTAACAAATCAAAAGATCAACGGAATATATAAAGTGGTAATCTTTCTCTCTATCTGATGGATATTGTACAACATATTTAGCTCTCTTGCAGTCCCTTACCAAAAGAGCGGGTTATCTAGTTCACTGAATCACTGGTTTTTGCTTATCCAACATTTTTCAATCCATGGAGCACCATTTTTAACGGTTTTAAACAGGAAGTTCACAAAATGTAACAAAACACCAATTTGGACTCTTGTTCAGATTGGAAAACAAAAGCAAAGCCGTATAAAACCCGAATACAAAACTTAGAGCAGATACTAACGATAAAACAAAAGAATAACACTCACATAGCAAATCAAGAAAGATCAGTTGAGAAGTCACACGATTCGGTACAGGGGAGCCTCCAAATGACCTGACTGCATCAAGTAACCCACACAAAAAATATCTCAAATACCCGGGTCGAAAAATTGCATAATAAGATGCAAATCACCAAACAAAATAGCAACAAATCTAACACCAGTGACCATTCAGGTGCTTTTGAATTACAAATTACAAGCATTAGATCTATCAAAGACACAAATTAGTTCAATTAATTACTAAATTATTTATATGCAAGTTTAAACAGAGAGATACTCCAAAATAATCCGAAACAAATAACCCAACACTTAAAAATTTATCAATTCTTATAATCCCAAAACAATTCCACATATCCATCCACATCTCGCATGAACAAATACAGGTTTAATTTAACTTAATTAATATTTTTTTTTTTTTATTAGAGAGTAAAACAGATCTGATTAACGATTATAACAAAAGTTAGAGGTTGGTCCAAAGAAATCTCGAAACAGGTGGAGAAGAAAATGGAGTTTTACCTCTGGAAACCGAGTCCACGACAAGTCTGCGCTGCGGGAGTTGGGAGTTGTGGGCGAACCAAAGCTTAATTCAGCTACTGTTCTCTCTTCCCCTTGTCTATTAGTTTAGCATACAACGCGACGCTGCGTTTTGTTGCCTGGGCTGCTAGGATCCAAGCCAACTACATAAGCCCGGTCCATAAACTGCCTCTCCTTCTACGGCTGCTTATTTGTCCATCTTCTTGTAGTCAAAGATTAGGGACAACTATCTTCCAAAAAATAAAAAATAAAAAAAAAAGATTAGGGACAAATATCATCTCCGGATCTTACTGTTCAGAGTTCAAGGACCAGGCAATCCGAATCACTCAAATTAACTCATTTTGCTGGCTCATCTCATGCAAACTAAGGGCTCTAATCTCTCATTCACATAAACTAAGGGCTTAGATTTCCTGATCATAAGACTCCAAACAATAAGATCGGGAGAGGATCCAAATTAAAAGATTAAACCTAGCATGATGGATGCTCTGATATGTTGATGGAAGAGTCGTAGACATGCGGTACAATTGATTTATTTTTCCTACTTAATGTTTTGTCCCATGTGGTTCTCTTCGAGAAGGTTTTTTCATTGAGGCTCACTGCATTAGTGCACTATTTCGAGCTTTATATTTTCATGACTGATCAAAATACTTCATATCTTAGAAGATATAGGATTTGAGTTTTCACTCGATAGGTTACAGAAGAGGTGCATGTGCGCGCGCTTCATCTTTTTTATTTTTTGTATTATTTTTTTATGTTATGCTCCATGATAGTTTTCCGGTAGCACGTTTTCTGTAATAAAAAAATTGTGCTTTTATTGCTTATTTTCACTTTTGGATAGACCGTATTGAGCAATAATTTATAACATCTTAGGGTGTTTTGATTCTAATCGAACAAAAAGAACTAAAGATAATAATCCAATGAAAAAAAGATAAAGGAAATCCAATGACAAATAATAACCATGAGGCTTGTGACCGGCCAACTCATGGAATGGAGTGGCCACAAGAAGTTATTCTTATCCTTTCTGTTAAGATCCCACATTATAGGAGAGAAACTTACCTCAATGTGGCGGTATCTCAAGCCAACACAGAGGATGCCAGTATCCTCGTTTCATAGGGGTATATAGATCGCTCATCAATCTGACATCAGCATGTCTCATCTGACTTTGCAGTACTATAGCAACAGCAGTGGAATGTGGAATACAATATCTACTAATGCCTCTTCATCATTCCGTCATTTCAGTTTCTTCTTCTACGTACTCTTCTTTTAACTCTCTCTGAAATCTGAATCCTCATTATTCACTAATAATGGAGAAATGCTGCTGATGCCCACAGAACTGATCTGATGATCATCACTCGTTTGGTTCTTAAAGAGAATTCCAAGCATCCCCAGGGATGCGGAGATTTCACCAGCTTACTCAACCACATTGTTCTCGGTTGCAAATTTGCCTGCTCCTCCGTGAATAAGGTTTTTTTTTTTTTTTTTCCGTCTCCTTAATGCCTTTATTTCATTATTTAATCTATTTTTACTATCTTATGCATTTTCAGTTTTAAAGTACATGTTTAAAACTCTATCTGCATTGGCAATCTTTGAGTTTCCATCTCTTTCACTGATAGACAATATTTTGTAGTTGTTGAATTAAATGCCAAAAAGAATATAAACTCTGATTTTCTTATCATACCTTATAATGTGTATAATAGTTAGGTGTGTCTGTGTAGGAATAGGACATTATGAACCCCTGATAAAGGATCTAGAAAAAAAGCATATATAGTGTTAAGAGAGAAATACTGTTACACTAATAGCTAGATGGTGTTTTTTTTTTTTTTTTTTTTTTTAAAGGAGATCAATTGGTGGCTTTGCCACGGCAGTCTATCATTCCAGGGCCGGAAAGACTCACAAAAGTATTTCAACCTCCCACGGGCCACCATTGTGTGATTCACCAAAGTCATGATGTTTTTTTTTCTCTCTTTCTTATTAATGAGGAGAATGAGTCGTACTTGAGATCTCTTACAACATTGAGAAGATACTTTAGAACAATAAACTATCTTGATGCCTTAGTATACTTTATATACTCCGTATGTGGTACATATAAGGCCATTTTAGACCAGTATCGGGCAAATTGATACATGTCTGAGCCATACATACTAGTATTAGATGATCACCCGACTAGCAGAGAATTTGGGTTCAATTGTGATTTTTTTTGTCAATCGTGAGTTGCTTGATTAGATTTCAATGTTTATGTATCATGGATATATAGACACTTATATTATGGTCTAGTGATATTCTTCTTCACTTGTAAGTGAGAAGTCTTACGTTCGATTTTCAGTAAAGACGAATATCGTTTGTTCAAAAAAAAAAGTATCATGCATGTATGTGCTTGCAATCTAACTAATTGGTCCTTTTGTTTTAATCTGTTTACTATTTGAACATTTTCATCAAATTGGCGTTAGTTCAAATCCCCGTCCCATTAGTGAAAAGTGTCGCTAGTGTATGAGAGAACTTAAAAATCCTAGAAGAGTGCTTGTATCAAGAAAAAGAGAAATTCATTTGGATGAATTCTCTTCATTAACCTAGCTAGGCACACAATGACATGATCATAATATTCAAAACCTTTTTCCACCTTAAACAAAATACACCATTTTTCAGGACAAAATTATTGAATAAGAGGCAATCCCTAAGTCTCTCCTTTTCTTGACAGATATATGGATTTATTCTTCGTTTTTCTGTGGTTGGTTGCAGATTCAAAAACTTTAGCCTGAACCCTGGTTTAGTGACGAACCTCCTCTTTCCTCATTCTTTGGCTTTTCTTGTTTTGACTCACTTAAAACTTCATATGGCCCTTCACGATGGGTTTCTTTCATTTCTTCAATCTGCAGATACCAAATCACTGTGTTAAATTATAGGTTCCAAGCTAAAACGTCTACATTCACCTAATTTTGTATAGGTTATAATCATTGTATTAAACATAATAACCAAAAGCGTCAGTATGTATGACTTCAATAGACTCTAAAAGTATGAATAACAAAATACTGTTGAATATTCAATAAGAACATGTACCCTCCCCGTTAGAGGATAGAAAAATAATTAAACTTAGAATATAGACGAAGTCGAAATTTCTAATTGACATTTATAAATGCACTTGTTTGGATACATAAATATAATAATTAAGAAATTCTATGTGAAAAAAAAAAAAAAAAAACTTGAAATTTAGAGCTTTTAAGTTTTGATTTTAAATTTCATCTAAATAGTCTGTCATTTCTATACTTTTTAACAAAAGTGAAAACATTTGCGCCACCAGCACACCACATGTCATCAGCATGGCTGCCACCACCATGGCACCACCTATACAGAAAGGGATCATCTCCGAATCCTTTCCACCAAATCCACCAATCTGGACCCTTGAAATTTGATCTAACGGCTAAAGTTATTATAACTTTTAAAGGGCCCCTTGTTTTATCAAAATTCAAGAGCCCGATTAGTGGATTTGGTGGAAGGGATCCGGAGAGGATCCCTTCCCACCTATACTACCATATTCCTCTAAGTTCCTTATCATCTTTCTTTTAGAATAAAACATGATGCCGCACACCGCTTTTAAATAAGAGGATATATAAAACACAGTATACCAGATCTGAGAATGAGTAAATTAATAAGAAAAAAAAAGGAATTATAAATACAAGTGACTTTCGCATAGTTTTCTTTTCTCTACTTATTTTTAAAATGAAATAAATTAACTGTAAGAAGATAGACAAGAGTGTGGAGATTATTTCTTTTTTGTGGTTGGATAGATCACTTCTCTATTTTTCAACGATAGATCATTTCTCATACCAATTGAGGTTTTGTAGATTGCAAATTATAAACCTCTACATCGTGAAAAAAGTGAATAATAATAATAATAATAATAATAATAATAAGGTATAGCAAGACTGCTAAAATTGTGTTTAAATATTCTGCACTCAAAATTCTTTGGAACCTATCTCAGAGTTTGCACTTGTTCGCACTAACTCCACTTTTAACAGTCTTGCAGATTTGCGATGGAGGTGGATGCCATTTTTTTTCTTAATCTTTTTTTAGAGGGTTAACAGTGTTTAAAAATGAAGTTAGTAGTGTACAGGTGTCAAACTTTGAGATAGTTGAGATAGGCTACAGAGGTCACAAAGAATTTGGATGCAGAAGATAAGCCACTGAGAGACCACAAAGAATTTAATATTTGAACTCACTTAATATACGTAAGGAAAAGACAGATCGAAGTGTTGATAAAAAAAAATCAAAAAGTTCTTAATTTGAAACATGGATGTTAAACAAGGAGTCTTGGATAAACCCAGTAACAAACCAATAACAAAATGTATATCAAGTAAAAGAAGAACTCAGTATGAAATAAAATCATAAGATCACAGAAAAATTGCTAGACATGTAAAAAGTTGATGCTTACCGCCTTGAGCAGTGCCCCAATAGACTTATCAGGGCCTGCGAGCGCCACAGCATCATCCTCCACTTTGGTCGTCGAAGGGGCATCGACCCGATCTCGTTGCTTTGGCAATGGCGCAGGACCTTCTTTCACTGCATCTTTCCCATCGGCGCAGCCACAATGTCCCATACTGTTTCCCATTTTTACAACGCCAACAAGAAGAAGAAGAGGGACAAGATGTAGAGGAAAGAGATGAAATATAGGATATGATTTTGATAAGATTACGGCCTAGGCTTGGGTTATGTTTGTGTTTGTATATATAATATAGGGCTCCAATTTAGGGCCACATTCACTCTTCTTTCTAAGACCTAAAATTTTGCGGTTCAAATGCAGAACTTTATTGGAGAAAGTAGTAGTTTACTTACTTGGATATGTCTTTCCCTTTTTTTCCGCTTTTGGATGTCATTCCCTGCCTGTGTTGACCTGTCAAATAGCATTCCTTTTTTCTTTTTGATATCAAATTATCCACAATACTGTGGAACAAGAAATGAGCAGAAATTTTTCCAAAAAAAAATAAGAAATGTTCAGAAAATTGATGAAAGTTTTTTCATTTTCGATCGTTAGATTAAATGAATTGAAACAGATTAATGATAAAAAATTAATAAGAGTGTCTGGAGGTAAAAAGTGGTGTGTGTGGAGCCAAAAATAATCACAAGGCGACACGTGGATTTTCGGATTAAGGAGACAAAAATGCCCTTGAGGTGCATTAGAATTCCTACTCGCGAGCAGCCGGTAATTATCGTCGGTCAAGTCAAAGGTGCCCATAAAAGGTAAACAAATCCGAATTATTTCATCCATCCACATTTTAGGTAGTTATCTCATAAATCTACCAATTATCCCACATAAACGGAGATAATTGGCAAATTAATGGAATTATTCTTCCTTAATTTGTCAATTAACTTAGCCATAAAGCCTCACAATCACCCCAAAGGGCCGGTCCTCTCTCTCCAAAGAGGGGCCGGCCACTTCCTATTTATTTCCCAGATTTCCTTCCTCTTTTCCTCATTTTTTAAGCCAATCATTCAATTACTCATTATAACCCTTTTTCATAAATACAAACACATTCCCTTTTGGTTTAATTAGCCAATAAATGGGCTAATTAAACCTAGATCACACTCAAAAAATCCCTCAAAGGGCCGGCCACCTTTTCTCCAAAGGGGACCGGCCATCTCCTATATATATGACCATTTTTCTCACAAAAACCTAATTCCACTCCTCGGGCAAAAATACTCTAAACACTATTTCTCTCTAAAATTCTAACTTTGGCATCGGAGGTTCTTCGGCCAGAGCCCCCCCCCCATTCATCGTGGGCACGTGAGGTTTTTGGCCTTAACCTAAGGTGCAAGTTGTTTTGTAGGTGCAAAATCGTCCAAGACCGAGGAGGAAAAAATTTGCATCCACAAATTGGTGCTTTCATTGAGAGAAGAAATCTACGCTCGAAAAAGACTCTCGCACACAAAAGGTTTTTTTCTTCAATTTCTAGTCCATTTGTATCTTTCGTACGTTTTTATTATTAGAATTTTTTATTCGTAAAAAGTTCTTTGATAAAGCGTATAAAAAAGAAGGAAACAAAAAGTACATAATGGTTAGAAATCTAGAAAATTTCACGAGTGACAATTCAAACATTCAAGACATGGGACCGCGGCGATCTACGAGATTGAATGTGGTTCTAGGGGAGATGGCACCACTACCACGAGGCTCCACCATGGGAACCACCGAGGTGACCACCCGCGGCGAGGTCCATGGCACCGCTACTATGGCCCAAGTCGTGCCACCGAGGCAAGTCCAAGCCGTACCACCCAAAGTCCATACCACCAAAGCCACGGCCCAAGCCTCACACTCGCGTGCATCTCGTACTGAGCAGCCTGCTCCTGCAGCCAAGCCTGCCCTTGCAGCCCTCATGTACTCAGGCGTATGCTTCACGAATGAGCCTGGACCAATAATCCCTTTGACGCCGTCAACAAACTCAGCGCACGCGTCCATATCCTTAAGAAGGTTTGGCCTCAAAAGTGCACAAATCTCAGCAGCTTCCTTGGAATTAGACTTGGCGGATTTATCAGAACCACCGGCGCAAGCAGTCTCTCTCTTCTCAGAAGGTAACTTGGCCTCAGCAGCGGAAGGGACAAGTTTTGGCGCCGCTTTAGCAGAGGAGGATGTCTTGTCATTCTTCATGGTAGAGAATCCTAAGTGGAGCGGCACCACCACCACTAGTTTCCGCCACGAGAACCACCGCGGTGGCTACCACGGTAGCCCACCATGGTGAGGTCCATGGCGTCATCACCACGGCCCGAGCCGTGCCATCCAAGGTCCAGGCCCAAGCCATGTTATTCCAAGCCCAACGCGAGCCCAATACGTTGCCTAGCCGAGCCCAAGCCTCGCACCCACGTGTGCCACACGCCGAGCAGCCTACTCTCGTGGCCCAGCCTGCTCTCACCGAGCAGCTCACTCTCGTGGTCCATCATGTTCCCGCCAAGCAGCCCACTCCCGTGGCCCAGCCTGATCCAGCCGAGCGGCCCACTCCCGTGGCCCAGCTTGCTCTCGTGGCCCGTCCTACCCCCGCGGTCTTTCAAGCAGCCCAAGTCGGCCCAAGACTATCTCAGCCATCCGGACCTACCATCGAGCCGGGGGCATTCTCACCATATTTCTCCGCGCATTTGACATTTCCCAACTCAAATCTCGCGCCCGAGGTCCACCACTCTTCCACTGCTCAAGGAGGCACATTCCTTCCAAGCTTTTCCAATCCAAATGGCGAACAACACTTGTCTCGACAAGTCATAGAGTTGACGAGCGCCCTAGCACAACGGACGACCTTGGTAAACCAGCTCTTGTAGCGCACCAAGGTGCAACGTGTCCCAAACGAGGTGTCCCGAAGAAGGACAAGGGCAGACGAAGAACCTCTCCAGCAGCGTCCCTGGCAAGCAGCCACTCGACCAGCCCCGAACCGAGCGTTTGGGCAGAGCACACTCCCAACTGGGCCCCCGAGACAGCGTATACTCCCATCTTAGCGCGCGGATGAGCGTGCACTCTCGACTAGGCCCACGGACGAGCATACACTCACGGTTGAGGCCACACTCCGATAATCAACATGAGCAGCCTTCCAAGTGAAGTGTTCATTCGCGGCTAAGTCTGCAAGGAGCATCCTCCACATCACATCGGAGTAGGCAGCATGACGGACGGAGAGAAGCAGTCACTCAATCCAGCTCAAGTTCAACCAGCAGCTTGCGAAATCCCTCGCCTGCTAGGAATCCACCACATGCACCGCTACTGCAGCATAGACGAGCCGAGCACGGTAGAAGAGCAGCTTAGACTAACAGGTCAAAACTAGGGGCAGCCGAGAGCTCCACTACCTCAACTAAGGCAAATTCAGGAAGAAGTAGAGAGAATCTTGACCAAGCGATTGAGCGATTTCCAACGCAACGAGGTCACCGACGAGGCACTACGGTGGGAGATGACCAACATAAGCCGATCACCCTTCACAGATGAGATCGAGCAGACGGAACCTCCGTGTAAGTTTAGCATGCCGCACTTTACCTCATTCGAAGGAGATGGAGATCCAGAGAGGCACTTGAAGCATTACCGAAGTGCAATGGTCCTTTACCGGAGTAATGACGCCCTTATGTGCAAAATATTCGCCACCACCTTGCAAGGAGAAGCACAAGATTGGTTCCACACCTTGCCGCCACGATCCATCCAGAGCTTTGATGATCTTTCTTTGGTCTTCACCAAAGAATACTCATCTTACCGCTCGATCAAGGAAAAATCCGATCACTTGTTCAACGTGAAGAAGGACCCGAATGAATCACTCCGCGACTACGTGAAGAGGTTTAAAGCAGAGAAGGCGAAGATCGTTGGATGTGACGACTCAATAGCCAGTGCAGCCTTTCAAAAGGGCCTCCCTGCAAATCACCCCCTATTCGGAGAGATGATCATGAAAGAATACTTGAGTCTAGCAGATTCCTTCGCCCTAGCAGAGAAGCATGCACTCTGGGACGAGGCTCGACGAGCAGAAAAGGCGCCCGAGCAGCCTAAAAAAGAATTGGTGATGGCTCAAAGAAAGGAAGATGGAAAGCGGCCCAGCAAGAGCAGATAGGAGGCCAAGCGGAGGGACAGGCCCATGACCAAAGAAGGCTCCACAACCAGGAATTACTCGAAGTTTTCAATTTCGATCCATCAAATTCTCCGCGACGTGAAGAATGAGCCGTGGTTCAAGCTACCAAATATTACGCATTTCACCGAGGACCAAGTCACACCACCGAAAGCTGCTACAGTTGGAGGAATTATCTGGAAAAGCTCGTGAAGGAAGGCAAAGTCGACAAGTGTTTGGACAAGCCAGCAGCGCAGCCAAGAATGAATGCTGAGGAGGAAGAGGAACCACCAGCCAAAGACAATCCAGATTAATGGTATCTTTGCAGAATCCGAGCACTTGGGAGCCACCAGCAACTCTAAGAAGAGGAAGATCCAGCAGGCCCTATTGATCTCTCAAGTCCAGGCAGCAGACGCACTACCAAGGTCCATCATCGGCTTCACTGAGCAGGACGCAGAAGACGTTGATCTACCGCAAGACGACGCGCTGGTGGTATCTGTCCAAATAGCCCATGCCATAATCGACTGAATGATGGTGGACAACGGAAGTGCAGTCAATCTACTTCAACACTCAGTCATCTAGAAGATGGGTTTGGAGAGCACAATAATGCGCCGAGCAGAGGTACTCACTGAAATCTAGAAAGGTGACGGAGCTACCAAATGGCAATTACAGTAGGTAGACCGAGAACATGGCGCTCAAGCAGATCCGAGCAATTCTGGGAATGAAGTCTCCCACAACCTTGAAAGAGATCCAAAGCTTGACTGGACGAGCAGCTGCCCTCAACCGTTTCCTCTCGCGGTCTACTGATAGATGCAAGCCTTTCTTTAGAGCCATCAAGAGGGCGCAACGTGATAAGTGGGATGAAGAATGCGAATAAGCCTTCCAAGACCTGAATAAGTATCTCACATCGCCTCTATTACTATCCAAACCGGAAGCAACGGAGAACCTATTCGCATGTTTGACGGTATCTGAGGCAGCAATAAGCTCTACCATCATACGAGAAGAGCTGGGGGCCCGACTACCTGTATTCCACAGTTCAAAAAGCTATCCTCGATGCTACCAGAAATTCAAAAAACGAACTTTGGCGATAGTTGTTGCAACCTGGAAGCTCAAATTATACCTTCAGACGCACGTAGTCATCTTTAAGACGCGCTATTCCGCCCAATCTAGACGTGCGACGATAAAGGCGCAGACACTGGCGATGCAAAGTTTTCTGACGAACGCAACAACTCAGCCCAAAAGGTGTGCCGAGGGCAGACGAACACTAGAAGGACGCACTTAGAAGCAAGTTTTGTCCTTGTCGGCCCAAAAGGATCTGTATAGGAGCATCATGAACCAGCAGTTGAGCACTACTTCCTGCTATGTGTCACACGGCCCCAGCTGACCTTTGTCCCATAATACAACTCTAGAGTGGCCCGATGCCTGCAGCGGAGCATTTCCTGTTACGTAGGACCAGCTCTATAGCTCCCTACCGCGCCTTCACGCCTAGCCTAGGCAGCGCAACAGAGTTGCCCAACGACGCCCCGGAAGCAGCCGAGCACACCTTAGCCGCATCTGCTCCCTCAATGGAGATTTCTAGCATTTGCATGTTGACGACACATCCAACTACAAAGGTTCGGGAGCAGACATGGTCATTGCCACCCCAGACAGTTCAATGCTCGAGCAGGCGATCGCCTTAGGTTTCAAACCATCCAACATCGAAGCAAAGTACAATGCCCTACTAGCAGGTCCTCCGGATGACAAAAGACTTGGCGGTGAGAAAAGCTTGCAATTCATTCCGATTCCCAGCTAATTCAACCAAACTACTGGGGAGTACGCGGCAAAACATCCAAGGATGGCGCAATATCTAGAGAAGGTACGCGAGCAGCTTGAGGCATTTCAGACTTACACGCTCACTCAAGTTCCACGGACAGAAAATGCCCATGCAGATGCGCTAGCCTGCCTAGGCCCCGCCCTCGATCACCAGCTCAAGCGTTCAATTCCGGTGGAATGCCTAGATAAGCCGAGCATATAGTCCGGGCCAGTAGCCGAAGTGACGCAGGTTAGTGTAACTCCAAATTGGCAAAGTTCTATTATAGATTACTTGGTCAACAGCACACTCCCCACAGAAAGACTAGAGTCAAGGAAACTTCAAACCAGAGCAGCGCGCTACTACATGTGGAAGGGCATTTTAGTTCGAAGATCCTACACTGGACCACACCTCTGATGCTTGGCACCTCCCTGATGATTTGAAGGTTCTAAGTTCAATCCATGAAGGCGTTTGTGGGAACCATTCTAGAGGACGGTCTCTAGCGCAAAAGGCTCTCAACGCAGGCTACCACTGGCCAACTATGCATCAAGATACCCGGGAGTCAGTGCAAAAGTGCGACTGCTGCCAACAGCTACAAGCCGAAACTAGCACTGCCTGCCAGCGAGCTACACCCGCAAACGAGTCCTTGACCGTTCATGCAGTGGGCAATCGACCTAGTAGGACCTATGCCGCCTACTACTGGGGGCAGAGGCATGATGATCGTGGCAACCGACTACTTCACCAAATGGGTAGAAGCATAGCCCATGACAACCACGACTCAGACGGACATAGAGTGTTTCGTATGGAGGAACATCATTTGCTGATTGTCATCCCTGAGTTCATCGTCACCAACGACGGCCCGCAATTCGCGGATGAAGATTTTTCCAAAAGTATAACATCAAGCAGCACATGTCCATGCTAAGATATCCTCAAAGCAACGGGCAGGTTGAAGCATCCAACAAGACGATCCTCGACTGCCTCAAGAAATCCCTCACCAACAAGAAGGGAAAATGGCCAGATGAACTCCCCGGATGTCTATGAGCATATCGTACCACCAAGAGGCGAGCAACCGGAGAAACCCTTTTCTCTTTGGCGTTTGGTTCAGGAAACAATCATTCCTCCCAACATCATCACGCCAAGCATCACCACCATGCTGCCTAGATGTCGAGCAGAGCAGTAAAAAGATGGCCACAAACTTAGATCTAGCGGAGGAAAGGCGAGAGCAGACCATCACCCGTATCGCAGCCTACCAGCAGCAGCTCCTCTCCAGCTAAAACAAAAGGGCCAATGTCCTGCAATTCTAGCCTGAAGATCTAGTCCTAACAAAAGCCTTCATCACTACCCGTAGAGAAGGCTCCAAAAAGATGGATCACATCTGGAAGGTCCGTACAAGATCAGCAAAGTAGGCGGCAAGAGTAATTACACCCTCGCCACCATGAAACGACAAAAAGATCAAAAAGTAGTGGAACACCTACAATCTGAGGAAGTACCATGTGTGACCTCCCGCTACATCAAAAGCCCAAATACTCAAGCAGCTCGATGGGCACCACCTCACAAGCCGAGGACTATCCAGTTGTTATGCAGTTCCTACTTTACAGCTAAGTTCTCGTTCGTTTCACTCGTTTTTCAATGAGGAATTCAGAAGTAATCACAACTTGGCTTGGCTGCATGTCTACAACAACTGATCACTCCTGCACTTCAAAAGAAGATCGCGCCCTTCTTAGGGACTCACCTGCAGGAATAGCACCCCCTCGAGGGGCCAATCTGCTCTCCAAAGCGGGAGGATAAACTCTACACTCCGAATATCCAGACGTGGATGAGCCTAGCTGCCCTAGTATAACTAGATGCACGATGGCTTGTGCCGGGATTCCTAGAAGTAGCCACAATGGTCTTTTTCAAGGCTTAGCTAATTGAAGGATTTTGGGTCTCTTGGCCTAATCCGCGGGGAACCGGGCCCTAGAGACGGAGGGGGCACATTATCCCTGGAACCCTAAAGCTGCTACTGAGTGCACTAAGGTAGCCTACGGATTCCGAAGACTGCCTACGGCTTGCTCTTCAAGCAGTAAATCTGCGCTAGACTTATACAACCGCACATTCTTGTGAAAGGTTAAACAAGCTAGCAAGCATATACGAAGCTTTATCCACTGCCGACATGCTACGTAGTCGATAAGCTTCATCTTTGCCAAGCGCGGAACGACTTGTACCAAGTCCTAAAGTGTTGTGATACTTGCTACGCAACCTACGGAATTGGAGAAAGCCAAGGTTAACAGCCTAGTGGTCACGCGGACTTGTCTACTTCTGTAAGTAAGGCGTCCGGCTGCCGACCCTATGGCTAACAACTTTGCAATATACAACCGCACATTCTTGTGAAAGGTTAAACAAGCTAGCAAGCATATACGAAGTTTTATCCACTGCCGACGTGCTACGTAGTCGATAAGCTTCATCTTTGCCAAGCGCGGAACGACTTGCACCAAGTCCTAAAGTGTTGTGACACTTGCTGCGCAACCTACGGAATTGGAGAAAGCCAAAGTTAACAGCCTAGTGGTCACGCGGATTTGTCTGCTTCTGTAAGTAAGGCATCCGGCTGCCGATCCTACGACTAACAACTTTGCAAAAGTTCTACACCAACACCTACGACTACATAGGCTACACGGCCTGTCTGCTTATAAAAAAGTGGCACGCCTGTTACTGGCCTATAAAGTCTAAAGGTTAAGGCATGAACAAAAGAAGCGAAGATGGAGAAAAGCGAAGGAAGCAAGTTTATTAAATTTTCTAGCAAAATTGATAAACAATTAGCAAAGACTGGAGGAGTTCAAGCAAAGCAAAAGCAACAAGGAAAAATAAATCCTAAAGGCTACCTAGAAGACTACTCTTCAGCAGCTTGGCCACCCGACGACTGCTCCATTGTCACACGTTCGGCAGCCACGGCAACCTCAGCAGTGGTACCATCCGGCGCTTCACTCCCGGCTGCCCCGCCGTGGACACTCTCATCCCCAACTATTTCACTGGTGGAAGACTCGAAAGTAAAGGCGAGCAAATCTTCTGGAGAAATAGAGAAGGTCTGGTCTCAAGAGCACACGGATCTCATCAGCCTCCCTAGAAGCAGGCTTAGTGGATCTCTCACAGCTGCCCACGCAAGCAGTCTCTTCCCCCCCCAACAGACTTCGGCACTAGGGGCACATCTAGCAGCCTCATTTCTCTTCCCATTGGAAGAAGTTATGTCAATCACAGACCTCTCGGCAGCAGGCAGACCCTCATAAGCAGCGGATAAAGTCTTCAGTTTTTCCCAACCGGCATCTCTTGAGCAGCCCACTTTTCTCCCGACAAAGAGGACCAAGCAGCTAATGCCATTCATGGTACTCGGCAGAGGAGCTCAACCCAGCATTCTAGCAGGCAGGAGGTCTGCATGCCTAACATTCCAACAGCCCATGAAGCCCGCAACCTTCTCATTTCCCTCAATCGCCAGCTTGGCCCGCGTCAGGTCCTAAAGGATATGAGCCATGCGACTACCCTAGCACTGCGCCCCAGCGCCTCAGTTCGCGGTCCTAGCCGCTCAAGCTGCCCTTGGCTCTAGGCAAGACGAGCTGCCCAAGCAGTGGTCCCTACCAAGACATCTCATGGGCCCCTGCCGAGCCAACTCCTGGCCCCTGTCAGTCGACGTGTCGCACCACCCCGATGGCTGCCCCGTAATATCACTATTCAAGAAGAAGGCAAGAAAAATTAAATTTTTCTTACATCGGTGCGGCACGGAGAAGACGAAGAAATCAACGAAAGACGGTCATTTGCACGGGTAAGATGTAGAAGATTGCTAGAGGAGGAGGAACAAATATCCTCTAGCTTTCTCTCTCTTGTAGGGTAGAATAAATTGCTCTCCAAAGTTGATTTAATAAACCACTTAAGGTGGACTTAAATAGGCTTTGAGAGAAGTTTATTTCCCTTTCCTAGAAGGACCTAATTTCCAATTAAAGAGAGAATCAACATCAAAATAGGAAGGAATCCTATGGTTCCTGATGCAAGAAGATCTCTACACCTGCTGCCCTTTCCTACGAGCAGCCCAACAGGTGTGGGGGCATTTGTGGAGCCAAAAATAATCACAAGGCGACACGTGGATTTTCGGATTAAGGAGACAAAAATGCCCTTGAGGTGCATTAGAATTCCTACGCGCGAGCAGCCGGTAATTATCGTCGGTCAAGTCAAAGGTGCCCATAAAAGGTAAACAAATCCGAATTATTTCATCCATCCACAGTTTAGGTAGTTATCTCATAAATCTACCAATTATCCCACATAAACAGAGATAATTGGCAAATTAATGGAATTATTCTTCCTTAATTTGTCAATTAACTTAGCCATAAAGCCTCACAATCACCCCAAAGGGCCGGTCCTCTCTCTCCAAAGAGGGGCCGGCCACTTCCTATTTATTTCCCATATTTCCTTCCTCTTTTCCTCCTTTTTTAAGCCAATCATTCAATTACTCATTATAACCCTTTTTCATAAATACAAACACATTCCCTTTTGGTTTAATTAGCCAATAAATGGGCTAATTAAACCTAGATCACACTCAAAAAATCCCTCCAAGGGCCGGCCACCTTTTCTCCAAAGGGGACCGGCCATCTCCTATATATATGACCCTTTTTCTCACAAAAACCTAATTCCACTCCTCGGGCAAAAATACTCTAAACACTATTTCTCTCTAAAATTCTAACTTTGGCATCGGAGGTTCTTCGGCCAAAGCCCCCCCCATTCATCGTGGGCGCGTGAGGTTTTTGGCCTTAACCTAAGGTGCAAGTTGTTTTGTAGGTGCAAAATCATCCAAGACCGAGGAGGAGAAAATTTGCATCCACAATGTGTGAATAGTACGATCCTATTTTTGCTATTATTTAAAAAAAAAAATTGTCACTATGTTTTAGGTTAAAATCTATTTGGTTATTGTCAATAGCTCAGTTTACGGTATGATGATATTCCTCTTCACTTGTAAGAGATGTCTTAGGTTCAACTCTCATGGATGGTGAATTCGATACCAAATTAGGTTGTCCATTGTGTGGCGACTTAGCCAAACTCTCCCCTACTCTTAGTGTAAAATATATCGTTTGTACTTTTTTTTTTTGAACAAATGATATTATCTACACTAAGGGGAGTGGTAGGCTAAGCCTCACAATGAGCTAACAATAATGTGGTTTTAATTCGCCTTTGGCGAGAATCGAACCTAAAACCTCTCGCTTACAAATGAAGAGAAATATCACTAGACCGTAGTACTAAGTGGTAATATATCGTTTGTACTTAAAAATGGTTATTGTAAAATGTAACCAATTTGGTCACTCTGTTGTTAAAGGTTAGCAATCTTAGTCACTTCCTTTAGTCTTTAGTTTAAAATATTCATTAATTGAGTAAACTGAAATTTCACAGAAAACTTAAAATTCGTTTTAGCAATAAAATTAAAATTTTTAAAAAAAAGAGGATGGTCCCCCAGGGAAGATCGTTTAGCCACAAAGGAACCACATGCTTCCCAACCCCAACACCACCTCTCTCTCTCTCTCTCTCTCTCTCTCTCTCCCTCCCTCCCTCCCTCCCTCCCTCCCCTCCAACCACCAAACCAGGCTGAAAAGATCGCTATCGAGGTTTAATTTCTTACAAAGGTTGCTGAAAAATTGGTTTGCCATGGTCTAAGACTGTTGTGTGCCAGCGTTTAGGGGTGGACTTGGACGGTGAGAGGTGTGATACAGATAGTAAGCTATTGAATTTTAGGAGCATTTCATTAATAGGCCAAAATGGAAAATGCTTCGAACTCGCAAGCATATATATGTGCAATATACTATCAATTAGTGTTCTAAATTGGGGTTAGCGAAATTTAGAACATTGCTATCAATCCAAACTTATTTAGAGAGAAAGGAGACTCTGACTTTGACAACTACTACTCCCAGAAGTAAATTCTCTTCAAAACTTTTGTGTTGAATTTCAGAATTTGTATACTGATCATAGTGTGAGATTTACAAGTAAGGAAGCTCTTATAGAGAGCCAAGGTTACCGGCAACAACCCTATGGAAAAAGGACATACCATCCTTGTTTGTGACAACTACAACAACTCCATGATTCAAGCCCTAAACGCCAGGACACACCTTAAATCCAAATTACAAGAAAAGTAACCCTAAAATTAAGGAGAAAGTTGATGAGGTGTGAATGGTTGACAAGGGAAGGGTAAGAGGTAAGGTTGTAGCCATCACTCTAACCCATGACTAGCTATAGTGATAGTTACAACCTATAACCTTATAATCCATTTCAATAAATTGGAAACACAAAGTTGTATATAATGTTCAAGTTACAAGCCCACAGTCACTCCCTTATAAGCAGGTTTAATTTCAAATTTGGTCCACTTCAGGATTTGTCTCCTTGATCTCTTCTGGGTTTGTTTCCTTGGTCTCTTCTGCTTTTGTCTCCTTGATCTCTTCTGCTTTTGTCTCCTTCACCTCTTGGGGTTTCTTGTCTTCTTGGGTAACTACAGCTGCTGCTGCTGCTTCAGGTGCTTTCTCGAGCTCAACTGCTATCTCCTCTTTCTTCTCAGTGGTCTTTGTCTTTTCTTCCGCTTCTTCTAACTTTGCCGCAACTTCAGCTGTCTTCTCTTCTTCTAGCTTTGTCGCAACTTCAGCTGTCTTCTCTTCTTCTAGCTTTGCCGCAACTTCGGCTGTCTTCTCTTCTTCCTGAGTTCATAGATTAAGGGATGTATCAATAATAAGTACATCCATAAAATTACGAAAAGAGATGTGGGAATATGAAATTGCAATGAATGAAATATTTGTGAGGGAAACTTAACTTAATTTGTAATTGTAAGCATACAAATCCGGTATACCTACATAGGAAATTATAAAAATGTGTCTAACATGTCCAAAACATATGCAAGTTTTGTTATGTTTGATTGAATAATTGACGTCAATGAAAATTAATGTTAGGACTCAAAACCTACGCAAGCCGCTAAATAAAATGGTGATATATACGTCGAATACATGCATGCATCTCTTCGTCCGTATTCCATATAACTATATAGGAAATTCATCTTAATTGGCCTGTAATTAAATTAAAGAAATTAAAAGAATTATTACTGTATACCTCCTTGAGCAAGGCCCCAAGAGAGGGTTGCTTGTTATGACCACCATCGTTATTTTGTTCATCCTTGTTTTCTTCCTGCAGCTGCTCAGCATTCACATCCTTGGCCTGAACCGATTCCTCCTTCCTGGGCTCGGGTGCTGGGACTGCAGCAGCATCATCACCCTTGGTCTTTGGTTCACTAGCACAATTACCCATGTTAATTTCTTTGATTTCGATCGAGAAAGGTCTTCTTTCCCTCTCTACGTTTTAGTGAGAGAAAGGTTGAAGATCGACCGAGAATATTAGAGTAGTTGTGACAGATACAACATAATTGTGTTTGACTTTTTATAGCTAGGGTCGATTAATTTGTGGGATAGCTATCAAAATCTCAACGCCAGCCATTCTTTCGATGGTGCGGAACATTTTTAGGAAGCCAACGGTGGTTATCATTTGAGTTTTGTCCATATTTAGCATTGCAACATCAAACTTAGCTCTTAACATGCTGGATGATTATATATAGATTACATGCTGTAAAATGTATCTATACATCAACCATTTTATCTGAATTTCATTGAGAAGAAATTAAGAAAGAAAAATAATTTTTTTAATGTAATTAATTATAGAATTTTACTATAAATCTGTCTGTTTACCTGTTTACCTGTTTACAGATATGGATCGGTATATATGACTGTTGATCCCTTCGTACCAAAAAATAAGGAAAACGGAGAAAGAATCCACTGCTTCAAAATGTGCATATACCTCATTTGTCTAAAATTAAATAGAGGGTGGGTGGTAGAGGGGTCAAGTTATTGATGTGAGATGGATCCGGAAAAAAAAAAAAAAAAAAAAAAAAATCTAAGGTCCTACTAACAGGCCCGACCCTGATATCCTCCAAACGTCAGGGTAGGCACGTGTTGGCCGACATCCGAAGGTGACGAAGCCATATTATAATGCATGAGAACTAGAAAGAAATAACTAACATAAATAAAACTTGTAAATTTAACTAATGAATATGCACTTGTGGAACGTGTTAAGAGCATACAACTAAACCGAGACATTAAAAAGGAATAATATAAAATTGAATGAACAAATGGATGGGTCCTACACCGAGAGGACTCGAAGATGCCAATGCAGGAGTGCCTTGACGTTGGGATTGTACACCTTGAATCTAAGTCCTAAGGGAGTGCAAAACAATACATGAGTGGACCAAGTTGATATATAGATAATACTAAAACAGTTAATCTTTAATGTACTAACCCCCAGGTTTAGAAAACTCTATAGCGTAATAAGTAATAGGTTTTTCCAAAAACCCTAGCATGCCATAAAACCTTTCATAAAACATATATCGTATATAATATGCTTAGTAGTAATAGCACAAGGCATATATATATATATATATAATGATAGGTGCATTATTTATTACATTTTTATGTTAACTATCCCTAAGTTTTGTTTAAGGAATTGGTCTTAAAAGAGCCTTATTACTTTCCTGTTCTCTGTTTCAACCAATTTGCGCATGCTGGACGTTTTTTGTGATAATTTGACTTTTGGGAGGAGTTTTGATGCAAGGCCAATTCGAGAACAAAATAAAGGGAGGTCGTCCAAAGTGAATGAAAAAAGCTTTGCGTGCTCTTACCATTCTTTTACAGGTTTTATTTTCCATGACTTCTTTTGTGATTTTTATTCTGACTATGTGTAACTAAACTACTTTTCTAAGGTTTATGATGAAGCCATGACATGATTATTTCCGCAGTATCTGTTGATTATTGTTCGATTACATGCCATGTTTAGTTCTTAATCTTTGTGCTTAATCTATTGTAGTTTCGAATGTTCTTGTGATTGGCCATCATTGTGAACTTGTTTCTAGATAATTAGATAAATCTAAGAGGATGACCAATCAATTAGGTTTATTGGAACTAAGATTAAGAAGAGTGGACAAACTGGTGAGGATGACCAATATCAAACTAGTCCTACTTGGTTGACATAATTCTTCAGTGCTTAATAGGTTTTTATGTGTTTGACCGTATGCCTAACCAATAGGATGTAGTTGTCACATATAGACACACGAGTTGATGCCTGACCACGGATGAATTCATATCTTAGAAAGAACAACCTTAATTATTGGCATGGTAATTGGAGAGTAATCGGCTTGAAGAAAAGGGAATATGATTGTTATTGGTGGATTCATGACCTTAGGCTTTTTATCACTTTAATTTCTTTTAAATCTTCATTTGTTGTGTGTTTTCGTTATTCATATTCCTGGTTTAATTTTAATTTGAAGTTTTAATTGTTTTCATAATCAATTAATCAATCATTTGTTCCTAGTTAAGTTAAGTTTCACGTAATCAGTTGGTTGAATTGGTGTGAAAGCAATCCTTGTGGGATCGACCTCGTATTTGCATATATTACTACAATTGATTCGTGCGCTTGCAAGTTCAATCTGGTTTAAATTAATCTATTATTTAGGTTAGTTTAAATACACATCATATAACTTCATTCGCCCGAAGGCTCTTCATCTTCCGCCCAAGCCAATATAAGTATCATTCGATCGAAGCCTAGTACATCACCTGACTAAAGCTAAATAAGTATCATTCAACCCATAGGCCCCTACATCACCCGACCGAAGCCATATATAGATACCATTCAACTCGTAGGCCTCTACATCACTCGACTACATCACTCGACCGAAGCCATATATAGATACCATTTGACCCGTAGGCCTACACATCACTCGACCGAAGCCAATATAAAAGTATCATTCGCTCGTAGGCAGTATCGTTCGCCCATAGGTAAATCATTCGCCCGTAGGCAGATCATTGAATAGCCATTAAGTAAGTATATAAAAACATTAACATAATATTTCCAAACATAATACATATATCTCAATGGAGCTCAGTATCCCAAACATCATATCTTAAAACATCTTCATAGTATATAATCATCAATCATATATACTACAAAGAACGTAAAAATCGATAAAGAATGATATTCCAAAATATTCTCAGTAAAGCATGATATCTCATAAAGTGTAAATCTAATTTACTCATAAACGTTTCATAAAACGTAACCATTAAATCATGCTTTTCATGTATGCATTTCTAATAGTAAAATATGCATTTTAGAAGGGGGTCCACTCATAGATACTTAGTCGTCGAAGAGCCATGCAAAATAAGAGAAGACGGAATCGCCATACACAATTGCACCTAAGAACATAAAAGTATCAATTAATAAAACTCTATCATAACGATTGAATTTCGAGAAATGGACGCCATAAACGGATTCAGGACGTCGAAAAATATAAAGGAGGACCTTGGGTACCCCCACGCGCCTGCCGCACACACCTTCACGTGCCGCCACAGGGTGGCGGCCCCGACGGCCACCAGCAATTTTGGGTCGCAAGGAAAAGTCGCCGGAGTCGCCGTGGACGGCGGCAGAGCACAGTACCTCAGGTGAAGGCGTGTGTGCTCCAAGCCTCGGCCATGACAGATGCCCACGCGCTGCCCACGCCTTTACTGTGTTTGGGCCTGGGCCTGATTCTCAGTTGGGCTTGGGTTTAGTTCTGGGCTGGCCCAAGGGTTTTTGGGCTGGGTTAACAAATTGGGTTTAGTTCTGGGCTGGCCCAAGGGTTTTTGGGCTGGGTTAACAAATGGGTTTGGACCTGGGTTCCTTAGGCCGAATGCTTGGGTTTGCATGGCCAAAATGTCTGGGTTCAATAGGTTTGGGCTTTGGGTTACCGAGTCGGGTCAACCCGGTTTCAGATTGGTTTCGACGGAAAAGGAGGCCGGAGCTTCCCGAGCTCCGTTCAACTCCGATTCTCCACATTAGTATGCGATCTACCCAGCAAAATGAAGACCACCAAGAGTAGATTGGGATTTTACCAATTTCAGGTCTATCTGTCACTACTACAATATTAACTTTAGGTATCAGATGATGGTGGCTGTTTAATAAGCCATTATGTCGAATAAAAGATATCCGACACATAATTCAGTTAGTATCAGATAACAATGAAATCCTATCGGTTATATCCGATCATAAATTCCTGACGGATATTTAGTGTCGGATGCAACCGCCATAAAATTATCATAACCGCCATTATTTTTTAATTATTTTTTTTATAAATATTTTTAACAGATTCTAGTGGTTTTTAAGTTAATGGTGGCGGTTATAACCGACAGAAATTGATTATTTTATTATTTTAATATTCTGGCGGTTATAACCGACAAAAATTGACTATTTTATTATTTTTACGCCAAAAGTTTTCAATTTGTTGTTCATTCAGATTTCTTCTTCTTGCTCATCTTCATTTTATTCATTTCTTTCTCTTCATTAAAAGAATGTTGTCTGATGGAGATTGTTTGCCTGAATCTTGTTATAAGGCAAAAAAATTTATAAATGACTTGGGTTTGACGTATGTGAAGATTGATGTGTATCCCAATAATTGCATGATCTATTGGAAAGACACTGCGGAGTTGACCGCATGCTCAGTTTATGGTGAATCAAGATATAAAAATGTCAATGAAGAGGATGGCTCTAGAAAGAAAAAAATCGCAGCTAAGGTTATGTCGTATTTTCCTTTAAAATCACGATTGCAGCGATGTATATGTAGAAGCATACGGCTGGACATATGAGGTGGCATGCAACTGAATGTCCTAAGGATTGGTTTATGATACATCCTTCAGATTCTCCAACATAGAAGCATTTGGATAATTTATATTCGGAGTTTGGGTCAGAAATTCGAAATGTCCAATTAGGGCTGGCTAGTGATGGATTGAATCCTTTTGGAAAAATGAGGCAAGACCATAGCACATGGCCTGTAGTGCTTTCAGTTTACAATTTGCCGCCCTGGATATGTATGAATCAATCGAATTTGTTGTTGTCTCTGTTAATACCAGGACCTCACAGACCCAGTAAAGAGATTGATGTGTACATGCGTCCATTGATTGACGAGTTGAATGAGTTGTGGGAGGTGGGCCACTCCCACTTATGATGCGTATTCCAACCAAAATTTTACGATGAAGACTGCCCTCTTATGGACTATAAGTGATTTTCCAGCTCATGGAATGTTATCAGGATGGAGTACACATGGATATAATGCCTATCCACATTGCATGCATGATAAAGAATCTATTTATTTGCTGGCAAGTCGTAATATTTTCTATTTGGGTCATCGACGCTTTCTTACAGATGATCATAGGTTTCGAAGGCAAACCACATATTTTAATGGTATTGTAGTGCACCAAGGCAGTGGACTGGTTTACAATGTCTTGAAGAATTTTCTACTTTGAGATTTACTTTTGGAAAACCAAAGAAAGATGCTTCGGTTGGGCAATATAGAAAACGAACTAAGAGCAGTACAAGTAGTAAGAGTTAGTGGAAGAAGAAATCTATTTTTTATGAGCTACCTTATTGGAGGCATCTGTTGATTAGACACAATCTTGATGTTATGCATACAAGGGTTGGTGTGGAAGAGACTCATTTTCACGAAGTATTACTGTTGCCTACCGAGTTCACTAATTTTGTCAATGACGACAATGACCAAACAGAAGATGAAATATAATAGTTTTATTATTTACTTTACACTTTTTAAGTATTAATTAGACTATATTTCAATTTGTGTGGTGACTTTTATTTAAAATATTTTAGTTTGTGTGGTAAAATTTAAAATGTTATATTGGTTAAAAAAAACACACGGTTTTAAATTATTTTTTTTCACTCATGGCCCTGTCGGATATAACCGACACAAATAGAGAAAAATTTTGGGCGGGAAATTTCCCGCGACTTTGATTCAAAAAATTAATGGCGCACAAAATCAGAGGAAAATTTTGTGGCGATTTTTGGTTAATTTTGTCGGTTATAACCGACACTAACCTGACATGCATATTAAAAAGGCTGGCAGTTTTTATTCAGGTTGTCGTTATAATCGACAACATTTATTACCCTAAGCTAAAATAATTCAACTTCCCATTTTTACTTCAGCCATTCCTCTTCTCCTTCCCATTTTCACTTCCAACCATTCTTCTTCTCCTTCCCATTTTTACTCCTTCCTTTCTTAGCCATTTCTATGGAGGGAATTCCAGGAACAAACTGAAAACGGTACGTTTTAAAGTAATTATATTGTGAGTTTTTTCTTTGTTGTTTTTGAAATACATGACAAATGTTTGTTTTTCATTAATAAGGAGCAACTCAACGTAGAACTCATGGAGCTACTATTCCGAAGTGGAAAGAGAGACAACTTTGTTCATTTGATTCGACAGGGAAATGTATTCGTGCAAATACTGCTGAATTTTCAAAATTAATAGTCTCTAAGGTTACGGATCCAAGAAATCTTCCATTGAAGAGGGATTGGTGCTTGATTCTGGAAAATGATAAGGAAGTTTTGTGGGAAAGAATTAAAGTATATATTTTCGTTTTTTACTTCTATATTTCAAGTTTATATTTCGGATATGTACTAACATGTTTGTTTTTATGAATATAAGGGAATATTATTTTTCTTGATGAAGACTATGACAGAATGCCATTGATTCGTAACATGACTCTCCACGTTGCAGATCATTCATACAAGGAATACCGAAATGGTTTAAAAGTGGAGTATTATACCAAAAGACAAGAGCATGAGCGCTCAAAACCTCCCTCTAGTGTGGGTGTTGGTCAGTGGGCCAAGATGGTAGCTTATTGGGATAATCCTAGAACAAGGTAAAAAATTAATGATTTGATATTTTTTATTGAAAGATGTTTGTCTTATAAGGTTTTATTTTTTTTACTTTTCAGGAGGTGGCGGAGGGAGTTAAAAACTATGAACCATACAACTAGTTCAAAAACTTTTGCTCGGGTGCGCAAGGAATATGTATGTGTTGCTAATTTGTAATATATGTAGTGTTTTTCATTTTTGATTGTCAATCTAGTTAATATGTATGTGTTGTTCTCTTTTAACATATTTAAAGAAGAACAAGCATGGAAAGGAGCCGGATCCCATCTCTTTTTTTTCGAGCTACCCATTCCAGGAAAGATGACTCTTGGATTGATGAATTGTCACAACAAAGAGGGGTAAATGATTTATAATCTATTCAGATTATGACTACTTTATGTATCTAGTTATGTATTATGGCAGATTCAGAAGACAGTGTTGTAGGTTAATTTATATTTAATGTCTACTTTATGTGTTATGGCGGATTTGGACAACATTATTGTAGGTTATTTTATATTTGAATGCATATTATGTTTGTTATGAGCTTTGTTTATTTTATTCACTCATTAAATAATTTTTATTCATTCATTAAAAAAAAAACAGAAAGATTCATTTTTTTAAAATATTAATATTTTTCTATCGGTTGTGGACGACGGAAAATAGTTGTTTATAATAGATTTTATTTATTTTTAAATGTTTCTGTCGGTTAGAACCGACAAGAACATGATGTCAATCAACCGATAGGAACATGATGTCAATCAACCGACATGAACATGATATCAATCCGACGGTATTTTTAATTTCACGGCGGTTATGAACGACATTAATTGAGTTAAGTATTTATTGTCGCATATATCCGACAGAAGTTATGTCGATTTTAGAGCCTTAACCGACAGAAAATTCATTTCTTGACATCGGCAATTATGTCGCTTATTATATCCGCCACTGTAACCATTTTCTGTCAGATTTTGCTTAATATCCGACAGTAATACATTTCTTGTCGGTTATCATAGCGACACTAATAAATGGTTTCGTAGTAGTGCGTGGCCAAAAAGTGGTCGGGAATTGGCTCGAAGCTGTCGGACTCGCCAGAGAGAGGGTTGTTGGGTTCTCTGTGCTTCATAGAGAAGAGAGAAGGCCCAACATGGTGGTGATGGTGGTGGTGTTGTCGTTTGTCGTGGTTCTTTGGGCGTGAGTAGCTCGGAGAGGAGAGATGAGTGTAGAGAGAGAGAGAGAGAGAGAGAGAGAGAGAAAGAAAGAAAGAGAGAGACTTGTGATAGGGAAAGGGGTTTGAGAGTTTGTTCATGGGGAGGGGAGGGAGGAAAGAAGAATGAGGGAAGGTGAGGAGGGGTGCCATGTGGCAGACGAGGGAGAGGGGAAACCGGGGACAAAAATCAGGGGTGGGCCCCCTTGGGCACACCATTTAAGACCAAAAAGTAATAATTCAAACAAATATCCCACAACCCAAGTGAAATTACCAAATTACCCTTTCAATTCGCCAAAACCAGGATAGGTTATTACATCTATGTTCTAGTTATATCCTAGAAAGGATTTGTGCATGTATTTCACAAAAAAATGTGAAATCAAAAGACGTAGTTGATACTATGGTTTGCTGGCCTCTTCGTCTTTACTTTCAAATCTCGCGGATAACAAGTACGGTACCAATTTATTCTCCTACTGCATTGTGTAAATATATCGTTGAATAAAAAAAAGACATAGTTAATAAAGTGATTGGATGACAAAGAATGAGATTAATAAGGGTACATATTGTTTCAAAAAATTTACCTAGCTAGACAAAATATTTGCCTTATTTGCAAGATGGATCATGGAATGCTACCCCTTAAACAATTTTACTAATCACAAGATGAAAGTTAACAAGAGTTGCTCTCGTAAGGTCCTTTTTTGAGGACCTGTGAGGACCTCTTGTATATAAGCCGTTGAATTAATCTAACAGTAGCAAACGTTATAAGATTATATAATCCTATTACACGCCTAAACAAAAACTAGTAAACCCAATTTTCCTTGTAAGAAAACGAAAAATAAAAAGGTGGCTGAGCAGAGGTGAGATGGATGATGATCATCGCTAAAAAATTACGACGACGAAGATGACATCTCACTGAACCTCAAGAAATACCATCAAAAACCCAATTTTCACTTCTTTTTTCTTTTATTTTCTCGTATTTTTTGCTCGAAAAGTTGTAAACCCTCGGCTGCTTGAAGACAAAACTGTGAAGACTCTCATACTCTCTTGAGACATTAGGCCATCGAAGCGTCCAGAGGGCCAGAGGGCCGAAAGTAGCCCTAAAACCGTCTCCAACCAAGGGCTAGGCCAGAGGGCTCGGGAATCTGGGAGGGCCCCACGGAATTTCAAAGGGCCAAAGGGCTGGCTATTTTTTTTTTTTAATGTTTTCCTATTGCTGTCGGTTATAACCGACAGCATTAAAGAAGTATTTTTTAATACTGTCGGTTATAACCGACAGTAATAGGTATTCCTGCGCAATTTTTTATTTATTTACTATTGCTGTCGGTTACAATCGACAGCACTAGTTTGAATTTTTTTTGAATGTAACAGCTAGTTGAGTCAGCTAGCCGTTGAGTTTTATTTATTTATTTATTTATTTATTTTTTCTGTAAATTGCAGGTAGCCGTTGTGTTTTATTTTTTATTTTTTATTTTTTATTTTTTTAAATTGCAGGTAGCCGTTGTAAAGTTTTTTTTTTTAAACATTTCTTTTCTTCTATAAATATGGTGAAGTTCTTTCAATTCTTCACTTCATTTGCAATATTTCCTTGTTCAATATTTCCTTCAATATATTTCCTTCAATATTTCCTTCAATATATTTCTCAATATTTTCTTCAATATATTTTCCAATATTTCCTTCATCTATAATATTTGTTTCAATTTCTCAATATTTCCTTCAATATATTTTCCAATATTTCCTTCATCTATAATATTTGTTTCAATTTTTCAATAATTTCCTTCAATATTTTCTTCATTTTTTTCAAAAAAAAATGGCCTCATCTGCAATGAAAGGTAGGGCTTGGACCCGAAAAGAAGATGAAGCTCTTTGCAAGGCTTATAGATGGGTCTCAGAAGATAGTGTGAGGGGGATTTCTCAAACAAGTGAAGGTGTTTGGACTCGTGTGTCCAAAAAATACTTAGAGTTCTACGAAGGCACCATTCCACCGAATACCCGAAACCACGAAAGTTGTTCTTCAAGATGGAAGAAACATCTTCATCCAAGTTTGAATAAATGGCATCAAGCACTATTAGCAGCCGCAAGTAGACATGAAAGCGGCGCCAATTACTATGACGAAGTTAGTATTTTCACAGTTTATTTTAAATGTTTAATTATATTACATTTAATTTTTGTAATTATATGTCATTATATTACATTTAATTTCATGAATTAATTTCCTAAATTTTTTGTAATTATATTTTCTAGGTACATCAAGCGGAGGATTTGTATATGGAGGGCAGCACAAAACCCTTTTGGGAAATTTGTAAAGGGTGGGTGTTATTTGAAGATCCACCTCAACATAGAGTAGATCCTTTGGAAGCTGCATCCCCATCTGTAGATATGAATGAAGATGGATCTCCTACCATTCAAGAAAATCCGATTCCGTCCGAAGCTTCTTTACCTAGGGCTATGGGACGAAACAAGGCCCGAAGGTTGAGGGAAAAGGGCAAGGCAAATGATGATTACGCCGCTCAACATGAAGTGGCGGCCTCATTGCGATTAATGGCGGAGCAAAATGCCCTTGAGGCGGAAGAAATGAAGCAAAGGCATGAAGAACGGGCCAAACAAATACAAAAAGAGATGGATGATAAGAATATGGAAAGGAACACTTTGAATTACACTCCAATGAGTAAGGCCTATTTTGATAGGAAAAAAAAAGAAATTATGACTCGGCGGCAGTTGTTTACCTCTGACTATACTCCTACAATGGCGGATGATGAAGATGATGTTGATTATGGATATTAAATTTAAGTTGTTGTAGTTTTTAAATTTAAGTTAATGTTGTTTTTAAATTTAATTTGTCGTTTTTAAATTTAAGTTGTAGTTTTTAAATTTAAGTTGTTGTTTTTAAATTTAAGTTGTTGTAGTTTTTAAATTTAAATAATAAATTATGTTTGGCCCTTTGGCCCTCGGTTGGAGACGGTTTTTTGTGACAGGGCTAAAACGAGCCCTTTGGCCCTCGGTTGGAGACGAAGGCAAATATGGCCCTGTACTGTTCATTAAAATATTAATATCTTGGAGAATCTTGGAGGGCCAGAGGGCTAAAACGAGCCCTCTGGCCAGCCATCGGTTGGAGATGGCCTTAATGGCCAAAATTTGACTTTTAATTTCAAAAATGTCAATTTTTATAAAAACTTTCAAATATAATAAAATGTTCACTTGAATAGACACAAACACCCTTATAATTTAACCCAATTACACCCAAAATCCTTTTGATGTTCTGCAACCTTCAGACATGGAGGGGAAATTGTAGAGCTGCATCCCAATTGCCGAGCAAACTTCCAAATTCAAAAGTAATTTTTGTGATTTATGAAACTACCATGGATACAATTTTATCAAGCGATGTTTTGTCCACCTTTCTTGAATTGCCTTCCACTTCTCTCTCTCCCTCTCTCAAAATTCTTACTTTTTTCTTCAGTTGTAATATTTTATACTGATAATATATGCAATTTTTATTGTCTAATCAAAATTAGAGAAGTAATTTTATTTTCCACTTCTCTCTCTCTCTCTCTCCAAATTTATGTAATTTTTTTTTCCTGTTGAATTGTCTAATCAAAATCTTTTCTGGAATTTTATTTTCCACTCCTTTTATAATTCTATATCTCACCATTTTCTTTGTAAAAGATCTTTGATTCTCTTTTTATAAACACAATTTTGAGCAAGCATCCATGAAGAACCTTTCATCTGATAAATATTTCACATCCATCCATCGATCTCGCATTGCATTGGATCTCGGATTCTGTTCTAGATTACAATTATCTTCTCATCTCAACGGGAAGCAGCACACAGATTAAACAGAAAACACAAGGAAGAAAAGAAAAACCTTCACAATTTGGATCCGGCTCGATCAATAAAAAGGATGTGGTGGTGGATTTACCAAATTATGCAGCCTGACTATTATGGTTGATCTACAAAGGCTAGTTACGGTACGCGTTGTTGCTCCCTTGAATCCATGACTCGCATGTTTCGATTTCGAATATTGGTTCTATAATTTCTGTGATCTGCCGACTGGAAGGATGAGCGTGAACCCTTTTTTTTTTGGCTTTTCATTTTGTTTAGGTATAACAGAATTACATAACCTCATAAATCTTGCTACTGTTAGATTAATCCAATGGCTTATATAAAAGAGGTCTTCGCAGGTCCTTAAAGTTAACAAAGCTTTAAGCAACCATGTCAAACAATTCAAGAATATCCTTCTTTCCCTCTTGACAAACCATATGCAATTTATTTTCTATACAACTCCAACAATTTTCAGTATTCCCGCAAGAACAAATTTCACTATCATCTTCAAATGACAATCAAATCACTTGCATCTTCAAATGACAATAGCGAAGAAAGTTGAGGACTATAAAACCAATTAAGATTATGAGGAGTATTCCAACTTACTTATAAACCCATTAAAAGTCTCTCCTCTTATCAATGTAAGACTCATTCTCAATATGCACCTTCACATGTGGTAATTTTTTAAGTCCACGTGGAGAACACAACTTGGGTGATGTGGCCGTTGGGCTTCATACGTGAGATAACATGCTCTGATGCCAAAAAAGTTAGGGTTCTACAATAAAACAAATGACAATTTATTATCTACAACCCCAAATTTAAACGCTGCTTGATCAGGCATCAAAGCAACCCTAAGGTAGCCTTCTTCATAAGTTGCATCCCACCTTCAGTTGAAAATCAGAGTACACAACAAACAAATGGAATATAAAACTTTATTAACCGAAAACAAAAAATACAGAATTGCCGAAAAGGTTATATGAACCGAAGATGCTACATCTTGACAAAGATGTTTTTAACTACGGTACAAACCATCCTATTTATGAGAGAAAATGTAAGCAAACCCTAACTTAACAAACTTAACGAGCAAAACAAACAAACTTAACGGGCAAGAAATCATAATCCTTGGCCCACAAGAAAAACAATAACAGTCTTATTAAAACTAATTTTCCAACAACCCATGTCAAACTTATGGTGGTAAGCAACATGAGTTTGCCAACAAAAAAAAAAACAACGTGCAGACATTTGTTCCAAATCTGACTGCATCCGAAACTACATAGTTTCGACATTTAAAATATGGATTTGCATATGAACTTGTCTCTGAAATTGAAATCTGCATGGCTTCGACAATTTGTGCATATGCCCCCAGCATTTACATATGTTTTTGGTTGGCAAACTCATGTTGTTTACCACTTAAAGTTTGACGGAGGTTGTTGTAGAATTTGTCCTTTATAATCTTTTTACGATTTAATTTATTTAATTTTTAAAATTAAAAATGGGTGTACGATTTTAATAGAAACACTCAATCAGTAAAACATTTAGTTTCCTTTCATATTACAAGATTTTAAAGTCTTTGCTTAACACTGTCTCATTGTCATGGGTTTTATCACTGGTAGCAACATAATCAGGAAAAGACTGTTCTAAATCAAACTGATCTTCTATAATTGAAAAGAAGATACTTGACCAATCAATGCAAGATTCAATAGGTAAACAAAAGTGGAAAGTTGATTTTTGATAGCAAAAAAAAAAAAAAAAAATCCTGAAAAAGTCAGAAGAAAATCGGATTGAAAGAAAACCCTAAACCTAGCATATTATATAAGCCGCTCTAAAATCATATTGGTCGTCATTGACTTTGTCCTTGTTGAAAGCAAAGCTTAAGGATTTGCATAAATGGGGGGTTGTATGAGTAGCTCTGTACCGGCGTGGGCAAAGGGAAAAACTAGAAAATCATCGAAACCACCACGGTCAGAGCAGAAATCAACTGAAAATACGGTGGATATTCCAGAAATTGATGAACACAGCATGAATGAGATGGGAAAAGATAATGGCGAAGAACAAGGAGGCCCTAAGGATCAGCATGATGCTAGGGATGAAAATGGCATTCTGCCTCAGTTACAGACGGGTTTGCTTGAGGAGAAGGTATATTATATATAACCTTACACCTTTTTCAGTATTTATTATTATATTTTTGCAGCAACGACGTTACACAAAATTTAAAACTTGTTTATGCTTTGATTAATTAACTCATTAGACTAACACTATTAAGTAATATACACAAAGCGAACTCACCCTCTTCAGTGTCCAGTCCATAGATTAAATAAACTTTCTTTTAGTTTTTCCTCAATTTTTAACTTCAGACTACTGTTTCATTTTCTTTTGGTTATTGGTTCAATTTTTGCGGTATTATTTAAAAAAAAAATCGAGATGATTCAACCATGTTTTACTGTTTTTCTTTAGTATTTATATTGATTCCTTGTCCATCCTACAAAAGTAAGGCTTTAACCAGGATTATGTGTGGTTGTAAAAAATAAAATAAAAAATGCACTACATATTTGTGTTATTTCTCTAATAGAGATATGATCCACACACGTTGGGCCACTTAGTACTAGGGTAGTGATATTCCTCTTCACTTGTAAGTGAGAGGTCTTAGGTTCGATTCTCGCCAAAGGCTAATTTGAATCATATAATTGCTAGCCCATTATGAGGCTTGGCCCACTTCCCCACCCCCTTAGTGAGATTATATCCTCTTTTTTTTTTAAAAAAAAAGGGGGGATTTTGTTGTGTCAAACAAATAACAATATATAATCAATATATTTAGCTATTTGCATGTGGTCCAATAACCAAGTAGATGGGGTG
Source organism: Cotoneaster glaucophyllus (assembly GCA_036320875.1). Taxonomy (NCBI): domain Eukaryota; kingdom Viridiplantae; phylum Streptophyta; class Magnoliopsida; order Rosales; family Rosaceae; genus Cotoneaster; species Cotoneaster glaucophyllus. The sequence continues at coordinate 2,110,527 of CM070072.1, read as the reverse complement.
TTGGGTTTCCAGTATCTCGGGTTCATAACTTTTTCCTACCGTAAATTATTGTATTAGTTTCGAACCCTTTTCTCTCCTTTAATAATAAAAAAAAAAAAAAACCACATTTAGGTATTTTATATTCAAATTATTTAACATCTTCACTGATGTCTCCAATGAATTGACGTGGACAATGATGACATTTTTGTATTAGTTTTATGTGTTTCAAATTCAGAGAAAAATACAAGAACAAAAACCAAGTCTTATGTCACTAAATGGGATCGGTTGTATATTCATTCATAATCTTAATTCCTATGTACGTATATCCACTTTGTATATTTCAATTGGAACTTGGAACTTCCACAAACTGAAAACTGGGGTGTAATTTACTAATTTTTGAAATAGCAGGATGGTGAATTTGCAGCATATAACATAACCCTAGATCGTTCTACAAAGGTACTGGATACAATATCAGAAGGATCTGAAAGGTCTGATGCAACTAATGGGCCTCAAAGAGCATTGCCGATAAAGGAGACCGAGCCAGTTAATGGTGGAGATAAGATCTTGTTTGAGGAAGATCAAGTGGTTGTGAAGAACTAAAAAGTAACATTTTAGACTTATTGACGTTTGAACTGAATCAATTTTTTTATGTTTTGGATGTGACTGGATCCTGTTTGTGAATTTACCAATTCATTGGAACATTATTGGAAGGAAGAGGGCACCAGGACAATTATATTGAAATTAACCTTCTAAACTGTAGCTGCCACATCTCTCAGTTCCATTTAAAGGTTTGGATGAGATTAAAAAGATTTAAATAAAAAGAATAATATCGCATCAAATATCCCACCAATCTCACAAAGCCGAATCCCACTAAAAAAAATTAACTTTACCGGTTTGAGGTTATACTGTGAGCGCGATTGACAAAATGGACCCTTTGATGCTGTTTCTCTCTCGTGCCTGGATGGCTTTTTAATTGTCCGACGTCGATCCAAAAAAAAAATTTGCAATAATATTTTCTTTAAGGTTATGCTTGGATTAAAGATTTTCAAGTCAAGTGAATCACAAAATGTTGATGAGAGGATTATAAAATTTTTATTATAAAGGTATGCAAGAGGAATTTGCAAATCTCTCTCACATTCGTGACGCTCTAATGTGAATTTTCTAATCTCTCCTATTAACATTTTGTTATCCATTTCATACTAGATTGTGTTAGTATACCATGGGTCCATCACATGATGAAGGATGGTTAAACGTCTTCAGAGAACTAATGATAAATTGGAGAATACTACATTCAAGGGAATGTTAGGATAGAAAATGGTGAATTTTGACGGAAAAAAATATAAATCAAAGGTTTTAAATTCTAAAAAAGATGAGTTAAAAGTTGGAATGTTGGATTCAATCGATATGGCGATAGAAAAGGCAGTAAGAAATATTTTGGTGTCATAATTGGGTGCATAATATGTTGTTTTAATAAGAATCGTGAGCAAAATAGGACTCGTGTTAAAACCATGAGCCCGTCTGTTTAAGACCAAAAACGATAGTTTCAATTTCCAAAACATCATTTTAATGTAATAAAATCGGACTTTTAGTTTTCCGTCTGATTTATGTCATTTTCATTCCAAGAAGACCTCTGAACTTCCACAGGGCTGGGTTTAAGTGTATTTAAGCCTTTTGGCTTCTATTAGCTTTGTGTTGCATAAAATAATTAATGTAGTGGTTGGTTCATTTACCAAATACATTGGATCCTTTTGGAATTGCAAGTGGCATTAATCAACATGGGAAGTTGATCCCTTAAGAAGAGCATATATGGTCTTAAACAGGCTCCAAGACAGTGGAATTAGAAGCTCAACTCATTCATGGTGAGTAATGGGTACAAGAGAACTCGTGCTAATCCTATGTCTATATCACTGTTCTAAAAATCCCCGCCTAGCGCCGCGTAGGCCCCTCCTAGGCGCTAGGCGGCTGGTCACCGCCCCGATTAATGCCTAGGCCTTTGAAAATTAAGAAAGGGCGCCTACAACTGCTGAGGCGCCCGCCTAGACCGCCTAGACACCCACCTAGACCCGTCTAGCCCGCCCAGACCCGCCTAGGCACCCGCCTAGGTTGCAACTCATTTAGACAAAAAATAGTTTATTTTTTCCAATAAATTGTTAGACTTATTGAATACTTAAATGAACATACATTATAGAATTGTTCCTCATGTTTTCATTATATTCCAATACTTCATAATATATATGTCATTCTATTTTGTAATTTATGATGAAATTATATATATTTTAAGTATAAATAGATACTTATTTGCATGAAATATAATAGATTTACTTAAATCCGCCTAGTCCGCCTAGGCGCCCGCCTAGCCGCCTAGGCGCTAGGCCCCAGCCCGCCGCCCGACTAGCGCCTAGCGTCTTTTAGAACCTTGGTCTATATCAGACAATATTCTAAAGGTAGGTTCATTATTCCATTGCTATATGTTGGTGACATGTTGATTGTTGGTCAAGATGCTTCTGTGATTAGGAAGCTCAATGAAAAGTTATTGAAGTTCCTTGATACGAACGACATAGGGCAGCCAAGCAAATTTGGGCATGCAGATTATGCATGACAAAAAGTCCAAGAAGTTGTAGTTGTCACAAGAGAAGTATGTTGAATAGGTGATTGACATGTTCAACACAAAAGGAGCCAATCATATCAAGCTGAGCAAAAAGTCATGTAAAAAAACAAATGGAGAAAAGGAGAAAATGGCAGTTGTTCTCTACTCTTCGGCGGTAGGAAGTATCATGTATGCTATGGTGTGCAAAAACCATTGGGAAGCTATTAAGTGGATTCTCATATATTTGAAGGGAACTGTTAAGTGCTTGTGCTTTGGTGGTACCAAATCAATTTTAAAAAGGTTTACATATGCTGACAGGGAGGTGACCTTGCTGGTAGAAGGTCTACTTCTAGGCACTTGTTTACTTTTGCAAAGGGAGTTGTGTCTTGGCAATCCAAGCTGCAAAAGTGTGTTTCTTTGTCCACAACCGAGGCGAATACATGACCGTTGTAGAAGCATGCGAGGAGTTGTTGTGGCTGAATCATTTTCTCCAAGAGTTGGGTTTGAAACAAAGTGTTTATGTTGTTTATTATGATAGTCAGGGTGCTCTTGATTTGAGCAAAAAATCTACATATCACTCACACACCAAGCATATTGGTATTCAGTATCATAGGATTAGAGATGCCATTGAGAATAAGTTGATACAGTTGAAGAGGATTCATACTGATAATAATTCCTCAGACATGTTGATAAAGGTAGTCACTAAATCAAAGCTAAAATTTGCATTAAGGCAGCTAGGATGAACTCCAGGTAACTTTGGAGTCATGATTGGAGTTCATCCCTCATGGGCTGGAGGGGAAGATTGTTGGTATACCATGTGTCCAGCCCATGATGAAGGATGGTTATTTGGAATCTTTAGAAGACTTTAGAGAACTAATGATGCATTGGAGAATATTACCTTCAAAAGAATGTAATGCACTACAAGAAAAATGCCTTTTTGCGACAGTTTATTTGCGTCGGATTACACTGCCGTCGCAAATAAAAGGAAATTTGCGCGGCATTTGTTAGCGCGAAAATATTTGCGACGCTGCTATAAGTAATGTCGTAAATAGTGTCGCAAATAGTTATATATGTCGTCTTAAACAAATTGTTTGCGACGCCCCCACGACGGAGAGAGTTTGAGCGCGAACAAATTGAGCGCCCAGATGAAATAAAGCGCGCTCATTTTTTTCTTTTTCCCAACGCAGCCTTCATTCTCTCCCACAACCGTTTCCTTTTCCCTTACTTTCGATTCTGCTTGGAGAAATCAGAGACTCAATCGAAATTTTTGGAGTTATATCGAAGATTCCGGAGCACAATCGGAGTTCTTGTAAGCCACTACAACCATCTTCATCTTCTCTCTTTTCTGATTCTATAAGTCTTGCTAAGTGATTTCTAGGGTTTCTGTCGAGTGAATGTATTGTTGTTAATATGTTTACATGAATTGATTATATACTTGAGGGGTTAAAGAAATCCCTTGGTTTCAAGTTGATTGTTGAGTGAATATCCCCTGCTTTCAAGTTGATTGTTGAGTAAATATCGTATTTGCTTGCCGTCTCTTGCCTGGGGTTGGACCCTCCATCACGAACCAATAGTTGCTTGCCGTCTCTTGCCATGATTTGCTCTTGTAGATGTGTGTGGGAATGAGTTTCATGTTCTCAGTTAGAGAGAGAATATATATATTGTTTGTCGATCGCTCTCTTTTTCTGCAGATACACCCCTAAAAAATCAACCAACTACTCCAGCAAAACCTCTCCCTTTCAGCAGAAGCGGGTTAATTGCCCATTCCTAGCTAATTTTTAAGTTAGTTTATCTAATTTTAAGTGATAATTGATGGCAGACCAAGACCAATGGCATAATGAATATCTGCATCAGAACCTGCACGAACTCCTCCCTTCCTAGGAGATATATTCAAAGCCCTAGCACTGAAGTACCGTTGACATTGAAATCAGTTTCATATCATTTAGACAGCATAATGAATATTATGTAGTAAAACTTATCTTAGAAGTTCAGAATCATATAATAAACAAGAAACCCACAGCAAGCATACCTTCAGTATTCGTCAACCGCACATAATCAGTGAGAGAAATTTGACCAGATTCCTGAGAGTAGCATCATTTACAAAAAAAACATTATCCAAAAGAGCTTTCTGTGTTGAATTGAAGATGCAACGATCTGATCCTACAAGCTGCACATTGCAGAATCTATCTTAAGAAGCATCCATATTTTCATAAAACAAATTTGTTCACTATTAAGTTTAGGCGACTGAAAATTATAAGTACTCTAGTTGTCAAAATCTGGCTCTGAATACTGTCGAGGGACAACCATATACTTGTCATTTTATTTAGGGTAACTCCTTATACAAGGGAATAAATCACAACAGTACCAAGAGGCCATGCGGACCAAATCAGATAGTACCCAAAATAAGGTTGCAATAAGAACCTGCAGAACTCCCATTCAAATAGCAACTTGAATAGCTTTGTCATGCCCTGCTGCCCTTATAGGAGGACTCATGACATACATGAAACATAACATAGCTCTATTGATTGGCAGAACATAACATAAATTAATTCATTTATGTTTAGAGCCTGGATGTTGAGAGTTGTCTCACATTGGTGAGAGACAAGATTTGCTATGTGCTTATATGATCTTGGGCTACTCCTCATATTGCCAATTGGTTTTATGATAGAACCTCAATTTCATCATGGTATCAGAGCAAGGTTGTCCACGTGTGAAGCCCATCGGCCACACGCGCTCCACGTCACCCAGTTGTTGTCCACGTGTAGGCTTGAAAATCTGCCACACGTGCGGGGGCGTGTTGAGAGTTGTCCCACATTGGTGAGAGACAAGATTTGCTATGTGCTTATATGATCTTGGGCTACTCCTCATATTGCCAATTGGTTTTATGATGGAACCTCAATTTCATCACTAGAGACGGCTCAAATAGGGATATTTGCTTTCTGGAATTTATTCATTGCCACCAAGACCAATGGCAACTCAATCAAACCACCAGCTCCACCACCGCCCTACCTACTACCAAACATGTGAACTCATTTAAGATAGTAGACCAGCTTGCTTCCCTTCCCTCCAATCCAAATTTATCCACAAACCAGAGTATTATTTTAAACTGATGGCAGACCAAGAGTAGGTATAGCTTGAAAACTTGGTTTGGATTGTCAACCTTTTTGGGTTACCTTCACTACTGAAGATTAATAGATTGTTTCTTTTGTAGTTCATTTATTTTGGATTAACTATAGAGATCAGATCAAGGGTGCTTCATTCTTAGCTTGGTACGTTTTCTATCCACCCTTTAAATAAAAATTTGATTAAGTTTACTTACTTTCTTTGTATGCTTTTCTACATCTTGTTGTTTTTCTTGTTATAAATAACTACCCTTTCTTAATGGATAATATAAGGTATTGTTTCATTATTTTCGGATGACATTAGGTATGGACAAGAGTTGGATAGATTTAAATGACAGGTTGTTTGATCAATTTAAACATGGACTTGAACATTTTTTGGAGTTTGCATTTGATAACAACAAAGGTCATACAAGGATTTATTGTCCTTGCAAAAAATGTTACAATCGGTACTTTGTTACAAGGGAAGTAGCAAGAGCTCATATAATAGTTGATGGGTTTATGCCAAATTATAGAAATTGGATTCATCTTGGAGAAACAAACCAACCATTATATTCAGAACAAGGTATTGGGAATAATACTCCATCAGCTTTTGTTGATGATATGTTTGGAATGGTACAAGAGGCATTTGGCCATTCAAATGTGGATCCTAATATGGAGAATGATCAGTCAACAGAAAATGAACACAGTGAGGGGCCAAATGATGAAACTAGAAAGTACTTTAAATTGCTACAAGATGCAGAATGTCCTTTGTATCCAGGGTGTGAAAAGTTTACTAAATTGGTATTCATTGTTAGGCTATTACACAAAAAGGTACTTGGTGGCTGGACAGATAGTTCAATGACAATCTTGTTAAATTTTCTGAAAGAAGTTTTTCCCAATATAGACGTACCAGATTCTTATAATGATGCTCGAAAGATTACGGAAGGCCTGGGCTTCACATACGAGACATGGGATGCATGTCCTAATCATTGTATGTTGTTTAAAAATGAGGATGAGAAGCTTGAATCATGTGACATCTGCCACACATCCAGATACAAGAAATTTGAAGGCCAAACTAACAATGGTGGTAGTGGGGATAAAAAAAATACCTGCTCAACAAGTAAGATATTTTCCATTGAAGCCAAGATTGCAAAGAATTTTTATGTCTTCCAAAACTGCTTCGCTTATGAAATGGCATGCCGAGGAGCGTATTAATGATGGTGTGCTAAGGCACCCTGCTGATACACCTGCATGGAAAGCTTTTGATGCTAAGTTTCCAGATTTTGCTAGTGGAATTCGTAATGTCAGACTTGGTCTAGCATCAGACGGTTTCAGCCCATTTAGAACAATGTTCAAACCTCATAGTACATGGCATGTTATTCTAATGCCATATAATTTGCCACCATGGATGTGCATGAAGCAACCATTCTATATCTTGTCTACTCTGATAGATGGTCTGCACGGACCTGGTAATAACATTGATGTATATTTACAACCACTGATTGATGAGTTAAAGGAATTATGGCAAGAAGGTGTACTTACTTATGATGCCTCGACGAATCAAATGTTTAAACTATACATGCTACATTACTTTGGACTATCAATGACTTTCCTGCATACGGGAACTTATCAGGGTGGAGCACTAGAGGTGAAAAAGCATGTCCTTGTTGCAATATGAACACTCGGTCTCGTTGGTTAACTTATGGAAGAAAGTATTGTTACACAGGTCACCGTCGGTTTTTACCTACAAGTCATAAGTTTCGAAGAGATAAAGTGTCTTTTGATGGCACACGAGAATGGGGACGTGCTCCACAAAAAATTTCAGGTATTGAATCAAACTCAACAGCAGCCACCGATTACAAGGCGTACACAGTTTCAATTAGAGACACAGCTACAACAAAATCTATCTGCCTCTAGTCGTGAGGATGGGCCTTTGGCGACTCCATTAGACCAAACAGGTTTGCAATGCTAAATGACCATTAATTTTTCTAGTTTTTTATTCTATCATTCAAATTATATTTTTCTTATAATGAATAATTTATAGGTGAAAATCAGTCTGAAGGTATTAGGAAAGGTCGTGGTGCTGCTCTTTCTATCTCAGAGTGGGGAACTGGAACAAAAGTTCATATTGATTTTGATACTAAATGGAAGCCAATCAAAGAAAATGCAACCAAGTTTAGTGGACAACTTGGAATTATAGCAAGAAATGGTCAAAAGGTTCCTCTAACATATCTTTCATGGACTGAAATGCCTGATCATGTATTAGATGATATTTGGAAAGAAGTCACGGTAAACAACATGCACTTACAAATTTTACTAATTTTACTCAGATGCACAAGTCTTCATTTCATTAATAGTTATCATCTAATAATTGCAGGATAACACAGATGTCCCTGATGCATATAAATTTCATTGCTTAAAGGTTATTGGCAATAGATGGAGGGATTGGAAGTGTCGGGTTAAGCAAAGATGGTATGACGCATACTGAACGATGAACAACGTTTATCCTTCACTCCTCCTCAAGTCACTACAGATCAATGGACGACACTAGTAAAGTATTGGGGCCTCCCGAATGTAAAGGTAAATTAGGAAAAATTACATTTTAAGTTTATAATAGTGATGAATTATGGTTGCTTTAAACATGTGTAGGAATATTCTGAGGCAAATAAGGCTAATCGCGCACATGGAGGTGCTCCTCATCGGACTGGTCGTACTTCAATTGCTCAATTGAAACATGAGGTCAGAACACTAGTTTTGCATTTGCAGTGAGTAATAAGTTATATATGATTGTTTTGATTCCAATCTTATTTCATTGGACCGTTTGGATATGGCATTAGAATTGGTTTTTACTTACTGTTATTTTCAAGTTAGATGAGAACAAAATCCTTCATTTACATGAGTCTAATTTTAACATATTAGTTAACAATAACATTTGAATGCATAACGTTGCAATTATTTGATTTTAATTTGTTTTCATTGCCATGATTGTATAGGGGATTTTGGGGAGATAAATATAAGATAATTATTTCTATTCCGTAATCGAATTCCTCGTTCTTCTAAGTGTTTGATGGCTAAGTATTGCTTAATTTTCTGACATCAGTTCGAAAGCCTTACGAATTTGTTGCCCGGATCTCTGGGATTTGCTTGGGATGGGTCTTGTGGTTGTTTGTGTATGAATTTTGTGCTTAGAAGACTTTATTCAAAATGTGGAACAAATAAGTTACAGATAAACTAGAAATTCACATTGATGAACCACCTGTGCATAAAATTCAGATGGTTTCGGAAACCCGTTACTTCTTAGAGTTGCTCCCAAACAAATCAAACTCTATGGTTTATAGTCATTGCTTCTCAAAACCGCTTCCATGTAAACCAAACTCTGTGTTATGTTTCTAGGTGCATATGTTATTAATGTTACCTCGATGAATTGTTATTTTGTCTTTGCAAGATTTTCAGAGAACTTAGTAACCTCATCTCAATGAACTGGTGTTTTCAAACATATGGTTTCATTTGCTCAACGGAAAGTTTTTATTTTCTCCATTTAACAGTTTTCTTTACTAACTTGATTAAACATTGTGTGCTCTTAAGATGAGAGAGAAGGGAGAGAAAACGGATTGGTTGAGCATGTTTATAAAAACAAGAACAAAGAAAACAAAGAATGATGACAGAGACCTTTTCGATGAGGAAAGTGGCGGCATTATTGTAAGTATCAGTTAGTTTATTTATTTTTCACTCAAAGTAAAAACTTTGCATATTCACATCCTTTTGATTAGTTGGGTTGTGCATTATTTTTATCTTTTGGTCATTTGAACTGGTTGGGTCATGTTTTGTAGAATCAATTTAATCAATGCTTGGAAGAAAGGGAAGAGCATGAGCAAGATGAGGATTATCGAGAGGAGGTGTTTACTAGAGTTATGGGACCTGATGCACATGGACGTGTTCGCATGTATGGAACAGGTATAACTCCATCCCAAGTGTTTGGTCAAAGTTCAAGATCTTCCAATGTTAATGAGGACACCATACGAGAAGAGATAGAAAGACAATATAAGACTAAGATAGATGATCTTAAGGCTAAGCATGAATATGAAATTCAAGATCTCCGATCCAAGTATAGTGAAGTCAGTTCGAAACTCCATCTCGTGATGACTCATATTGGTTTCCATGTTAACACATCACCAAGCGGAAGTGCACAGGTATATAAATTCGAATGTGATTTTGTTCTCCTTTCAATTTATATTAGAATAAATTAGTGTGAAAATTTGAGCAATTTTGATTTCTATTTGTCGTTTTGGTGTTAAATATAGGCTCTAAATACATCAAGCCATCTGCAAGAAACATATGGGAGTAATGAGCAGCAACCTCAGTTAGACCCAGAAGCATAGAAAGAATTGCTTTCATAAAAGGTTTGTAAAGAAAACATTATACTAAAGATTAAACTTTTAATTGACACATGTTATTGATGGTACGTAATTCTTATTTTTCAGGTTTGCATGGAGATTGTGATGAAGAGTCTTGATCATAATTAAAACTCTTGAACTATGTTGGAGCATATTTGAAAGGAAAAAAAAATGTTCATAACTTTTGGGACAAGATTATTTATATTTGACTCTAGTAGGATTATGTATTGGGATATGCGGATGATGTACTTTCAATGTTATTAGGAATTCTAAAAGCACAGTTCTTTGATTCATATATCATTTTACTTTTGAACTTAGAATGATTGTGAATAAGATTATAAATTGCAACCCAATCTTTCACTGAACAAATATGATTTCCAACCATTTTGTATTTACAATAAAAAAACTGCAGGGATAAAAGCATTTACGACGTGTCAAACATGTCCCAAATATTTTGTTTAATTCCACCATCAAAGCAGTTGCGACGCTAACTATTGTGTCGCAAAGCTGTCGTAAATAAACTTTGTGACGCTTGTAATTCGTCGCAATAAGTTGTGAAAACTTTTGCGACATGGGTTTGTTGCGACGCTATCACAAGTGTCGCATGACCGTCGTTAAAACGCATAAACGACGCTTTCATGACTTTACACGACGAGTTTTTAGCGTCGTATTTAACAAGTTTTTTTGTAGTGATGGTCGGTTCATTAACCAAATACATTGGATCCTTTTGAAATTGCAAGTTGCATTAATCAAATATGGGAGCTCTATGTAGTGCATGAATATATAGAATTCCAAGCTTTATTCATTGGATGATGCATGAATGTTTTGACTTCCAATGTTAATGGTGGAGTTAATTCTTTGATTCACTAGGATAACCTAAAGAGAAAATGTTAAAGAGACTCTTGTAAAGTGAGACTCTTCATGGATTCTCCGTCATCTTCATATTTTTGGCACAATGAGATGGAATTGTGTAAAAAAATGAGGTGGCGGAGAGTTTATTGAGAGTCCCACTTTTGAGAGAGTCTCCTTAGCATTTCTCTAATCCAAAAGCAAGCATACAACTTCAAAAGAGAGAGTGAGAGTTCTAAGAGTTGTTCCACTCCAAGGCTTAGAGTGAGAGTGTTCCACCACAAATTGTGCGAGTGAGATTTATAGTGCGAGAAAGAGTGCGTTATACTTTCTTGTATCCATTAAGCCAAAGGCTTGGTAAGATTGTCCTTGCATGTACCGAATATTTTGATATAGTGAAAGATAATTGCTGCCCCATGGACGTAGACACAAATTGCCGAACCAACAAATATTTGGTGTATATTTTTCTACTTTATTTTGTGTTTTTCTCTATTCTGTAGTACCATCGATCGTATCAGATGGACTTCGACCCCTTGAATTTAGAAATTGCTCGTCCAAACATAACCTAAACATTTTGGGGTAGGTATTATTTATGATGAAATTGAGGTTCCACCGTAAAACCAATTGGCTATATGGGGAATAGCCCAAGACCATATAAGCACATAGCAAACCTTGTCCCTCACCAATGTGGGACAACTCTCAACATGCCCCCGCACGTGTGGCGGATTTTCAAGCCTACACGTGGACAACAATTGGGTGACATGGAGCGCGTGTGGTCGTTGGGCTTCACACGTGGACAACTTGCTTTGATACCATGATGAAATTGAGGTTCCACCATAAAACCAATTGGCTGTATGGGGAATAGCCCAAGACCATATAAACACATAGCAAACCTTGTCCCTCACCAATGTGGGACAACTCTCAACAATTTATCCCAAACCCAGTGCCACATATCAAACCCTGATTTGAATTTAAGTTGTTGCTCTAATTAAAACGAAAAAGAGAAACAGTACAGCACCGATTTTGTATCTAGTTTTTAGCCTCCATGTGGTACGTAGGTGGTGACGTGGGGAACGACCAAAGAAGCCAGAAGCACCGAGAGCTCTAAATTCTCTCAATTTCAATCAATACCCAATTCACTCCTTAATTTCTTCCTTTACCACTCAAACCCTCTCTCTCTCTCTCTCTCTCCTCTCTCTCTCTCTCTCTCTCTCTCTCTCTCTCAGTGTGTGTGTGTGTGATATTGGTGATCGATGACGATGGGTACTGATCAGACATGCAATGCTTTGCATGGGTTGAAGCCAGTGTTGTTAATGGTGGTAGTTCAGTTTGCATTTGCAGGAGTTAATGTTCTCTACAAACTGGCCGCTAACGACGGAATGAACTTAAGGATTCTTGTTGCATATCGCTTCATCTTTGCAACCGCCTTCCTTCTTCCTATTGCTCTTTTCCTTGAAAGGTGATCATTTGCAATTTTGCACCTCTCCTTTCTTCTTATACATAATATAACTTTCATTTTGTTTTTCCATAGAAGTATTCAGTGCCTTATAATTGCTAATTGTTGTTATTTTGTTAATCTTTTTGTTTCTCACCAAAAAAAAAAATTTTTTTTTTCATATTATTGTCTAGCTGGTGCTTTCTCTATTCGTGCTCTCTCTTTCTCTGAAAAGTAGCTGCATAATCTTTGCTGATGCATTTACAGTAATGTTTGAGAACATTCAATAAGTTCATAATTGACTTAAAAACCCTGTGCAAACTCCAAAACAAAAAGGAGAAAAGCAGAGAGAGCAAGCAAACCCTTTCTGCTACTTTTTGAAAACAGTTAACTGGTCTTTATTTTCGCACGCAGGAAGAGCAGGCCAAAGCTCACATGGATGGTACTCTTGCAAGGATTTTTGTCTGGCTTGTTCGGGTAAGTACGTAGCGTATCCGTGTGCAATTGTCTTTCTTCCAAATCATGATCTCCTCCTAGGTTATAATTGGAAATAAAATTTGTATGGGGATTAAGTAATTGTAATAGTATAAAGCTATATATTTATATTTCTTGGTAAATATTGGTTGTGCATGCTGTTGATATTAGTGGTTACAGTTGGTGGTCCACTAGAAGTGTCCACAACTTTTTTACGTGACTCTGGCGCCAATAAATTTTTGATCTTTCTAGGCTTCATAAAGCAGCATCTACAGTTTTCCCATTTAAAAAAAAAATTAAAAAAACACAAAAATGACAGCGTACATCATATCGCCTCATGTTAATAAAATAAAGAAATGAGCTAAATTTTTTTATATTGTCTTTATTTCAACAATAATATTATTCTTATTATCTAAATATACGACAATTCTACATCATCTGATGTGGCGTGTGAGATTGACAGACACGAAAATTAAAAACCATCTTGTGGCAATTGAGATGGATAATCATATCAATAAAAAAAACTCAATTTTTCATTAATTAATAAAAAAAAAATTAGAAATCAGTCAAAACCTAATTTTTAGGTTTTATAGTCCCTCTTTGCATCTTCCTCCCTCTCCTCTCTCTCCATCGTTATCTTGCTTTTTTTTTTCCTCCAGATTGTCATCCATGTCCATAGAAATCATCTTCAAACTCGGGATTGATATAAATTATATCAATAATAGCTCTCAAAATCATTTTCCATTGTTTCCTGTATTTTTAATGGTGGAACAAAGGGAAAACTCTTGTTGGCAAAATCTTGTTGTAAAGTCAACGAACATGAAAGCTTCATAAATCTAAACAAGTAATATATACAAAAAGTAGTGAGGCGTGATGGATTTCTGAAACATCATGAGCAAAAAGTTTAGGGCAACAGACAAATAATATCTCATAGGAGCAACAAGGATAAGAAATTAAAAAATAAAAAAAAATAAAAAAAATAATTCAGAATCAACAACCAAAGAAAGTGATGAAATAGTGAGGCGCGCTTGCTGGGGCAGAGCGCGGTGCACGTGGCATGGTGAATCCCTTATAACAATCTAATTCCACGCATGTAAAATAGCAAATGCCCAAGGTGATCCGTCGCTGCAGAAGGAGGGGGTGGAGAACCGATAAAGGGTGACAAGGAAGGTGACAATGGAGAATGGGGAGCCGAGAAGGGAGGACTGAGGAGTATGGTTTGATTAATTTTTATATTATTTTATTAATAAAAATTTGTCCACCCCAGCTGCCACGAGGATAATTTTTAATTGACGTGGCTGTCCGCTTCCATCTGCCACATCAAATGCTATGTGACGGTGTACCAATATAAGTTGTTCTAAAAAGAAAAGTAAAAAGAAGCATATATGCTAAAATCATATCTTTAATGGATTTTTTCCATGTATTTAAATGACTATTAAGTAATTAACATTAATATTGCAGTGGATCGTTATCACAAAATTTGTACATTGAAAGCTTAGCCTTAACATCGGCCACATTTGCTTCTGCCATAGTCCAACTCGTCCCAGCCATTACTTTCATCTTGGCCATCACCTTCAGGTAAATATATACATATTTTCCTGCTTTATTATTATTTAGAAAGAAAAAAAAAAGAGTAATAGTCTTTGGACTTGAGCCTAATTGAAGATTTGGACTTCAAATTAAAAGTTTGTGAGTATTGTTCTTGTACTCGTCTCAGTGTGGAGCAATTATTCATTTCAGTAACACATTTGAACTTTTGTCCAAGTTAAAAGGTTTTAAAAGGTAATAAGGGATGAAGTTTTAACGGAGTTATCCTAAATAACCATCAGATACTTTGACCTAAATTGATCAAGGAGAATGAGCAATGGAACTAAGAAAACTAATATGATAAGAAAGAAATACAATCAATGAGAAATTGAAGGCAAATTAAGCATGAAAATGTAGATAATTGATGATATTTAACATTTTTATTATTAACATTAATCATGATCATTTTTCTTAGGCTGGAAACCTTGAGTTTGAGAAGCCTGGCAGGGAAGGCAAAGATGTTAGGAACATTAATGGGAATAGGTGGAGCAATGCTTCTGACCTTTTATAAGGGTGTGGAATTCAACATATGGTCCACGCATGTTGACCTTTTACACAGCCACTTGGCATCGTCACCGCATACAGACTCTGGTAATCGACTATTGGGTTGTCTACTAGCCTTGGGAAGCTGCTTGTGCTACGCTACATGGCTCATTATCCAGGTTATTTTCTAACCAAAGTTTCTAACCCACCATTTTATTTTGGTTATATTTTTAGGTAACCTTTAACTAATGAAGACTAGGAAGTCATTCTATGAGCTCTTTATAAAATTTATATATCAATTATGCTCTCCAGTCTTCATCCTGTTACTAGGAAGCTATTCTTGGGTGTAATGGGGTGGACATAATGTTATTAGGAGCTCGTTGGATATGCTTGCGGCGAACACCAATCGCATTAATATAGGATTTCCTAGATATTAGACATACATTCCTAATTGGGATTCAATTACATTTTTCTTTCTTGAACAACAAGTAGGTCTCTGTCGACAAGACGAATCTCGCCTGCAAATCCGGGGATATCAGAAGCACTTAGTTTTGATACCTTGATTTGAGGGGACCAATCTGAGGAGCCTGATGCGCTCCGAACCACCCACTTCGAAGCTTGCTGGTCATTCCGGGCACTCTTAAGTGCCATGTGGTGGAGTCCCATAAATTATATATGGTTCCACATAGTAGAAAATCAATATAGGATATCAGTCTCGTATTTAATAAAACCATTAATCTCTCGTAGCAATGAAGAGGATAATTTATAAAGCCAAAGCTAATGTCCATACAAGAGATTGGCAACTCAAGTAGTTAAGAGCGCTTATCATTATACTGAAGCTTTTTCTTCAAATTTCTCCTCCTCCAACATCTCTTGTGAACAAAACAAAAAAAATCTTAATCTCTGTGGCTTTTTGTTTAGGTATAAATAATTGATGTGGAAATAGATGAAATATTAATGAAGAAGAGGATTTTTATTTATAAATAAATTAGCATTTCTCTTCCTATAAAATTTCCTCTTCATCTTTTCACATGATAGTAGTATTTATATATTGGATTTATTTAGCTAATTATTTGTTTTCTGCAATTCATAGACTAAAATGAGTGTGACATACACTTGCTATTATTCAAGCACTGCTCTGATGTCAGCAATGGGGTCAATCCAGGCCGTTGGGTTTGCCCTGTGCAAGGAGAGGGAGTGGAGCCAATGGAAGCTAGGTTGGAATATTAGGCTTCTAACAGCGGCATACTCGGTACCTCACACTCTTCTTCTACTAGCTAGTGCTTGTTTTTACAATTTCGTTATCGTTATCTAGATATACTTGAATTTGATTACCAATTATTAATAATTGAATCTAGCTATATATGTTGGCGACTTTATGATGTAGGGAATTATGGCCACTGGGCTAAGTGTGACATTTATTGCTTTGTGCATACACATGAGAGGCCCTTTGTTCGTATCTATTTTCAACCCGCTCATGTTGGTGCTCGTTGCCATCGTTGGGTCTTTGATATTGGATGAGAAGCTACATCTTGGAAGGTATGTATGTACTCTTGACTGTAAAAGTTGATTTTCGCATTCTAAAACAGCCCTTTGCATTTTTCTCGAATAATACCAGTTTTGTTAATTGATATTGCTCTAATTTATCATTAATTATACTCTAAAATATGTATATTACTTATACATGTTCTTGCTTGTCTTTGAGTTTACTATTTTCGTGTTGTTTGTTTAATTGGAAATATATAACAGCGTTTTGGGAGCAGTATTGATAGTGATTGGTTTATATGCGGTGCTGTGGGGCAAGGGCAAAGAAATAGAGAAGATGAGTAGTACAGTTCCATCAACAAGCTTTCACCATCAGGATTCTGGCTCAATTGATGTTGTGATAATGTCTCCAGATAATAATAAAGGCAACAGCAACAACACTGAGAGCTTAACAAATAATAATGCGTCAAAGGCTACTAGTTCTGCAGTCAGCATGATTCGTTAATTCAAAGAAAGGGGGGGAGGAATTAAAGAGACTTTTAATTATCGAACTAGCCAAAACAAGTGATAGATCAGGTATTAATAATTATTAGATTTCTTTTAGCAATATTGTATATAAATATCCATATATATTGCTCATTCTGCCACCTTAAAGTCAATATTTTAACCATTTAAATTTTAAATTAAGCATAAATATATATTTTTTTCTTTTTATGTTAAATAAAAGCCTAAAGTCTATGTCTCGGTAGAGGAGACCGGGTTATTAAGGAATTTTAAATCCAAGATTGAAGAAGTTAGGTTCCACCATAAAATTAAAGGAAAGCTAATGAAAGGGGCTTCAAAATTTTGAGTTTTAACCAAAAATTACTTAATAACTTTAGTTAATGATAAGGACAAGAGATAAAAAAAAAAAAAAAAAAAAAACAAAAACAAAAACTTATTCAACCCAAAGCACGTGCTCACGCGAGCAATGCGAAAGCAAGCATCTACCAATTCAACAGAAAACTAACAGTGCAAAAGCAGCACACAAATTACTTTTTAAATATTTCATTGGGAAGGAAAAGGTTCAGAGTGAGAGAGAGAGAGAGAGAGAGAGAGAGAGAGTGAGTGAGACTGTGAGGGTAGAGAGAAAAGGCCAACCAAATCCATTCAAACGACATCAACAAACCCCAAAATTTTTTAGAGAGAGAGAAATTTGAGATTAAAAAAATATATTGCCGACATCAATACATGACTACCACTTAGCCCTACACGTGGGGTAGCCTCTCATCATCACCCCATGTTCAAATTATGGAATTCTTTATTAATTTTAACCCTAAACAACTAAAACCTAAAAATAAAAAATATTAGATTATGATCCTCAATGAAAGCACATTAGCTTTTCTGATCTTTCATTTATGTTTTTGTTGTTAATTTTGTATTGAATAATTTTAGAAAGTCAAATAAATTGTTTGAAGAAATGTTAAAGAACAAATAGGAATGTGAAAATCATTATTCTAACTTTGTAAGAATATAAGTATTATTGCCAGTGATTCATATGATAATGAGAAGAGAGCTTCAAATTTTGAACCTTTTAGTGTTCAATTTATAAAATAGTGATAGTGCTAGTGTTCGATTTTAAGAAATAGTCAATGTTTAGTTTATGAAATAGTTAGTTTTTGGTTTAAGTAATAGTCAGTGTTTAGTTTATGAAATAGTGACAATACTAGTTTACAAAATAGTGATAATACTAGTGTTTAGTTTAAAAAATAGTCAATGCTTAGTTTACGAAATAGTGATAATACTATTACTTGGTTTAATAAATAGTTTATTTAGTTTACGAAATAGTGATAGTACTAGTGTTAGGTTTAAGAAATAATCAGTGTTTAGTTTACAAGGTATTCGATTTAAGAAATAGTTAGTGTTTAGTTTAAATAGTAATAGTACTAGCATTCAGTTTAAGAAATAGTCAGTGTTCAGTTTACAAAATAGTCCATGTTTAGTTCAAGAAGTAATGATAGTATTAGTGTTCTATTTAATATATAGTTAGTGTTTAGTTTAAGAAATATTGTTCAGTTTAAGAAGTAGTCAATGTTCGGTTTAAAAAATAGTGTTCGATTTAAGAAGTAGTCAATGTTCAGTTTAAGAAATAGTGACAGTATTAGTGTTTATAAAACTGAATAATGAAAATTTTCTTTATTTTTGATCTTATAATATTATTATTTAGTTTGTTCTAAAACAATTGAAAGAATAGTCAAATAATAAAATAATAAAATAAAAATAAAAAATAAATTGTTTATGGAATGAGGTGAAAGGAGAGAGAAGAGTGGGGAGAGATGAAAAAAAAAAAAGTTGATGTGGATGAGTGAGGTGAAATGAGAGAGAAAATTGATGGGAATATGTGAAAGAGGGAGAGAGAAAGAGGTTGAATGGTTAAGTGAGGGAGTGTGTGTATGTGTGTGATGTGACGCGCGGTCCCGTATATTAGCAATTTTATTTATTTATTTATTTTTGTTATTATGTAAAACTTTTGTCATTTTCATTAAAATTTGAACCATTTTTATTAAAGTTTAAGCTCTTTTTATTAATAAAGTTAATAGATGGTTTTTGGTTAATTAAAAGTTTTGAAAAACCCTTTTCATTAAAGCTCCCTAAAATTAATTGATAATATGATAAGTAGTCAAACTACTTATAAGCACATCACAGGTAACGTCCATTTTCTCATCAATGTGACATTCATTCTCAACACACCCCCTCACGTGTGGCAAATTTTTTAACCCTAACACGTGGACAGCACAACTTGAGTGACATGGAGCACTTGTGACTGTTAACACGGTAATGTACCGAACCGAAGTTTTCTGGTATGGTATTGGTATTCGATAGCATTACCACAATATTACCATACCGTACCGAAAACTATAAATATATATTAATATATATTTAGTGTTTAGTACATGAAGTATACATATAAAATAATATATATTTAATGAGTGTCAATTACATGAAATCTATTGGGATTTGTGTTGGTGTGCTGCTGCCTGTGCTTCTTGCCTGCAGTTTTTTACTGCTTGTGCTTGCTACCTGCTGGCTTCAAGTAGGATTAAATCATCTGAAATATATGAATTAGTTACAGAGTTGATGAAAAAAAATTGAAAAAAGTTGGCCCCAAATTGGGTTAATGAAAAAAAAAATTCAGATTTTGGCCAAAAAAAATGATCCAAAACAAAGTGGTAATTACCATGACCGAAGTATTTGACACATCGAACTTCGGTAATACCCAAAGTTTAGCATGGTAATAATGATTGATTTTGCAATATCAAAAGTTTGGTATGGTAATTGGTACAGAAGTTTTGGTACGGTAACCGTACCGGAACCACCCCTAAAATTAGCTTTCCACCCAGCTGTAATGGCCACTTTTCTCTCTCTGTGCGCATTGGTCACATTATAGATTTTTTTTTTTTTTTTTTTTTTATAGAGTCACATTATAGATCTATCTGAGTTACTTTCATAACTCATTAGATGACAAGATTAAGGAAACAATTGAGGTGGATGCGCACCTGATTATGCACGTCTCTCAGATCAACTCCAAAAGCTATCTTTATATGCGCACAAGAGACAATGTGAAAAAGAAAGAAAAACCCCAATTTCCATTTATTATCGTTCACTAGTTTAATTGAATCCTATAAATGGATCTTTGAGAGCAGTATACAACCTTCCACATTTGACCAAAGGGTGTTCAAATTATTACTAGTCTGGAAAGGTTTTTTCAAACTAAATTAACACAAGTTAAAGAAACCTTTTCAAATGCCTCGCAAATCATGATTCCTCTTCTACTATTTTTGTTCGGTGGGAATTTCATTTTACCGGATTATCATTGTCACTATGTAGGGTTTCCACACTACCGCTTTAGATATGTTATCTTTTGTTGGGCTTATTATATCTTGTATTGGTTGTTGGATGTTTTGTTTTTATGATCAAGGTTAGGCTTTATGTCTCCCTTAAAAGCTTTTATTTTCTTTCTTTTTTAATAAAGCTACCTTAATATTGTTACTTCCTATGATAACAATGCTGAAGTGAAATTGACTTTGTGGTTTTACCAAAAAAAAAAAAAAAAAAAATCCTTTCCAGATGTTAAGATCGGAAAATGGACAAATTGAGAAATCGTCCCTCACACGAACCTACGGAAGGCTTTAACATGCAAATACTAATAACTAGAGAGATGTTGCCCGACGTAACAAGTGGACATAATTGTGACCATCGGTACAATACACGCGTAATCTTTGAGAAGAAGTTCACTTTGCATGGTTCTCTCAGCCGTACAAGTGGGTTCGACAGTGGCATCTGCCAGCTATTCACACTTATAACAGAGCGTCAGCAAGCTAGTTCTCACGACTCTAATTACTCTCTTTTCGGAAACGTAGCCAGGATTTGAAACTCTGGTGGGTTAGCTGGATATCTTAGATAGAGAGAGATACGACGGGCCGCAGAAACAGATGTGTTGTAGTACTAGTGCAGTGCAACGGTTGAAGCCAGTCATGATGATGCTGGTGGTTCAGACGGCATATGTAGTGATGAATATATTTTACAAACTAGTAGCAGAGGTTGGAACGAATTTCACCATCCTTATTGCCTACCGTAACCTGTTTTCTGCAGCCCTAATGCTTCCTCTTGCTCTTACATTTGAAAGGTTCATTAATGATCATGATCTCTTCCAAATTGATATATGATAACGCTGTCTCTCTCTCTCTCTCTCTCTCTCTCTCTCTCTCTCTCTCTCTCTCTCTCTCTCTCTCTTTCATCTCTTTCTCTGTCGTTCATTTAGCTATAATGATCATGCTTGTTTAACACATAAACTAACAGGAAGAGCAGACCCAAACTTACAGTAGATATCCTTGTTCATGGTTTTGTCTCCGGATTATTGGGGTAAGAATGCTAAAACACATTCAAAAGTTATTGATTTTCCTTTATGTTTCTTTATTAATCAGATATTTCAATCGTTTTATTGGATTTATTTCCTAGCATGTTTTTTTTGCTCTTGTGTATATAAGTTATTCCGAGATAAACAAGAATTTCTACCATTAAAATTAGGGTTTATATCACAAATGGTCCCTGAAATTGACCCCATCAATCATGATGGTCCCTGAAATTGAAAATCGATCAATGTAGTCCCTGAATTTTAACTCGCGAATCAATGTGGTCCTTCTGTTAGTGTTCCGTCCAAATTAACACTAAAAAAAGGTTAGAGAACCAATTTTTCATGGTAAAATGACCAAAAAAAGGTTAGAGAACCACTTTTTTTTTGTTTTTATTTTAGTTTTAGCACCAAATCCATGAAAAATGGAGAGAAAAGTGAAGATGGAAAAAAGAAAAGATAGGTAGTAAGTAAAATTATAAGTAACAGGTTATTTTTGATCATTTTACTATGAAAAATTGGTTCTCTAACCTTTTTTTAAAGTTAATTTGGACGGAACACTAACAGAAGGACCACATTGATTCGCGAGTTAAAATTCAGGGACTACATTGATCGATTTTCAATTTTAGGGACCATCATGATTGATGGGGTCAATTTCAGGGACCATTTGTGATATAAACCCTTAAAATTAAGTTGATGTGTTTTAATTAACTAATTTATTTCAAAAAAGATGCATTTTTAATCCAATTTTATAAAATCTTAGCTTTTTAATTTTTTACAAACACCCACAATCGTAACTTATCATCTAATCATGCTTGCACTAACCAAAACATTCAAAGAAAAAATAGAGTAGTGATTTTCACACTCTTGTTTTCATCTTCTGTTGCAGTTATCTACTTTTTTTTATTGTCCCTTGAGTTTTTATTTTTATTTTATTATTATTTTAAACAAATACAAATTAACGCCTCTATATATGTTGAATTATTGCAGGGCAACATTGACACAAAACTTATACATAGAGAGCTTAGCCTTAACATCAGTAACGTATGTCGTAGCCTGCAGCAATCTTATTCCAGTCATCACCTTCATCATAGCACTATGTTTTAGGTACTTGTATACGGAAGTAATTAATTAAACCGCAACTTCAGGTTTTCGAATGTGGTTCAATCATTAATTATATCTGAAAAAAACTCATTTAACTTGACTAAAATGAAAATTCTGGTGAAAATTAAATCTCAGAATCGAGAGGTTAGCACTTGGGACACATACAGGTAGGGCAAAAGTTGTGGGGACACTCTTGTGTATAGGAGGGACCATGCTCTTCACCTTCTACAAAGGCAAACATATTGGCATCTGGTCAACACATGTTAATATTTTACGTAACTATTCACATGAAAACAGTCGCGTCTTGCACAGACACACTCGCACTCAATCGTTGGGCTCCTTCTTGGCACTCTGCAGTAGCACCTCTTTTGCATCCTGGTTGATATTTCAGGTTCAAATTTATTAATTAATTAGTATATATTATATAATAGTAGCCGTGCATGCATAAATTAATGCATGTGATTTGTTTAATTTTGTGTTTTAATAAAACTTGGTATATATACAGACGAAAATGACTAAGAAATACCCTTGCCAATACTCAAGCACGGCTCTAATGTCTGTCATGGCATCAATCCAGTCCGTGGTTTTTGCCCTTTGCAAGGAGAGGGATTGGAGTCAGTGGAAGTTGGGCTGGGACATCAAACTTTTTACTGCTGTGTATGCGGTAAATATGACTAATCTCCCATTACAATATTCCTTGCTATCTTTTAATGAGTGAAAAGCCACGTTAATTTTGTTAGCTATAAGCAATTATTTCTTCGCACCGTGCATGCATGTACTAGTTTGTCAAGGCTAGGTTCAGCTGACAACTAAATTGTATTCCACACCTGTGTTTTGTGATGTAGGGAGTCGTTACTACTGGATTGGTACTAACTCTAACCGCATGGTGTGTACGAATGCGAGGACCACTGTTTGTGTCAATTTTCAACCCACTTGGCCTTTTGCTGATAGCCCTAGCTGCGACTTTCTTGTTAAATGAAAAGTTATACTTAGGAAGGTAAGTGGCTATAATACCCCCAATTGTGAAAGTTTCTTCAACAGCCTCACTAATCCTTATTGAAGAGTGCATAGAACTTCTTTCAATATATACGACACACAAGTGAGGGTACACAAAACTCACGCGTATATTTATATGATTATTGATTATTTTATTATCCTTGTGCTGGTTAAATTATAAAAGGAGAATAATAAAAAACTGAATGAGAAGTTATATTTTTAATGTCTCTATGTATGTATTTTGTTATGCACTGCAGCATATTAGGAGGGATTCTAATTGCGTCTGGATTATACATGGTGCTGTGGGGTCAAAGCAAGGAGATGAAGATGATGACTCAACAGACACAACAGCCACCGCTTGAAGATCAGTCCCATTCCATTGACATGGCAACATCTCCAGTTAACAGTGCTGCTATTTGCGATATCGCTGCATCATCGATCTCAACTCCTCCGATAAACGGACTCAAAGGAAACATTGAGCATGAACTAGTTACAAAATAATAATAATTAATGGGATGTTGAGACGTAGTAAGAGGATCGGAAGAATACTGGTTCCAGTTGTGTACTATTTTACCTATCGATTAATAAACAACAGAAACAAAAGTGATATTATGCTATCCTTATGAATCCAACCTATTAAAAACTAGAATTTTTGTTTACAACCAAAACTAGAGATTTTGGTAGAATGACAGAAATATAAGATTTATATGTGAACCAAAAAAAGCTTGATGGAATGATAAAATCGAATAAGGATATGCCCATCAAGAATTCCGACCTTTCAGCAGCTGCACACCGTCATACTTAACAGGCCAAATGTGTTTGTGGTTACGTTCTGAAGCTTCCACCTCTACTCCTCCTAGTCCTTTGACTCCGATATTGGTTTATTAATTGTTCAAGAAGATTTTCTTGTACGGTTGTAGCAAATTATTAAACTTCATCAGTTCCATGTTAATCAAAACACATAACTTTACTTGGAGAAGTCGGCATGATGAAGTATTTGACACATTTCGACCCTGATAAACATCAAACAAGGAGCAGAGATGTGGTGGCCCTCACCAACTTGATAACGTAACATATCACCAAAATAATGACGAAATCATAGTTAATAAATTGAAGAAGTGAATAAATTTGAACTGAAAAGCTCGATACTTCTTGAATACGAAAAATTATCTTGCAAGTCACTACAACAACCTCCTCAATTGGGGACACAAACCCCCTTATTATCACAACAATTCAGAGCATAACATTAGTGCATACAATAAAATAGGTGCAACTTTTTCATCTTCAATTATGCTTTGTTGCAGTTTGTTTATTATATTTTACATGTACATACAATACGACTGGATAATTTATCAAAAATTCATCACTTACATTTTTTTTAGTCAAGGTTGGACAGTGATATTGAGATCGAAAAATTAATTGATAGATTCCTAAAAATAATCGAACTGTCTCGAAAAAGTGGGCCGGTCGAAAAATGTGGCATGACTAAGTGTCAATCGTCGGAAGGTTGATTCATAATAGTAATTATAAAATTGTTGCGAAATTTAAACTAACTGAAATTAGTCCAACTTAGTTCTAAATTTTATGCTCGCAAGCGTACGAATCGTTCGATAGCATAGAAAGCAAGCACTTAATACTGTCCCTCAGAAAATGATTTAATTCTTATCAACTAACTTAAATACAATTGCAACGAAGTAAAATTAGCAAAGATTGATGAAAGATGAATTTGAGAATTGAAACTAATAGTAAAAACAAATGAAAACAAGAAAGTTTGATGACAATGCAAAAAGTGGCAGCCATGAACACAAATTGTAATTCAGTCGAGTAAAACGCTAGAGCGTCCGACTCACCATAACCAATCCAACTTATTTTCTGCAGTGAATTATTAACAAGTACTCAACCTCATTGATAGCCAAATCTCCCTAACACATGTAATATCTATGGCATCTAGACTATTACGAATATCCCAATATGTAACCATCCATGACATCTGGAATAGTTTAACATAATGAAACTCATTACGATCAGTGGAAATTTATATAAAGACTACACAAATCCTAGAGTATGGCATCTACTACTAGGTAATTTATGGTATCTATTTGCAAGAAGCTATCACTCAAGCTGAAAACATGGCATCTGCACAACTTGCATCACATTTACTAAGTAAAAGTCAAGATGGTAGCTAATCACCAAGACTAAAACCAAGCATATAAGCACAACAAACGATACTCAATGAAAATTGAAAACTTGAAAATAATTCAATTCATAATTTAAGCACTCATAGTCATGGCTACATCGTAGCCCTAGCTAAGGAAAATTAGTTCCGAAACAAAATTGAAAATATTATTGAATTCATAATAAAAATGAGAAGAAAATTGAGTTTAGAAAAAACGCTAAAATATCCTTGCACTAGTAAAAAATACACTTTGCGTGACGTAGGTTCGTCGTCGCTCAAAGTAAAAAAAAGTCACTCAAAAAATTGCCCGACGAACCATCGTCGCGTGCCAAGCGTCACGTTAAGCCTGTGAAAGCAGGGTTTGCGCGACGAAGTAATAATCTACATCACGCGAAGTGGGTTTGCATGACGCACTCCTACGTCACGCGAAGTGGGTTTGCATGACGCATTCCTACGTCACGCAAATCCACTTCGCGTGACGTAGGAGTACGTCACGCAAACCCACTTTGAGTGACTTATGGATCTTCTTCGTCGCGCAAACTCCTTTTTTTTTTTGACAAAAATATTTTTGATTTAATTTTTAATAAATATTGTAATTCAATTCTAAACAATAAATAATAAACCAAGAAAAAATATTTAATTATAAACTATATGAAAATGTGCATACAAGATGTTCGAACAAAAAAAGAAAAAACTACAATAAGTAGTCTTCTAGGTTTGATACATCAGACTACTGGGTATCGGTGGGTGAAGTGGCTGGGAGGTCGAAGATGGAGCACGATCAGGTGTTGGCAGCTGGATTTGGAGACCGGTCTTCGTTAAGGCCTGTACAATCATACTCATCTGGGCCTTCACCTGCTCGTTCTCGGCCCTTAACTGCTCGTTCTGGGACTTCATCTGCTCGTCCTGGGCTGCAAGCTGATCTTTTAGGGTTGTCACTTCCTCCTTCAGGGCATTGACCTCTCATGTGGTCGATCTGGAAGATGAGGCACCCCCTCTCACGAACCCGCGCCTTCCTCATACCCCGAACAATAGAATTTACGGCTTAATTTTCCTGTATTCCATAACTCTGAATAAATAGTACATACAAACCTTGTTACAAAAGGAAAAAGAATAAAGGACATGATATCCTTCCTAAAACAAGACTCTAATAATTACAATATTTACATTCCTTTTTTCCCTAAATATTGACTTATCCCAATACTCTCCCTCAAGTTGGAGCATAGATATTACTCATGCCCAACTTGACAAGTGAATCACCAAATCTTCTACTACACACGGCATGGGTAAGGATATCTGAAAGTTGTTCTTCTGAGTTCACAAACGGTATTGACACAATCTTCCTTTCCAGCTTTTCTTTGATAAAATGTCTATCAACCTCCACATGTTTAGTTCTATCATGTTGTACTGGATTCTCAGCTATTTCTCGAGAGGACTTATTATCACAAGACAACTTCATTGCCTCTTTCTGTTTAAAACCAAGACTCCAAAGCAACTTTCGTAGCCAAAGAACCTCACACACACCATGTGTCATACCTCTATACTCGGCTTCGGCAGAAGACCGTGATACCACATTCTACTTCTTGCTTCGCCACGTAACCAAATTACCTCCAACAAAAGTAAAATACCCAGATGTAGACCGTCTATCAGTCACATCACCTGCCCAATCAGCATCAGTAAATCCATCAATCCTCATATGTTCATGACATTTATACAAAATTCCTTTACCCGGGGCAGACTTCAAATATGCCAAGATTCTCATTACTGCAGCCATATGATCCACACTTGGTGACTGCATAAACTGACTAACCACACTTACTGCATAGGCAATATCTGGACGAGTGTGAGAAAGATAAATCAGCCTCCCCACTAGTCTTTGATATCTACCTCTATCAACCGGTTCCTGATCTGGATAAATCCCCAAATAATGTTTCTCTACAATAGGAGTGTCCACAGGCTTACATCCCAGCATTCATGTTTCCTTTAATAAATCCAGAACATATTTACGTTGAGACAAGAAAATACCTCTAGATGACCGAGCAACTTCCACGCCAAGAAAATATTTCAAATCTCCCAAATTCTTCATCTCGAACTCGGCGGCAAGGTTTTGTTCTAGCTTCATCATCTCTTCCGAATCATCACCTGTTATTATCATGTCATCTACATAAATAATTAAGGCTGTCACTTTACCATTTCCCCGTTTCACAAATAATGTATGATCCGAGTGACTTTGATAATACCCAATCCGCCTCATAACTTGGGTAAATCTACCAAACCACGCACGAGGTGATTGCTTAAGTCCGTAGAGTGACTTTCGCAGCCTACATACTCCGGGTTTTCCTCCAGCATTGTACCCCGAAGGAAAATCCATATATACCTCTTCTTCCAAGTGCCCATGAAGAAAAGCATTTTTCACATTAAACTGTTTTAGTGGCCAATTCAAATTTGCAGCTAAAGAAATCAGAACTCGTACTATATTCATCTTCGCTACTGGAGAAAAAGTCTCCTGATAATCAACACCATAAGTTTGAGTATAACCTTTTGCTACTAACCTTGCTTTATATCTGTCTACCGATCCGTCTGCCTTGTATTTGATCATAAAGACCCATCTACACCCAACTGGTTTCTTTCCTTTAGGTAGCTCTGTTACCTCCCATGTATCATTCTTATGTAGTGCCATCATTTCCTCATCCATCGCAGCAGCCCATTTTGGATCCTTCAAGGCCTCCTCAACTCGGGTTAGTGCTTGGATTGCTTCCACATTGTTTACCCAGGCTTGACGTTCTGGTGCAAGGTTTGAGCATGACACATAATTAGCTATTGGATACTTCACTTTTCCTTCAGGAGAAAACCTGTCTGGAGGAACACCACGATTTTGCCTTGACGGCAACTTATATGTACTCATAACATTATCTAGACTAGTTACATGAGCATCAGTAGTACTTACCACATGAATATTCAGAGAAGACATATTGGGTGGCACTATTGAGCTTGAGAGAGAGAGGGTTACGGGTTCGGTAGCTAATGGTTGCTGAAGCTGTGAAACTGGTTCGGCAACTCCCTGCTGACACTCTGCATCACACTCGGCAACTCCCTGCTGACACTCTGCATCACACTCGGTAGCACGTTGCCCAGAAGACTCAGTTGGTTCGGTGCTACTTGGCTGAATGATACTCACTTTCTCGGTAGTGTCTTGCTGAGAGCTTTCACAGCTATTTTTGTCAATAAATACTCCCTCTGAGCTAGATATTTCCAACCACCCAAGATCACCTCTCATATTCTCCCCTAAGTGATCGGAAGGTGATGGAGTCGAAGCATAAAAGAACTCATATTCGAAAAGGTAACATCCATAGTTACATACATATGACGAGTTTCAGGGTGGTAGCACTTATACCCTTTCTGTTGAGGAGCAAATCCCAGAAAAAAAACACACATGTGAGCACATGGATCGAGCTTACTACGATGAATCTTGTGAATATGAACATAGGCTACACACCCAAATACACGAGGAGAAAGAGTATTGGTTTGACACTACTGGAACAAATTCTGTCAATACTTGGAGAGGTGTACGAAAATCCACAACACGGGATGGCATACGGTTAATCACATACACAGCATAGGTGACAGCTTCAGGCCAGAACCATTTAGGTACGGAAGCACCAATGAGCAACGCACGGGCAGTTTCCAGGATATGACGGTTCTTTCTTTCAGCAACTCCATTTTGTTGTGGGGTATGAGGACAAGTAGTCTCATGTAGAATTCCTTGATCCCGAAGAAAGCCAGACAACTCGAAACCAATATACTGGCCTCTATTATCAGAGCGAAGAACCTTAACAACAGAGGAATATTGTGTTGCAACCATTTGAGAGAATGATCGAAACACCATACCCACATCACTTTTATTCTTCATCACATAAATCCAAGTCATACGAGTGCAATCATCAACGAAGGTAACAAACCATTTAATTCCAGACAAAGTACCAACATGAAAAGTACCTCAAACATCAGAGTGCACAAGTTCAAAAGGAAACAATCTTTTATTCATACTAGGAGGAAACGAAACGCGATGACTCTTCACGAGAATACATACCTCACAATGTAAGTCTGATTCTTTTATTTCATGAAATAAACTAGGCAACATACGCCTCAAATAACCAAACGAAGCATGTCCTAACCGACGATGCAATAACCAAACTTCCTGTAAATTATTGGTACGGGATGCTCGAACTGCATTAGCTCTTCCAGGAATGACGTCATCCACATAATATAACCCCTCTCTCTTAGTGCCACGCCCAATTATCTCCTTGGTCTGAATATCCTGAAGCAAACAAAACAGTGGATACATAAGTACAACACAATCTAATTGCTCAGTAACCTGAGGAATAGATAACAAATTATGAGACAACGAGGGAACAAGCAGGCAGTCATGAAGGGGAAGGGTTGGCGTGAGGTTCACAGTGTCGGCCCCCAAAACTGATGTTGTCGTTCCGTTAGCAGTTGCAATACACTTCCGTGAACTGGTTGTCATACTAGTAAATAAATTTTTATCATAAGTCATATGATCGGTTGCACCCGAATCTAGAATCCAACCTGTATGATGTTCCATATCAGAGGCTAAAAGAACACGCCCCATACTACCTGGAGTGGCCGAAGCATCACTTTGGATAACTACTGGATTGACGACCGAACCGTGGATAGAGCCATGTGGTCCACCCTCCAA
The DNA here is from genome assembly GCA_036320875.1 of Cotoneaster glaucophyllus. Classification (NCBI taxonomy): domain Eukaryota; kingdom Viridiplantae; phylum Streptophyta; class Magnoliopsida; order Rosales; family Rosaceae; genus Cotoneaster; species Cotoneaster glaucophyllus. The sequence continues at coordinate 2,080,266 of CM070072.1, read as the reverse complement.
CTTCAGCCCCATGTCACCTTTGTCACTTGCCATAAGTCACGGCACACACAAGCACACTGCACAGCGCACACAATCACACGGCACCACAGTTTTTTTGTTTCGCTGCAGGTCCTTTACAACCCACGCAGCACGGCAGCACAGTTTGTCTGCACAGTACGCACGCAGCAAGCAGTCAGTTTTTTTTCTGCAATGATCCCCCCTCTTACGACAGCAGTAGCACAGCATACATACAGAGGCAGTAGCACAGATTTTAATGCATAAAAGACACACGGCAGCAGGGATTTTAATGCAGCAGTCCACACAATTGCACACGGCAGCAGCAGAATATTGCGCTGCAATCACAACCACAAGTCCTGACCAATTTCCTGCAACAAAAAGTACAGGAACCAGTCAACCAAAAACAGCAAGGTCGACACACTGCTATGCAGCAATATCACCCACACCCTGCTGCACACGCAGCAATACCACACACACACGGCAACACTGTTTTCTGCGGAAGAGTTGCAGAAAACAGTCAACCAAGCACAGCGAAAAAACTAGGGTTACGGTAGTCTTGGCTCTGATGCCAAATAGAATTTACGGCTTAATTTTCCTGTATTCCATAACTCTGAATAAATAGTATATACAAACCTTGTTACAAAAGGAAAAAGAATAAAGGACATGATATCCTTCCTAAAACAAGACTCTAATAATTACAATATTTACATTCCTTTTTTCCCTAAATATTGACTTATTCCAATACAAACAACCTTGCCATGACGACGACCGAATTTCTGATTTAGGACCTCAGTCATGATCTCAAAACCTACATCCTCGGGTACAGTGACATCCTCGATCGGGGTCTTCGGGGGAAGCTGTGATGTTGCTTCTCTGAGAACAACATCGCCCTTTTCCACCATAGCAGCCTGTAATAATAAAGAAAAAAACATATAATGTTCAATAACAAAATATAAATAATATTTGAACATTTCATAAATATAAGAATAATAACAGTCACATATACTTACATGAAGCTGCTCAGTGGTCTCATTGCCAGGTCGAACGTAAACTTCCTTGAACGTGTCGATCTCTGGGAACTTAGAACCCGCCTGAAGAAAAAAAAACATTAAGAAAATTTTATTAATCAATAATAAAAAATAAATTGTATAAAATTTCAAAATTAATACACTTTTACCTGACGTCGTGCCTCAAGCCTATACGAAAAGGGCTTCGAACAGGAATGGTGAAGAAGTGTCTTTGAGTCCCGAGCTATCTTGCCAGCAACAGATTTCTTCTGTTAAACACACAATATACATGTTAGTACGACTATTTGAAAGAAATTATTTTAAAAAGCTTAAAAAAATAACTAAAACAGTAATGAATTATTATTAAAATATTATGTACATACCACAAATTTTGGGTCCATAAAATGATTGCAGAGTCATTCCTAATCCTCCTCTAGGCAAGCAGTTTGTGGATCATCCTAAAAGAAACCCCTCATAAACCAATTAAAGGAGCTGAATCCACATAATAAAATCGATCTCTATAGAATTTACATTGAGAATATAGAAAATAATATTTAATAAACAACTGATTGAATCACATTATTCCTAGCCCATTGTGAGGCTAAGCTCATCCCCCTCCCCCTTTGTGTGGATAATATTGTTTGTTAAAAAAACAAAAACAATCATTTGACATCTAATTTAATCACCGAAAGTTATAAGGAAAACTAATGAAAATGACTTGAAAACTTTGAGTTTTAACGATAAGAACAAAATAAAGGGTAAGTGAATAGTACTAGGATTGACCTTTTAGTGTAAAAATATGGTTTTTCGTTAAAGTGAACAGTATCGGGAGCTTTTCGTTAAAGTTCCTTTTTTTATAACCAGCATTACATGCCTCTTCAGATATTTTGAATGTGTTTAAAAATAGAGAAAATAATATTTAATGAACAACTAATTGAATCATATTATTGCTAGCCTATTATGAGGTACTAAACAAAAAAAATTAATTATTAAAAAAATATTGTTAAAATGACGAAAATACCATTGCCACATTTGATGCATTATTTTGGGTTGCTTTTGAAGTTTTTTGTTTGAGGGGTTTTTCTGTCCAATTATTTTTTATGAAGCTTGTGACACCAAAAAACACTATTCATTAGGCTTGTTAGCTTTATATATAAGATAAGATTCTTGCAAAACACTAGACGAGTCCAGATTCAGAGACCAAGTTGTAGCCAAAAAGTTAACACAACATATTTCCTAAAAAGTGAAAATAGAATAAAATCCCAAACAATTGAGTTGTACATTTCTTTTGGTAGGTTCCTAGTTCGAACCTTCACACTGATATGTAAGATGCTTTCTTCTTATTTCACACAAATAATACAAACTTCGACGACTGATAACTTTATTTGCACAAAGAGAAATTTTATTGGAACCCATATAACATGAGAAATTTTATTTGAATCCATATAACATTTTTATGCATTCAACTTACTTTTTACACTCATATGACTTTTAATTAAATTAGCAATATCTCTTTATATCCAAATTTACTATCAAAACGACCCTCACAAACACTATTTAATTTATAAATTTATCTATATACTCATTTTGAAAATAAAAACCCAAAATTTGCAAACATAAATCCATTACAAGTTAGGACTACGAAAAAGTGGACAAATTCTTATAGTCCAGGCAATATGATCGTCCTTGCAATCATATTGTGATAGGGATTCAATCAATAATATTTCAGCTTTTGCTTCATTAAACTAAATTGTGAAACTATAAGAATCATGCACTCTAGATTTATTAACCTTTGTCATGTGTATAATCTTTCTAGTAAAACAAAGGTCTCAATTTTCATGGGATGACGACTTATTCATGAAAGGTCAGTGATATCACGGCAACTAGTACCTGCTTAATATGTGAGGACAAATTGTAATGCCAAATAAACAGTTTTGTTTTCTTTTCTTTTTTTTTTTTTTTTGTTTGAACGCTAGGAACCATACTATTAAGGCCAAAAACAGCCGAAGGCCTACCCAGAGGCAACAACAAGAAAACAAGCAGAGACAACGATTGCAAGGGGGTACAGAAAGACACTTCCACTTAGTAAAAGAGTCACCCCAAGCACCGAAACAGAACAACAATTAATGAGGACAAGGAAGCCCATCATTACGTAAAACACAAACCAACGAAGATGGGGGTCTCTCCACCCAAACACGATCACACATCTTCGTACATTTAGCCGAAGCAAGCACATCAGCGGCCTGATTGGCTGATCTTGGAACCCAAGACCAATGACAAAACTGAAAGGCCTCCCTCAGCCGAAGAACCTTAGCCAAGACAGGAAAAGCCCCCAACTGCCATTTTCAATAGATCCCCTAAGCGCAAGGATTAAGGCACGAGAATCCGATTCGATAATAACACAGTTCAGCCCCAAAGAGATCCCTAACTCACATCCCTTGAGGATCGCCTGAGCCTCGGCCATCTCTGCACTTGCAGCCGACAGGGAATACCTAGCCGCAGCAAAAAAACTCCCTCCCTCCGATCTAATAACCACCTCAGCTGAACCCAAACTCGACGCCCTTGACCAACTAGCATCCACATTAATTTTGAAAAAAGGAGGAAGGAGGAGGAGACCAAGACCTTTCCCAATCCTCGACAGTCACCACCGTGGCAGAGCAAGAGCAATTGTCCTGTGAAACACGCAAAAAGGACTCCACATCCGAAGAAATTGGAAACAGAACCTGAGTGGGAATGATCGGAGCCTTGTTAAACACAAACGCACACCTAGCTTTCCAGATGTGCCAGCAAGTGAAAGCAATAAAGCTTAGGAACCACTGCCGGTCCATCGAATGCCCACGGTTCAAAGACAGAATCGACTGAACCCATTGAGACCACAAGGGAGTAGCAGAAGTATCAACTCTATAAGTCAGCGCCCCACCAAACCACACAGCCACCACCCAAGGACAACGAAGGAGCAAATGCTCCACAGTCTCAACTTCACAGAGGCAAATAGGGCAGGTAGGGGAGTCAGAAAGGCTACGCTTGAACAGAACATCCTTAGTAGGAAGGTCGTTATGCAGGGAGATCCAAAAAAAGTGCCAAATTTTGGGAGGCACTTTCAATTTCCAAATACACTTCCACACAAAACTAGGAATCGATCGGGCACCCGGTAGTCGAGGGTCGCCCATCCCAAGGGACCTAGAGCGGCGCCACCAATATCCGGACTTAACAGAGTAAGTACCATTTCTACTAGCAGCCCAAACTAAGCGGTCTTTCCGAAGGGGGTCACCAACGTGAATACCAAGGATAGCCTCTAACTCCACAGGGAGGATAAAATCCTGCAGGAAACCAAGGTCCCATTGACGCGAACATGGGTCAATAAGGGAACTTACCTTCAGACTTGGAGAAACCGCCACCACCCCGAACGGTAGGGGATGACCCGCAGGCAAAGAAGGCAGCCATTTATCGACCCAAACACGCACATTTTCTCCCGACATAATCTGCCAATGAGAGCCCTGATAAAGTAACTCCCTCCCAGTAAGAAGACTACTCCACACCCAAGAAGCTCTTGCGCCCTACTTGGCCTCCCATAATGAGGAATGAGGAAAATACCGAGCTTTAATCACACGAGCCCTAATGCCAAACAAATTATTAATACTTCTACTTCTCATAGAAAGGGTTACGTATCTTTTATAGCATCTACACTATTTCCCATAGAAAGTTCAATGGCAATATGCTAAGCGTAGGATTGACAAAAAAAGTAGAAACCCAAAGACCCATTTTTTAAACTCTAAAAAATATTGAAATTAAACAAAAAAATTTCATAAATCGATTCGTACGTTAGTTGGAGGATTCAAAACCACCATCCATCGATAAAAAATAAAATAAAATAAAAATAAAAAAACTTGTTTTTATCCTTAGAACTATTAGAGTTTTAGGCGAAATGAACATAAGATAAACAAGGAGTGATGGTAGGCTTTAATTATAGGGTGTGGGTTTATGGAATATGGATACATTTGAGTTTATTGTTAATTTCACTTGTACTTGATGGTGATATGCAATAGTGTAAAAAAAACAGTTAACATTTAAAGTTTAAGTTGGGTGTAGAAAATGTTTATAGGGATTCAAATAAAATTTCGATTTGCACAATTGGTCATCTAAATACATGTCTCGCAAGATAAGCCATTCTCAACTAATGTGTAACGCACTCATAATTTCCAGCTAACAATTTGATCTTGCTCACATGCAGCTTTCAATTAGTGAAATTTTTTGTTTTTTTTTTTTTTTTTTTTAAGGAAAGACCACAACTTCATTAAACCAACAAAACAAATTTACAACAAAGTTGTCAAATTACAATAAACACAGGATATATATAGGAGTAATGCTAGGGAGACTATTTGTAGACAAAATTTTGTAAACTAAATGACATGGAAGTTGATAATTGAATTATTACTTAAGCGTTGATTAATGTACTCATTTCTTATTAGTGACACATCATTTAGTTTGCAAATTTTAATTACAAATTTAATCTCCCTATCATTACTTGATAGATATGAACCCCCAAATTACAGCCCAAGTGAGCCAAGACAAAGAAAAACCGAAAAACCCTAAAAACTTGCATCCTCCGCTGCCGCCGTCGGATATTAAGATTCAAATTAGTGACATTTGGCTGTTTATTAAGCATTCGAGCCAATTATACAATCAATTAGAACCATTTAGTGTATGCCATCATTACTCTTATATGCAAATGAACAATTTTCTCCAAAACTTCAAATGGAACTACAAAAAATAGAGTCCAGATTTTCTGCACCCAAATACCTATGTGCCTCCTCTAGGGGTGGGTTCAAAAAACCGAAAACCAAACCGAACCGAAGCTGAAAAAAACCGAACCGAAACTGTCAAACCGAACCGAACCGAATTTGGCTGGTTCAGTTTCGATTTTTAAGGTTCGAAAATCGAACCGACCGAAAAAAAATATATATATAAATAATCAAAAACATATTGGCGTCAGGGTTTGAACCCCTTGACCTGAAGTTAAGTGTAGGTGCCTCACGCCAACTAGACTGCAGTCTTTATATTGCTATAATTGTACCAGCAAGTCATTTATAGTTTTTGATATTTAATGCCTTATAAAATTTCTTAACTCTACAAACAAACCCTAGTCGTCTCACTCTTCCACTCCAATTTCAGCCTTCACCTTTTCTTAAACACTTTGTCTCTCTCTCCCTCTCCCCTCTCCGCTGCTTCCTCTTTGCCTTTGCTTCCTCAGTCTCTCTCTCTCTCTCTCTCCCTCTCTCTCTCTCCCCCCTCCGCTGCTTCCTCTCTGCCTTTGCTTCCTCAGTCTCTCTCTCTATGATCTGGATTTTGGTATGAGCTTGGGTTCTTCAAATTCAAGGTTTTTATTGGGGTTCTTCAAGTTCAGATCGCAGTGATGTGAATCAACTGGGTTCGATTAAAGTCAGAAGGTTTTGTGTAATTTGGGTTTTGGAAGTTTTCAATCTGCATCGCACTTGCATCATGTGCTACCGATCTGTGAAAAAATAGCAAAATATTTGTTTATGTTTTGGGTGATCTTTTAGGGATTTCGTTTCATGAAGCTTTTGGGTTTTTTTGGTGATCCGTGGTGTGTTTTGCATGTTTCTCTAATGGTGAATTCCATATATTTTGTGGTAAATTTGTTTACTTTAAAGTCTTTAATTTCATGTGTTGTGCAGGAAATTTCTGCTTCCGTTGTAGATGGTAGCGATCCTACCGATCATATCATATCCACAAGCATTCGAGGCAAAAATGAAGAATCGAAAAAAAACCGAAAAAAAAACGAACCGAACCGAAATTTCGGTTCGGTTTCGATTTTGGCAAAAAACCGAACCGATTTGAACCGAACCCAGCCCTAGCCTCCTCTGTGTCTTTGCTTTTTGAACTAAACATAATTAATGTTAACTTGACAATAATTAAAATAATAAAAAAAAAACCAAATCATCAGCCAAAAAAGCAAAGGCACATAGGAGCCACAGGGGTATTTGGGTGCAGAAAATCTCAACTCCCCCCACCCACCCACCAACCAACCCCCATAGTTTCGACCTTTGAAAAACGCCCAGAGGCTTAGTTCCCCGGAAAATGCATAAACTCTTCAACCTAAATCACTAAAAACAACAAAACCCAGAAGAAAAAAAAAACAAAAAGGAATTTAACTCTGCATGTGCCACAAAACCCTAGAAGAAAAGAGGAAAACCCAAAAAAAAAAAAAAAAAAAAAAAAAATTAAAAAATGCTAATTAAAATCCAATAGATAAAGGGGAGGAGGTAGAGAAGGACCAGATTTGAAGGGTTTATGGGGTGAAGAACATACAAAAGGATCTGGAAAATGGTTTTTTTTTTTTTTTAAATATTACGAATTTATTTTCATAATTTTATATGTTTTCTGGATTTTGATTTTCTGATCTTCCACACTGGATTTAGCTCTGAAATCTTTTGCTCGATCTCGCTCGTGTGCGGCTCACAGTGTACGGAGACCCAGAGGAGGGTGGGGGAGGGAAGAGATAGACGGAAAACCTAAAGGTCCGGCCAACTATCCTTCTAGTTCCATGTTGAAATAAGAGGGGAGAGAACGAGAGAGGATGGGAGAAAGAAAAATAGGAAGAGAGAGAAGAGATGGAGCGTCCCGGGTAAAATCACAGACGACGATGAAGGTGGGTGGTTTAAGATTTTGCCGTCACCGATGATTTTGCCGGTAACAATGGGGGGAATTGCTCCAGTCATATATAGGAGAAATTTTTTATTTATGAATTTATTGTATTTTTAGTTTGTCTATATTACCCTTAGGTAGAATTGCTTTAGGGAATCAAACATAAAAAAATTGAAAAGCATTAGGTTTGCAAATCATAACTAACGTATGAGGCTTAATGACTAATAATGCAAAAATTATCGGACCTAATAAACTAAAATATAAAAATACAAACCGTACAAATTGACCCTACCTAATGGAATTGGATCCCCGCCGGATCCCTTCCATGGGGATCCTAGGGATCAACCCATCTGGACCGTTGATCGAAAATCGTGCGGCCACAGTTTTTTCTTTTTTTATATTTTTCACGCAAAACGAGGTTATTTTACTTTTAAAAATATAAAAAGCATTTAATTTGGACCGCACGATTTTCAATCAACGGTCTAAATGGGTTGATCCCTAGGATCCCCATGAAGGGGATCCGGCGAGGATCCAAGTCCCTACCTAATGAACTTAAACATTAAACATACAAACCGTACCGATCAATGTACCTAATGAACTAAAACATAAAAATATAAACTATACCAAATTGATCGTATCGAATCTATTGGACCTAATGATCTAAACGTTAAAAAATACAAACCATATCGATTTGATCGTACTTAATCGATCGGACCTAAACTATAAAATGTACCTAATTGAAGTCACAAATTGATTGTATCGAAACTATCGGATGTAAACTAGTACAAAGTACCTAATTGTTATTTACAACACATAACCAAACGTATCGAACCAACCGACTGAACCAAACAATGCAAATCCCCACAAAGGCCTTTCAACAAACACATGGTATGCATTGTAAAGTAATCAAGTCTTTGGTAAGATAATTTTCGAACCTAAATTAGTGCATTTTCCACACAATATCATTATGAGAGCTTTCAAAAGTATGACAATGAAACTGGTTATACAATATTCCAAAGTTGAATACGTATCAAAACAAAATAAAAAAATAGGTACATGATGTCATTCTTTTAGACAATGTTGATGCATGTTACGTTGATCGTTGATAATGAATTTATGGTTACATTTTTAAAACTTTGATGTGGAGGTTACATTGTAGACAATAAATATGGCATTCTAGTAAATAGTAATAAAATATATGATTTTGTTATAAGTGATATGTCATGGTGCATTATAATAAAGATCTATTTAGATATATAGAAAACCTTTCATGTTATATTTTAAAAATCATCTTATTTAAAGCTCTTATCTTTAAAATTACAAGCGATATTTTTACTTAAGCTACATTAGGGGACAAGAGATGTCCGAACTCAGGACACAATGAGGGGTTTTTTTTTTTTTTTTTTTTTTTTTCTTAACCAACGGTACACAATGAGCTAAAGAAGAAGACTTTGTCCACCATCACACTCCACCACTTGTTGTATCATTTCTCACAATGATCACAACCTTATTTATGAATAGTCAAAATTCATCAAGTATCATTTTCAAATAAAATAATTTAATTCAAATTGTAATAAAATTTTCAACACCGGATGAATGGAGTGTTGTATGGTATCTTAATTATCAGTTCCAGATCCTTTCCTGATATGAGTTATGGGAATCCGATAATTGAAATTTACAGAGGTTAACCTGTGTGGTGAGGGCACAAAGTGATAGGTATGAGTATGTGAAATTCAAAATTCGAAACTTGTCAATATAAACAAAAAGAGTAATGCTAGGTAGTAGGTAGACTAATTTGCAAATTAAATGATATGTTACTAATAAGAAATAAGCACACATCAACACTTAATCCAATCATCAACTTTCATGTCATTTAGTTTACAAAATTTAATCTACACATGTAGTCTCTCTAGCATTACCCAAACAAAAAATTATTAAAAACTTTGCCTCTTAATCATGGTTTATTATGAGAAATTGTATTTGAATCCAATAAACTTTCCGCCACTTAGTAGTGATATTTGTCACAGCCCGTTCCGGATCTTGTTTATTTATGGTTGTGAAATGACGAAATTGCCCTGAACGTTAGGTTGATTTTAGACTTATGGAACTTAAATAATTCTAGGGTTTTGAGTTGGTAACCCTAGTTAAATTTTGAACCACTTTTGGTGTGGTTGAGTTAAGGGTTGGTGTGTTGGATGTGTGAGGACCACACAATCACCAATCACACACACTCTCTCTCTCTCTCTCTCTCTCTCTCTCTCTCTCTCTCTCTCTCTCTCTCTCGCACGGACTCTCTCTCTCTCTTCCTTCCCTTTCGTACGGACAAGCCCAAACCATCCTCAAACCTTGGAGATCGAAGGTACAAAGAGTACCATTGTGTTCGTGAAGACCATACGAACACATTCGTACCATTTTCAGGTAAGAACCCCTATGTTTTCACGTTGAACCACGGTGCTCCGTTTTGGTACTGTTCATGCAAAAATTAATGGCTTGTTTTTAGGGAATTTCAAGGCCATAGGAAGCTTAGTGAGGTCCCAAAGAGGCTCGGGGTACCTCGTTTGAAGATTTTGGACGTCGGAAAGGCAAGCTTGGACGAGTTGCAGGTTTCGCCGAACTTTCGAGGGATCTCCGACGTGATCCCGTAATCTTTGGAACTTAAAACAGGTATAACGTGATACCTCTCATCTCCAGCTTTCATTTGGTTCAAGTTACATGAAGAATGGTTGAGAAATGAGCGAGATTAGTTAGTTTGAAGTTTTACCCAGATTCCGGCGACGGCGACGGTCGCCGGAGTTCGGAGGTTGAAGATGAGAGAATATTCCGTCAGTTTTGACGGAATATGCTGACGCCGTCAGTTAGTTTAGACAAAATCCGTTAACTTTTAACGGAATATTCCTAACGGCAGTTAGGGAATCCGTCAGATTCCCTGCGCGTGGCCGCGAGTGTTGCCATGCCATCGCCGGTGCGTGAGAGCTCCAAAATTATTTTAAAAATATGGGGATGATCCTGAGGTTGTGTAGATCACGTTGGTATATTCACACACCTCATTTGAGCATTGTATGAGAAGTTATTAGCTAGTTTTGTCTATGTGCTTTAAAATAACGTAATTATAGTTGTTTCTCACATAGGCGAGACCCATCCGGAAGACGAGCGTAGCCATGCTAGGCACGGGGGCTACGATCCTTCTACATACCAGTGAGTGGGCTTTTGTTTTTCCGTATATACCTATATACCATGCGTTTTCCCAGAAATTGTTTTATATGATTGATGAGAAGAAATGCCATGTTAAGTATACTTATGTTTAAGTATTCTTTGAAATTCTTTTTAAAGGAAAATATGCTTTTATAAAAGAAATGCCATGCCAACACAATTATACATCGATTTATGCATCGTGAAATGGTATGCATCGTGAAATGGTATGCATTGTGAAATGGTATGCATCATGAAATGGTTATGCATTATGAGATGTGATTGCATTATGAATTGTATGCGCATAATTTTTGGTGTTGAGGACGCTCAGGTAAGTTCAGGTAAGACTCTGCGTGTTTAAATACAAGTTGAGTTAAGAAGAGTATGATGAGATTGTTGAGATGCATCGAAAGCTCATAAACCTGCACCCCGGTGTTAGTGCTCCCACCCAGAGTTAGGGGCCAGTCTTTCACGTGATGTTCACCTCCCGCACCATACGCTCATCTTGGATCCAATCTAAGTGCATAGTCCTGTCGTATAGATCACTTACAGTGGGTTCGACTCGTAGGTGACCCGCGATCATAGAAGTGGGTTTGACTCAGACCCATGATCTTTCGCACAGTCTTCACGTGATTGTAGCACAAGAGCGTACTATATTACACCAGTCTTGTCGTATAGACCACCTTGAGTAGGGTTCGACTTGTGTGCAGGATATACATTATGATGAGATATGTTGAGATTGATTATGAGCTATAGTTCCAGCCGTGCTGATCACACGGTGGACATGTTATTACCTATGATGAGTTTATTTCACCTGATGCACTTACCTAATGATTTAGTGGCATGGCATGGCATATGTTTGATTCGTTGGCATATATATTTTGATGAACGATTTTCAGATGAGATAAGTATATGTTTATACTATTTTCTGGGAAAGTATACAGGTTTTACGGCGAGGGGTTATAATGTGATTTTTGAAATGATTTTCGAAAAGACTTTGTTTTTGCCCACTCACGCTTTTGTTTTGCGCCCCTCCAGGTATTAGGTAGCTTTGTTGGTGGCTCACGAGGATACATCGGACGTTCTGACAGACCATCACTCATGTAGGACCACCTTCGGGTGTTGTTAAATTAAGTGCTTCTTATGCATTGACTGCACCTAGACTTTATGCTCTGAATGTGTAATCAGACTTATTCGGCTTTTATTTATTTGCATTTCTTCTTATTGAATATGCTTCCGCACTGTGCACATGGCTACGTCACCTTCACGTGACAGCCAGCATGCCTCGATCTCGGTCGGGGTATGTAAATATTCCTCTTTACTTGTAAAAGAAAAGTCGTAGGGTTGATTTCGCCAATGACGAATTTGAACCACGTTATTGCTAGTCCATTAGTGTAGATAATTTTTTTTTTGTTAAAAAAAATTATGGCCATTTCGATTTAGATGCCTCAAATTTGAATTTTTTTAATCAAACATCTATAACTTTTAAGCTTTTGATCAAACATTCTTCGACTAATTTTTAATTAAAAATTATGATTTTTATTGTATTTAATTAACCAACTAGTTCAGAAAATAATATCACAAATATCCTAAAATCACCACAAACATCCTATCTTATCTTATCATAATTCGTTCAAAATGAATTTTTCTTATTCAAATAATTTTTTGTTTTAAATTCTAAAAACACATAAACATCCTATTAACATACAATTATGAAATATAACATGCACATATATTAAATATAACGTACCAAACAGATATATTAAATATAACGTACCAATCATTTGGTTCGTTATACAAATTTAATCTGGGTATCTATTAGTATTTTGGTACGTTATAAAATATTGCTTTTGGTACGTTATACAATTTTTATTTAGTATGTACCAAGTTATTAGTACGTTGTATTATCCTTATTTTGGTACGTACAAAACTTATGGTACGTTATGTGTAAGTTGTGTAACCCAAAAAAAGATAACTTTTCACATTAAAACATTGCACTAAAAAATATTTTGTCAACTCTTAATAATTAATTATTGGAATAAGGACTCATTTTAAATAAAAATAAAAATGTGAAAACTCTTAGTTCACGTTTCTACTATAAGTAGTTGTTAAAAAATTCAAATTTATTTTCAGTTGCATGAAATTAGGCAATCTAGTCTACATCTCAATTTTAATTATAAACGAACTCTTGTTTTTTTATAATCTATATAAAATGTTGAGCTGGAAATTGGAAAAACTACATTTCATCCAATTAATCTTGAACCCTAGTAGATATAATTGAATCCTTAAATTGAGGAAGGGATGAGATTCCATAAAAATAGCAATAAATTAATGAATATTATTGAGTGCATTTTTTTTACATAGAAATGGATTTAAAAGAATTTATAAAATACATAAACAAAGAATATACCTGGAATATAAAGTTTAATTAAAAGTAAAAGCACTTTAATCAAAAGTTGAAAAGTAACAAATGTTTAATTTAAAAAAATCTAAAATGAGGCATCTAATTCTAATTTATCCAAAAAATTAACATCTTTCCATGCTCAACTTCAAAAAACAAAAAACAAAAAAAACAAAAAAAAAAAAAAAAAAAAAAAACTAATGAAAAGTCCAAAAAAACTTCTCTTTTAACGAAAAGCCATTTTTAAAGGTATGGTGAATAGTGTCAGGTAAAGGTAAAAATGTGGTTTTTCGTTAACAGTGAATAGTACCATGAGTGTTTTTTCATTAAAACTCCAAAAAAAAAAAATTCTATTTCGCCCTTGAATAAAACTGAAGAAAGGAAAAATAAAATCTCTTTCCACATCCAATGGAATTCTCTTCATCCTAAAACCCAATGGCAAGTTTAAATCAAATCCCTTTAGCATAAAGATCCACCTTTCACGGCAGCCGCGTTTGTCCTCCACATCACAATCTTCCCTTCCGCCGCCTCTGCAACCCATTGGTGTTAACTTTTGTAAAAATTGAATTCGATAAAACTGGAAAAATGGTTGAAAGAATTTGGAAGCAGGCAAAAGGAATTTTGAGAAATCTTGCAGATAGAGTTCGTTGCTCTCTCAGTGCATTGGATTTACACGAGTCTATGAGCTAAGGCCATCTCCAACCGAAGGGTCTAGAGAGCCAGAGGGCCGCAAATAGCCCGAAAAACCGTCTCCAACCGAGGGCTAGGCCAGAGGGCTCTGGAATCTGGGGGGCCCCATGGAATCCCAAAGGGTCAAAGGGCTAGAGGGCCGGCTGGCTGGCTTTTTTTTTTGTTTTGTTCGTATTCCTGTCGGTTATAACCGACAGGACTAATATATATATTTTTAATAGTGTCGGTTATAACCGACACTAATAGTTATTCAAAGACAAAAAAAATTTATTAATTACTATTAGTGTTGGTTATAACCGACACTAATAATTTGAAAATTTTGAATGCAACGGCTAACCAGTCAGCTAGCCGTTGTATTCAATTTTTTTTTTTATATGACTTTAAACCTTTTTTTTTCCTTTTCATATGAATCAAATTTTGTTTCATATTTTTTTCAATTCTATTTTACAAAATTTGTTTCAAATTTTTTTTAAATTCTATTTTTTTTCCTATAACTTCTATTTCACAAAATTTGTTTCATATTTTTTTTCAATTCTATTTTTTTTCCTATAACTTCCTAGGCCACTATACAACATTAAATTAAATTAAATAACATAAAACAACATTAAACAATATGAAACAACATTAAAAATTTGTTTCCTATGACTTAGCCGTTGGATTTGAATTTAAGTTGTAGTTTTAAAATAATAAATTATGTATGGCCCTATGACCCTTTGGCCCTCGGTTCGAGACGGTTTTTTGTGACAGGGCTAAAACGAGCCCTCTGGCCCTTTGGCCCTCGGTTGGAGAAAAAGGCAAATATGGCCATGTACTGTTCATTAAAATATTAATATCTTGGAGAATCTTGGAAGGCCATAAGGCTCAAACGAGCCCTCTGGCCAGCCATCGGTTTGAGATGACCTAACAAACCCCATGTGAGCAGCACATGCTTCACTTAAACCTTCTAACAAAAAAGACAGGTGGCAGAATACAAGCCATTAAGATGTTTTAATCTTAGTTGTGCATGGCAGCCAAGTGTTCAAGCTATAACTAAGAGTTTTACAGAAATCTTGAAATCCAAGCAATCTTCGTCAACAAGCTTATTCTCCAACAATTGGATGAAGTCATCAAATGCCAATTCATGACTAAATGGAAATTTATGAAGTAGAAACGCCTGTACCTTTTTCAATCATCTGAATTCGACTCCACCATATCCTATATTCAACTTTGCAACTAATTTCATTGGCTTGAAGTAGGGTTGACAATTTCTCTTTGGAAATTCCGATATGTATGCTCTCCATGTCCCTTAATAATTGATCAGTCCTCCACCCTTGCATTTAACTTAATTATAAAAACTAAACTTCTAATGGAAAACAAAACGAACTATCTAAAAGGTAGAGGAGGAGAGAGAGGAGATGCCAGCAACAAAAGACCCCGGCGGTGAATAAGCCGTCAGAAAGGGTAGGTTTGAAAAACCAAAAACTGAAAAGAAAAAGAAAAAAAAAAAAAAAAAAAAAAAAAAAAAAACCAAACAGAATACCGAATCAAAGTCGAAAACGGAAAAAAAAAAAACTGAATCGAATTAAAAAAAACAAACTGAATTGAATTCCATTGGTTTGGCTTCGGTTCCAAGGGTTTGGAAACCGAACTGAAGTTTATAAAACGGCGTCGTTTTGCAATTCTACTCAGCCTCATGTATACAATTGTTTAAGACGTGCATTATTTTCATGCAAGTATAAACGGTGTGATACCAATAATTCTACTCAACCCCTTATGTACACGGTGTGATACCAACAAATTTCATGCAAGTATTACTTTTTACTTAAATCTTAATATATATCTATGATTTTTTATTACCCACGGCAAGTACTTGCATAAAATTTATGTATTTTGTTAATTGAAAGTTCCCGGTATGTGAATTCCTCACTTGATTAGTTATTAATTTTATAGCAAATTAAGATCCCTTGTAGATGCTGTCCAATGAATAGCTTTGCTTTTTGAGTGATTAGAATTGCTGTAAGCTTCCATGGCAGATTCACCGCCAGTCATATGTCCATATAGGGTTTTCTCAACTCTTTCTGCCCTTGTCAAATTGTCCTCGACTATTGTTAGCCTTCAGTTCAGTTCAGATAAAATTCTCAAACAAAACAAAAAGATAGTGATGGTAGGGGTTTCGTTGAGATGGGAACTTAAGCATTAGTACTGTCAGCACTCTAAGAAGTTAGAACAACAGAAATAAGTAGAATTATATTATGAGGTTTAATTTGTTTGATCTTCGAACAAATTAATCAATACTATTGTTAATTTGTTAATAGTTAATTTGTTCTTTGACCGATATTATTGTCCTATTTTCATTTATGAATTAGTGAACATCTTTCCACTGCTATAGAAATAAAGCTTATGTTTGCAAAACTATGTATATACTGATCACTCAGTTTATATATATATATATATATATATATATATATATATATATATATATATATATATATATATATATATATATATATCTCTCTCTCTCTATATATATATATATATATGTAGTATGATAAATTCGAACTGAAAAGAAGAAAGAAAAAAATCCAAATCGAATAGTAAATTTGGATCGGTTTTCAGTTTCGGCGAAAAACAAAACGGAACCCACCCCTACGTGTAATTTAAGAGAAAAAGATTACGTGCATGGTTTTGGTCCCAAGCGTACTAGTGGGCCGACAGTCGACAAAACAACACCATCAGGTGTTTGAGGGAGCGCTACATTCCAGTTTCTCATCTTTGTTGCAAGATGAGAAATTATATGTGGGAAGGTATACATGGTTTTTTATTAAATTTTGGAAATTGTTATTGGTACTTCAAAAATCTCATTTTGCACTCTAAATTTTTTATAATTAGAAAGAAAAATATACATATGAGAAGTGTAAAATGAGATTTTTAGAATATTAATAACAATTCCCTAAATTTTTTGTTTTCTTCTGTAATCTCTTTTCTTTATTTTTTCCAGTCACATTTCCGTCCGTGTAGTTCTTTTGTTACATTTCAATCCTTGTAGTTTCATTCCATTGGCTCTGTTGGTTCAATCCCTCAAATAAGGCAAAATATCTTTCTCTAATTTTGGTTTTTAGAATGAGAATATGGGCACGAATATGGATCAAGTTGGTTAACAAATTGGACAAAAGTTCAGGCGGCGAACTGCTCTAGCTAAGAGTAAAATTGGTTGATGAAGAGTAGATTTTTTCTTTTTCATTTTTTTTTTTTTGTAAATGCTAAATAATACCTGCTTGTGGCACGATAGCAATGCTGAGCTTCATCCACGCCAAGCCAGCAGCTTCTGCCAGCGTCACGGACTGGGTTTGTGAAAGTTGATGGGCCCACAACACTTCAAGCAACATACCAGCATGTGCTGGGTTTTTCCCATCCCCTCAGCCCAATATGCAACAAGCATACAGCTTGCACTGTAGCGAACTGGGCTGCTTTACAGCCGTTTCCTGGAGGCCCAACAGGCCTGCAACCTTGTCCCATGTACTGCATCCAACCTAAGTATGCTAGGCTGCGTCCCTTTTTCGACCCAATAATATTAAATAATTAAGGGGCCCAGACAAATATTATTTTTGCTTCTACGATCGATCCCGAATGGTCTCGATCTATTGAATTAATTAACAGTGACCTGTAGTCCATTAATCTGATAATTAATCCAAAATTATTAACCTGAAGATCACTTTTGGACATTAACGATTCAATAATTTATTTCGTTTCTTTGAACTGTTGACTCATTTTCGTAGTCTCAAAACACTCACACTTGAGTTCCTGAAGCAACTCAAATCCACTACACTTAGTTGTATATTGCATTATGTGTTCTTGCAGGAACCTCTCTTTTATGAACTAACATTCATAAACTAAATTGAACCTGTAGTTTCGAATTTAGTGCCTTTAAAACCCGAAGTTTTCATACACCTATGAAAACCCGACGTTTTTCATGAAAACCATGTCTTAGAACTCGAATGTTCTAACTTTGATGCTTATGGATGATTCATTCCCATAGCACCAATCACAATCTTGTTCCCTCCAATTCAGTGGATTGTCGAAACCGTCACAAGTTCGATTTCCCTTATTCGGACATTTCTTATAAAAACCACTTTATGTGGCGTACAAGACGTGAATCTTCACTTGACTATCAACAAGTTGAGAAACCATTGAAGCCAACAATGGCATGGAAAAGCTGAATAAACCTCCGCCATGATCTTCATTTGAAGACTTATGCCCAAAGCATTACAAACGGAAATACCTCCCAAACGAGGATTTCATGGCTCTTTGGCTCGCTCATACGGACCATCTAATCATGAAAGACATTGTCTGAAGCACACCATGATTACGTCCATGAATGAGTACAATTCTGAAGTTTATAAATCCGATCGAATTTTGACTAGAGAATACTTTTTCTCGTCCTTCCATGTTACTAACTCGCTCTTGAAGCAACAAGTGTAGAAAGCAGAAGTTTACCAAATTCTCGGATCTGATTACTACCACAAACATATGGTAGAATCAGGGCCTTCCAAGGTGTGGCATCATGCCCGAAGCATGATCTTTAGCCCCTAAGACCTAAAACTTCAAGAATAAGTGATAGTATTTCTAAACCTTAACCTTGCAGAATCTACTTCCGTCTCGATGAATAAGATCATTGGTTATGCACTTGTTCGTGCCCCTACCAATGTTGTTAACGAGTACCATTCTAGTAGTCAATATGTGAGACTAAGTTTGCTCCACCAAACATCGTTGGAAGAGCTGAATTTTGACATGGATGGCCTTGTTGGCCGAATCCCCTTAGTAAACCATTTACTTTGTGAACATTTTTCCAAGTTCTTGGATTCAAGTTTGGTGTATGTTTTACTTATGGATAATCTTATTGATATTGTCCTCAAATACGAGTTAATTGAATCATGTTTCTTATATGCATGTGACCAATTCAATTAACCACGTGATTAGGTAGGAATGTGGGAAAGTTAGTTGTCTGGATGAATACGTACTATGCACACTAACTTTACACCTAAATCACATATCTAACAACGACTTCAAGTCTATCCAACCTGATTAAGAGCATTGGCACGCTCATCGTTGTATGAATTGTACTGCATCACCATTTAAGGGACCTTAAATTCTCCCTGACGTTGAGTTCTTAAGGATATTAGAGATGACAATGATCATAAATGAAACCACTGAAGAAAATAGAGTGAAATATCTTTGCACCACCTCCAAAAATGATCATAAAGCTTTGATTTGGGGCCATAGGTTGTTCCCTAACTGGGGCACACGCCATATATGGCCGGCCTGGAGCTAGGTGATTAAGCAGTTTACTTGCTTTGGCACGACTTTTTGGGACACTTAGGTCAACCAACGATGCTGCGACGCATCTCCTTACCCGAAGTAAGGATTTTATGCCTACAAGCACACTTGTCAAAGTCTGCTCGTTTGTGAAATTTGATTTTCTAAATCATCCATTGCAAAGATACGAACCGATTTTCTTTTCACAGTGGATTCAAGGGAATATATGTGGACTAATCCAACCAAAATGCAGACCATATAAATACTTATGGTTTTGGTTGATGAATCGACAAACTGGTCACATGTTTGTCCACACACATTACTGCTAAACCTCTTGGCCGATTAAGGGTTCACCACCCTACTTATCCCTTAAGGTTCGGGAGACTGGATAATGTCGGAGAGTTTATATCGACGGTTTTCGATAAAGTATTGCATGTATTTTGGGTTTATAATTGAACATCGAATTCCTATGATTCACCCCAAATAGCCTCGCCTAGTGATCATAAAGCGCAATTTAAATGATCGCCCGAATTTTGGTAAACGTACCAAGTTTTCGGTTTCTGTCTAGGGCTATGCAATCCTTGTATGCAGTTATGTTGGTCTGCCTTGAGGCCCACTGCCACCCTAATCTATATGACGTTACAGTTGGTTACTGGGTACGAACCTGACGGTTTTCGTATTTACGCATTTGGGTGTGCATTCCATGTGCCAAGTTGCGCCGCCGTAACGTACCACCATGGGCCCCTCAAAGAAGGATGTGTATCTTTTGTCGATCATGATTCTCCTTCACACTAGCTTTATTCGAGCCCTTGCATGCGATCTCTTTACCGCTCATTTGCGGGTTGTCACTTTAATGAGACAGTCTTCCCGCTGTTAAGGGGAGATAAGAACGGCGCGAATTTGTGTGAACGTTGCCCACTATGTCTCGTCTCGATCCCCATACCGCACAAGTGTGATCTAACTAAAAGTGACGAGATCATATACCAGCTGTAAACATGCCTACAAGGATAGACGTACTTAACGGACGTCGAGTCAACATCCCTGGAGGGTGTGCCGCCCCTGTTGGACGGTCTGGTACACCCGCGGATAGCCAATCAATCTGTCTTGGCCTGGAGCACGACAGATCACTCGGTTAGTAGGATTCACTTCCCTAGAAGAGGAAGACATGGCACAACAATGAATTTAAACTTGATCGTTGTCTCAAATCATTTCCATCTCATGAGATTAATCCGGATTACTCCCGAGACTTGAAGTTCTTGGTCCAGTATACTAGTTTGGGTGAGCTAAATGGAATTGAAATGAGATTACCATCGATGATGTTTTCACTTATATGGTAGCTACCGACATAAATGAAAAGTGACGATATCGAACCGTGTTCGGTTGATTAAGTGACAACGTAGAATTGATTAGACAATCAAAATTACAATACAGGTCAAATTCCTTACCAAAGTGTGTATTGGACCTATCGTTCCTACACTGCCCAAGGCAACCCCGTTGTGTTACAAGTGGGAAAGGAAACGTTATGAGATGAATGAAATAGTGCGATATGATGCATGCCTTACGGCGCAAGGTTTCTCTCAAACGTCCTGTGATTGATAGCAGCATTATGAAATGTGGTTAGTATTTTCTCCATGGGGATATAGATACGGAGATTGACATGTAAGTTCCCGAAGAATTACATGGACTAGTTCAAATAGTTCCAAACCACGGAACACCCTCTTAACTCGTTTTGAGGCGTTCACTTATGGATTGAAAAATCCGACGAATATGGTATACCCGTCTAAGTGATTATTTGATCAGTCAGGGATATGAATGAATGCCCTTGCGTGTTAAACTATGAAGTCTTATTCCAAATTGCTAGAGTTACAGTTTATGTCGTTACTCACTAAGACTCTGGAAGAGCTTGAGAAAATTACCTCGCACCTGAAGATGGAATTTGAAATGAATGATCTTGGGAAAACTCGTTTATACCTTGACCTAAAGTTGAAGCATTGTTCTGACGGTATTTTGGTCTACCAGTCGAACTACACCCCGAATGTGTCACCTTTGAGAATACCTTTGATCATCCATACGTTATATGCAAATGAGACCCTTGAAGAGGTTATGGAATCCTGAAATTTCATATCTAAAGTTCAACTTTGCGCGCCGTTGTACTTAGCTCATTGTATTTAGACATGACATGTCCTTCGTTGTAGATCTTGGTAAAGATGCAGCACTGCGCCTACACCTAACCACTGAATTGGTATTAAAGACGTTCCCTGAAGGTACTACGAATTTGGGCAAATCAAATCCCAACGCATCTCAAGCGGATCCAACCCCCCTGATCCTCGGAATGATGCTTGCCTTGTTTGTTATGCTGACGCACGTTACTTATCAAACCCGCATAAGGCAAAATCCCCAAATGGTTATGTCTTTACCGTTAGGGATATCGCAATATCTTGGAGGTCCACAATATGACCTCAGTTGCGAAATCTTCGAATCGTTCCAAGATTCACCTCACTTCATTACGCCACAAGTGAGACATGGTTAGGAGTTCTTGTTGAGCATATTCGAAGTACTTGCTATTTTCATCCATCGTTGCGTCCCAACGACGATCCATGAAGATTATGCCGCATGTATCAACCCGACCAAGCCATGATACATCAATGAAGTCAACACCAAGACATATTGCATCTACATCTACATCAGCAAAGCATCAGGAGATTGAAGTCATACAAGCCGATCCCAGACAACCTTGCCGACCTCTACACGACGTCACTGCCGAAGTCAACCTTCCAGAAGCTTGTCCGAGGAATTGGTATGCCTAACTATTCATATGCAATACTTGTAGTTCTCATTTGGAAGTTATGTCAAACTCATGGGGAGTATCCAGAAGTATACTCTGTTAACTACATTGTAGTGTTTGGGAATTGAAGAGAAAATAAAGAAGAAAGGTGAAGAGAAGAAAGATGAACACAGAGAGTTGAGAGAGAGAAAAAGATTTAGAGAGAGAAATATGCTATTGTATTAATTGACTAAATGAAGATTACACACAGAGTTTTTATAAGAGAAATCCTAACTATTTTAACCAAATACTAACAACCTTACTAACTGTACTGTATTACATTTATACCCTTAATACTCCCCCTCAATCTCAACTGGGATTTCCCAGTTTGAGATTGTAGCAAAGTCTCAAATAACAAACACATAAATATGGACTACTTGCACTCCAATCGTGTTCTTCATAGAAAAGTCTTCGATTGTCGGAACTCCAAACAACATGTGTCCTGAGCTCCTTGCAGATGCACCTTATGGCTATAAATCTGACATTTTTCAGGTCGACGGGCCGAGGGCCCACTCCAACAACACTGATACTGTCCCCACTTAACCACCTGCACAATCCTCAGGTGTGGGGTTTTCTCACAAAAGGCCTCGGTAAAAAAAAGGTCTCGGTATTAGTTAGAGTGGGGTAATTCTATTTAAAGTGCTTTCTTTCTTCCCTCTTGGCCGATGTGGGACAATGGGTGTTCCAACACTCCCCCGCACGTGAGACCCCATTTTGTGGGTCACACGTGGAGATCCACACATCGGCAACCACGTGGAGCCAAGTCGGGGCTCACCCATCACGCGAGGCCAAACGGGGACCCACCCAATCACGTGGCATCTTTGGCCTACGTGGAGCCATGTCGGGACTCACCCATCGCGCGGGGCCAAACGGGGACCCACCCAATCACGTGGTAGTACGGGCCCGCCTCCTGGCTCTGATACCATGTTAACTACATTATAGTGTTTGGGAATTGTAGAGAAAATAAAGAAGAAAGGTGAAGAGAAGAAAGATGAACACAGAGAGTTGAGAGAGAGAGAAATATGCTATTGCATTAATTGACTAAATGAAGATTACACACAGAGTTTTTATAAGAGAAATCCTAACTATTTTAACCAAAAACTAACAACCTTACTAACTGTACTGTATTACATTTATACCCTTAATATAATCACTTGATCTTAATATACTTTTTTTTCTCTACGATTAGAGGCATTTTTCCCACTGAGTTTTTGCTACCTAACTAGGTTTTAACCAGGCACCCATCCTGGGTTGATCTATAGTTTTGACTTAATGCAACTTCTCACTTTTCTCCTTAGACTATGAGTTTTTCTCCCACCTTGGATTTTATCATACCGAGGTTTTGTGAGTTTTACAATTTATACATTCTTCCGTTGATTTGAGACTCGCATTCGCTCATTGTGCCGACGACTTCATCAACTGTACTTACTTCATCACTGAAGACCTGATGCGCCATTTACTTGAGTATTTACACACTCAAGGGGAGTGTTGCGGTCCTATTAAATTAGGAATGTAATTGTGTAAATCCTAGTATATCCTGGAATATCTCTTATATTCCTATTAGGAGTAGATTACCTAATAAATGTTGTAATCCTAAAGGGTAAGGAATTAACCTTCCCTACTACTATAAATAAAGGCACAATGGGATGGAATAACACACACCCACAATTACACATCTCTCTCTTTCTCTCTATGTGCCACACCCCCTCTCTCTCTCTATGGCCTCCATAATTGTTCAGTAAATTATGCCTACAACAACTTCAAGGGATTAAATTGAATATGTAATCTAGCACCAAGTTTTTTTAAAATTTTAATCTTTTGCAAGGACTAATGTTCAAAAACCCCTTAATTTATTAATATATATAATAGTAACCAGCCATGCATTCATAAATTAATCCGTATGATTTGTTTAATATTGTGTTGTACTATTAACTTGGTGTATATACAATACAGAAGAAAATGACTAGGGATTACCCTTGCCAGTCCACTGCTTATGCCCTCTGCAAGGAGCAGGGCCGGTCCTGAGTTTTTGGGTGCCCAGTGCGAAAACTCAAAATGTGCCCTTTTTTAATACGGATACATATGTTAAAAAAAAAATATATATATATTTAACGAGGGCTGGAACCCAGTCAAAGCTGGGGGGCTAGGCCCTCACGCCCAAATTATATTACTTGAGAAAATATACAACGGGGGGGACATAGTACCTAAACCCCGACAATCAAAAATACAATCATATACAACCACTCCTAGCAAAGCTCCTTGAAATTTCAACCTTTAAGAAATTGTCTTCTGGCATTTTTTGAAGCAAAATCATCAATTATATCACCATACTCCAAGTCTTCAATCTCATCCTTTTCAATGCATAAGATTGCTAATCCATTTAGCCTATCTTGAGTCATAGTGGTCCGCAAGTAAGATTTTAATAATTTCAATTTTGAAAAACTTCTTTCTGCAGATGCCACGGTCACAGGTACAGTCAACAGTACACGATAAGCAATCAAGACATTAGGACACATGTCAATTTCTTTTACAAAGTTTGCTATTTCCATGGATGTCCAAGGGTTATTAAAGAGAAATGCTTCTTCAGGTAACATCATTTGCAAAACCTGTAATTCGGAACATAAGTCGGCTCCATCTACATCCATGAAATTTCCATGTTTCAAATGTGCTTCAAGATTCATACAATTTTCTTTTAGCTCTTGATCATCCAATGAAATTAACTTCGGTGCATCAAACAAGAAGCCAAAAATAGATTCAAAAGTCTTTAACTGTTCAAACCTGTGTTTCAGTTGAGAAAGAGCAATATCCACTATAACAAGAAAATAATCTGTTCTAAATGATTCTTCAGCAGACTGTTGTTCCCTCTCATTACCATCAACTTCATCATGATGTCTTTTTCTAGGTCTATGACGTTTAGTTTGAAAAACAGGGTCAATTTCTGAATCAAGTGCAATTTCTTTAGCATCACTCATGGCAGAAGCAAACCCAGTTTCTCTGTAGTTTTCAAAAAAGATAACAAGTGCTTCCAATGCCTTTACAGCAACATCAAGACGCATGTCTTCAGATTGTAATTTTGTACTCACCATGTTAATCTTCAACAAAATGTCATACCAAATGACCAAACTTAATACAAAATCAAAACTGGAAAGTTCTCCTGATGCTAAACATTCTGCATCCCTACTCAATTGGGGATTCTCAGTAATTTCCACCAATTTAAACAAAGCATTTCTAACTTGGGCTACTTGAGATTTAATTGCTTTAACACTTTCAATGTGACTTTCCCATCGAGTAGTTGACAATGACTTCAAAGTTAACCCATCAATATGTTCAAGCAAAATATTCCAACGCTTTGTAGAGTTGGAAAACACCGTATATATGCATTGGCATGCTCCAAAAAAAGATTTTGCTTTAACACATGAACTTGCCATATCACAAACTACTAAATTAAGACAATGAGAACCACATGGCATGTAAAAGGCTCTGGGATTTATCTCTAGCAATCTTTTCTGGACACCTTGGTGTTTCCCTTTCATGTTAGATCCATTATCATAACCTTGTCCCCTCACATTATCAATATCAAGATCAAGAGACTTTAGGACATCTTGCAACTCATTAAAAAGTCCTTGTCCTGATGTATCTTCCACACTTAAAAACTCCATGAAATACTCCCTTATATGTATTGACCTACTTGACAAGTCAACACATCTCAAAATTAAAGTCATCTGTTCCACATGACTTGCATCAGGAGTGCAATCAAGAATGACAGAAAAAAATTTGGCTTCTTTTACTTTTTTAATGATTGCGGTTTTGACTTTTGAAGCTAAAGTAGCTATCAACTCATTTTGGATTTTATGGCTCAAATAGTGGTGATGAATCTCTTTATTCTCAATGAGTCGAAAATGCTCTTGCATTATTGGATCAAACTCCGCAATCATTTCAAGTAAACCTAAGAAGTTTCCATTAGAGTCTTCATAAGGTCTTTCATTTGTTCCACGAAATGCTAAATTACGTATAGCTAAACATTTCACAACAGCAATAATTCTAACCATCACTTGTTTCCAATGATTTGTCTCTTTCTTGATTCGCATTTGAAATTCTTTGTCAATTGTCTGATTTTTTGTCAATCTACTTTTCAACTCAACCCAAGTTCTTGAATTAATGAGATGCTCTTTACTCTTTTCATGTTGGTCAAGCTTCTCACCAAGATGTCTCCAATCACTAATTCCATCTTTTGCTAACTCACTTTTTGAAGGAATTGTTTTAAACAATTTACAACAAAAGCAAAAGACTTTATCCAACTCTTTTGAGTACACGAGCCACTTCCTATCATAAATTTCACCCGTTCGTAATTTTCGATCATAGTAGTGTGAGGAAAATTTTCTAGAGAGTTTGTCCTTAGGATAAGTGAGATTAGTTTCTCGAATTGGTCCCTTTTCTACAAGTAAGGCTCTCATTTCTGCATTAAGACCATCCCAAATACTTGGATCATAAATGTTTAAGTGGAATGTAGGTTCGGGAGATTCAATATTTTCCTCTATACCAATATGATCATCATCAACATTTAAATCTATATCACCACTATTTTCATGATCTTGAGACTCATCACCAATATTTTCCTCTAAATCACTACCATTTTCATGGTCTTGAGACTCATCACCAACATTTTCTTCTAAATCACCACCATCATAACCACCAATTTCATGATCATGAGACTCCCCAACAACATTTTGTGTCTCTTCACCAACATCATTTTCTCTCAAATTTTCAACCGACTCATTCTTTGTATAGAAAAATTTATTAAGAGATCCTCTTAAACTTTCGGCAATTTCGTTATCCTTTGCTTTTTTTTTCCTTTTCATATTACCAGAGAGTTGTTTCCTAAAAGACATGGCTTCGATAATTTGTTTGCAAAAATTACCTACACATGATATAACAAAAATTTCCTATCAAAATTATCATTCCAACATATATTATAAAAACACTAACACATAATCTAACATATACAAATTGATAAATATTGGGCTTGAAATGAAATCAAATAATTCAATTAATCAAGAATTCAATTCATCCACAACAACAATTATATACATCAATTATCATATAATTATATTTCTATGTCACTTGCAAAGTTTTATATTAAATTATGAATTGATAATTCAAATTTTAAAAATTAGTTACCTCAAAACTTAAAAGGGTTGGTAGTGAGTGAATGCACTTGTAGTCAAATTCTAATGCCCAATAAATGAGGAGGGACCTTCCTTCCTGCTCCTGCTGTGTGGCTGCTGCTGCTCACAGCAACTTGGAGATTCACTGACCAACACACATGGGCAGCACGGCAAGAGAGGGGAAGTGGGGTGGGTGGGGTTGGGGATTGGGGAACAAAGTTACAAAGGGGATGATGGGGAATTGGAAAAGTTTGGAAGTTTGTGGGAGAATCGGGAAAAGAAAGGCTGGGAATTTGGAAGATTAGATTAGGGTTTATGGGTGGGGGGACCGAGTGGTCCTCCTGTTGTTATGACTTTTTTTTTTTTTTTTTTTTTTTTTTTTTTAATGTCTGGCCCCCTTTTAAACATTTTGTCAAACTTGGGCTTTAGCCGTTTCTTATTTTGGGCTCTAGTTTTTTTTTTTTTTTTTTTTTTTTTATACCTAGTTATTTGGGTATTTTTATTTTGGTGTCCCTTTGATTTTTGGGCCCTGGACAGTGGCCCTGGTGGCACTGGGCTAGGGCCGGGCCTGGCAAGGAGAGGGACTAGAG
This sequence comes from Cotoneaster glaucophyllus, assembly GCA_036320875.1. Taxonomy (NCBI): domain Eukaryota; kingdom Viridiplantae; phylum Streptophyta; class Magnoliopsida; order Rosales; family Rosaceae; genus Cotoneaster; species Cotoneaster glaucophyllus. The sequence continues at coordinate 2,052,445 of CM070072.1, read as the reverse complement.
TCAGTGGAAGTTGGGCTGGGACATCAAACTTTTCACGGCAGTGTATTCGGTAATATGACTGACTAAGCTCTTTGCACCATCTGTATTTAGCTTAGCATGCCCTGCCTTATCTGTATTTAGCCACATGCAATTTCCTGCTGCGAATCCTTGTGAGCTACAGTTTCTCCATATCCTGCCTTATCTCTGTATTTAGCTTAGCATCCTCAGTTTGTCAAGACTATAGGTTGAGCTGTTCCACACCTGTGTTTTATATGATGTAGGGAGTCATTACTTCGGGATTGGTTCTTACTCTGACCGCATGGTGTGTGCGCATGCGAGGGCCTTTGTTTGTGGCTATTTTCAACCCTCTTGGCCTTCTGCTGGTGGGCTTAGCTGCGATGTTGTTGTTAGATGAGAAGTTACACTTAGGAAGGTAATTTACTTTGTTCTTTTTTTCTGGTTAAATTATAAGGGAGAAAAAAAAAACAGAAAACTGCATGAGAAATATTTCTAATATCTCTATATTTTTTTTATGCCCTGCAGCATATTAGGAGGGTTTTCAATCATCTGTGGGTTATATATGGTTTTGTGGAGTAAAAGAGAGGAACTGAAGACGATGATAGAACAGCCACCATCACTACTTGAAGAGTCCCATTCTATTGATGTAGCAACATCGCCAGTGAGCAGTGATAGTACTTGTGATGAAATCAGTTAGTTTTTTTGTTAAGAGTGATTATGTTAGTTTAGTTTTTTTGTTAAGAGTGATTATGTTAGTTGGTTTTCCATTAAGAGAGGTTATGTTAGTTTTCTGTTAAGAGAGATTATGTAGCAACTCTTGGACAAAAGTTTGTAATGCTCATTCAGTTGAGCTTAACGTGAATGATAAAAAACTCTTTCTCCTCTACAATCCTTCATTTATTTTCTTCTGTTGTTCATCTGCTTTTCTGTTTCTTCTGCAAATTAATGTTCAAACCTTCATAAAAAAACTACCAAAAAAACTAGAACTTTTGTTTACAAACTTTACTGGAAAATTTTGGTAGAATGACAGAACACAAGATTGATATGTGAACCAAGAAAAGCCTGATGGACTGATAAAAGCCCATCAAGAATTCCGAACTTTAAGCAACTGCACCTCCATACCTAAGAGGCCCAATGTGTGTTTCAGTGGTAAGCGCAGGCCCTTCTATTCAATTCAAGACACTTGTTCTCTAAAGCTTCCACCTCTACTCCTCCTAGACCCTTGGGCCTCGTTTGGCAGCTCGGACTGTATTGACTATTTCAGTCGGATAGGATAAATAGTCGTTGGATAGTACTGACTAAATTAGTCGGGCGTTTGGTGTAGTATCAGATTAATTTGTACATCGAATAATACGTTGGACTATAATTTTTTAAAAATAATTTCACAAAATAATTGTTGTTAAAATATTTATAAAAAAAAACATCATTACATAGACAAAATTTAAAAAATGAAAATTAAAGAGGAAGGCAAAACCCAGATCTCTCTACCCAATCTTCACTGTCTTCTTCTACTCATCAAATCCCACCCTGCATATGAACCACTCATCGATTCACCAACCAAAATAAATTACAACTTACCATTTTCCTCCTCCTACTTCACAGTAAAATTTCCCCTTTACTCTTCCATTTCTGTTGTGAGCGTCAACAAGCACGGACTGTGATGAATTTCGTCTGCATATACGCACACATACATAGAGATGTTCAAAAATTAAAAATTGACAAGCGGTGAACCTAGAAATGAAGAAGGATATGATATTACAAGCAACCGTACCTTTAGCGGCAGCAGGCCCATGGTCAGTCGACGACGAATATTTTCAGTACATAGAAAAACATCACAGTTTGGACAAATCAGAGTTCTGAGAATTCTGTAGAAAGAAGGAATTGGGTTGCTGCGAGCGGCGGAGGAGATGTGGATGTTCGGGGGTCGGTGTTATTGGGGAAGGAATGAGCGACTGAGCGATGGGGTTGAAGGCATGGTGTTGTTTGCGTGGATGTCGAGCCAGGAGAGTGTTGCGAGAGAAAGAGAGGGACGAAGTGAGCGAGGCAGAGAGGGACAGGAGGGAGTGAGCGAGGCAGAGAGGGACGGTCTACCCGACTAATTATACAAAGGTTTCGGTTGGGATAAATAAGCAGGTGGGAGGTGTATAAAATGAGTGGGCGCGGATTAAATAATCCGGTGCTTATTTAATACGAAGTTCACCAAACATCTGTTTCGTACTATTAATACTATTCGGTGATCTTATACGGCGTGCCAAACGAGGCCTTGGTGGCCGAACAGAAAAGTATAAACCGAATACCGAACCGATCCCTTTTCGGGACCGCATTTCTAAAACCAAATTGAATTAAAATTTGGTAATCCCGATTCCAGTATTCTCGAGTTTGTTTTAAATTTTTCAATACGATTCGGTAAACTGCGGTGGTAGCGATGACTGATTCATCGGTGGCTGATTCGTCGTGGTGGTGATGATGGCGGAAAGGAGGGTCGAGAGGGAGGTGAGTAAAAGGAGAGGAGATAAGGGGTAAGTCGAGCCCGTGGCGGTGAAATGGCATAAAAGGAAAAGATGGTTGGCGGCTTGGGTTTAATAGTTCTTAATTCGTATAAATAGATATGTTGGATTATAGTATGTTTGTCTAAAACTCGGCTCATTGGTTAAGACCATTGATTTCTTGGAGGGAGATTTGGGGTTCGAGTCCAGGCTCATTTTTGAGGTAAATTATCTTGTATTATATTTTAATATAAAAAATTTATCGGTTTGGTTCGTATTAAATCTTTTTTTCTTAACAAACAATATTATTATACTAAGAGAGGGGGTGGGCGTAGACTCATAATGAGCTATCAATAATATGATTTAAATTCGTCTTTGATGAGAATTAAACATAAGATCTCTTACTTACAAGTGACAAGAATCGTATTAAATCTTAAACTCACAAATTCTTTACCGAATTCTAAATCGAAGTGGTCGGTTCGGGAATTTCGGGACTTTCTTTTTGCACCTAGTCCTTTGACATCGATATTGGTTTATTAATTGTTCAATAAGATTTTCTAGTATGGTTGAAGCAAAATTTGTAAACTTCATCAGTTCCATGTTAATCAAAAGACAAAACTTTATTTACTTGGAGAAGTCAACATGATGAATTGTTGGATGAACAAGCTCCAAAGACTCAGTCTTCCTGTAAGTGAGTTTATATTCCTTGATCCGTTATAAATATCTCATTACTCTTTTTCATGCTAACCAATGTGCAAATCTAGGGTTGGATTGGAATCTTCTTAGTACACTGCAACAAAATGAAATGTTTGATCTTGTGCAAGTTTGTGCATTAATGAAACTCCCAAATGGTAATGCATCTCATCATTTCTATGCCAATTGAGGGCATTGCTTCTGGCTTAATCTCTTTTTTTTTTCGTTCCTTTTTTTTTTTGTCAAAGTTTTTTTTCCTTTCCTTTTAATTTATTATTATTTATGGGAAGAGGAGAATTTGAAACTATTATAATAATTTAGGGGAGCGGGGAGTTTCGAACCTGAGACGTATGGGTGAAAACTCAACAATCTATCCACTAGGATATTCAACCACATGCAAACAAATTTATTATTGCTAAGAAGAGGGTTTCTAACCATAAATACATAGGTGAAAATCCAACACTTTATCTACTACGATATTGGGTCACATGCAAAGATTTTGGTGATTCCTTTTCTCTTTATTTTCTTTCTAACAAGTAAAGAATGCCCGGCGCGATGCCGCGGGATTGAAAACCGTACTTGATGTGTATTATATACAAAGGATAATAGTTGATATGTATTACATACTGTTAACATACAAAGGTTAATACTTGATGTGTATTACATACTACTTACATGCAAAAGACTTGATAGATAGTCTTATTAAAAATCGTATGAAATCTACAAACAATCAGATTGAGATACATAAGCTTAGTACTGGTTTGGTACTGAGATGCTTTTATAAAAAGTGGGTATCAAAGAAAGCTGAGCTCAAAAAGGTGTTTGGTAAACACTTAAAAACAACTTATTTTCACAGTTTTGGGTGAAAAAAAGCTGAAAACGTGAAGCAACAAAAATGAGCTTATTCTCACAACACAGCAGAAGCAGTTTTTTTTCAAAGCACATCAATACCAAACCAGCCCTTAATCTATGCTTACCCCTCTTGACTTTGAACTCATCTGCACACTTTTACAAAAATTACAGATTAAATTAAATAAAACAAAATTTAATCACAAATTTCATCTGGTTAATTATCAAAATCGAAACAAAAGTTAACCCCGTTGATTGGTTATATCATTCGGAATGCAAAATGTAATAAAAAAATTAAAAAAATATATTGTTAACGGGTAGATTAACTGGTTGGGTTTGGGTGACCCGTTAGCTTAACGGGTTGGGTTCGGATGACCTGTTAAATTAACGGGTTGGGTTGAACCCGACTCAAACCCAATAAACTCGACCCTTTTACAGGTCTACCTACAATGACAACATAACAATCTTTTGCTTATAAGTTTTACTTTCAAAACACAAAGTTGTAAATAAAGTTGTAAATGTTTTTCTGCATATGTGTAAACACAATCTGCATAAACGCAAAAGTTTACGTACAAATTAAACAATAACTAGTAACAATGTTTGTAAAAGATTTTAGAGTTGGATCAACAACTAATTACTAATCAACACTGATATTGCCTTCAATGTGCAATTAAGTTTAACAACCTATTAGCATAACTTGTGTGAGATTTGATCACAAAATGTCTTGGTAGTGGAACCACCCACTGCACACTTATATATCGTACATTATTTTGTCAAGTTTCCGATGTGGACTTTACATTGTTCAACAATATTGTTACTTTTTACTTTCTACCCTTTGATTAAGATGATTCTTTACCTCGGCAGCGGTAGAAATTGCAGGAAAATGGAATGTGATAGACGAAATCCTTCTTGAAGCACTTTGATTGAAAGAAAGTCAACAAGGCCTCCTCCTCCTCTTCCTCATATTTGCCAGCAGCTGCCACTATATCACTTAGAGCAAGTCCAGCAACGCTGGTTGCTCGGGGGACAGGCGAGGAGAAAGGGCCCAAGGGCCGGGTGGGGCGCCAGCGTGGGAGCCCGAGGGCCAGGCCCGTGGGGGATTGCCAGCCTGTGAGCCCGAGGTGGGTGTGACGCCATGCCTGGCGTCGGGCCTTTTTTTATTTTTTTTGTGTCAGGCGTGTATCCCTCACTCGCGAGTGGGGGCGCGTCAGCCTACACGTTTTCAGAAATCGAGGGCCCGCGCGCAGTTTACCCAGTTACTGTTGGGAAGCCACGTGGCTTCCCACGGTCCGTTCGATCTCAACGGCTCTTTAATATGAGCCGTCCGATTTGCAACGGTAATTAAAAAAAATTTGATTTAATATCAACCGTTCGATCTGAGATCAATGGTTGATATTAATTTGCTTTATAAATAAAAAAAATAGTTTTAAAATTAAAAAAAAGTTACCGTTATGACACGTGACACAATCAGGAGTGTTGGAATTCAATTTTTTTTAAATCCAACGGCAGAGATTAATTAGTTGAATAAAAAAATTTAAAAAATTGTAAAAAATCTAAAAAAATTTGGGATAATGACACGTGGCGCAACGAGAACGATTTAAAATCTGATCGAAATCTATCCTCAAAGATTCTGAAAAGATAACGACACGTGACACGATGACATTGGATAAAAATCTTATCGAAATCCATCACTAAAATAATTGTTTTTTTTTTGATAAATGACACGTGGTGCAATGAGAACGATTTAAAAAATCTTATCCGAAACTACAAATAATTTTATTTTGTATTATTTAAACAAACAAAAAAACTAATATTTTATTGCCTATTGCCAGGGGGAGGGCTCGAATGCTGAAGATGTAAATGACAATTACTGTTCATTAAGGGCATTTATTGTTCACTAGGTGGATTGAATAGTGGATTGCCTGGGGGGAGGGCTCTAAGGGTGGAGTTGCTCTTATAGCACTCTCAATCTGCACTCCATATTGTGACCCCTTGATCACCACAACCCTAATGAATTTCTCAACAGGGGCTACATGCAACACACAATTTGATCAATGAACTAATTGGATTAACTTAAATTTCGACTGATATTTTAAACTACTACAGTTTCCCAACAGGAGCTACATAGACACTACCTTGACCATTTGGCCTCACACACGTTTATCAAATTTGTATTAGGCTATTAGCCAAATGAAATATGATAGATAAAGATAGAAACTTTACCAGAAATAAGAGCATCAAAGAAGTCATCCTCTTCTGCAAGTTCATTTGCCTATTTGGTCTTCCATTGTTGAAGATGTGACACAATTTCAGGGTCCAAGTAAACCCCATGTGCTGTGAACTATTTGAAGAAAAAGTCGGTAATTCCTGCGAAAACCCCAATTTACCCATAAATAAATTTTCAATTTACATTTATAATTAAACCCCATATATGTAATTAATTAGCATGTGAAAGATGATGGCTTTACCTTGACCTAGCAGGGTTAGAGGCTTGGTGTTTTGATCTGAGGAGGAAAAGGGATTTCATCCACCCAACTTCAATGCCCACTGCAAAACAAAAAGATAAAAAATTTAGTCATAAAAAATCCACCAAAACATATAATTAAATGGAATAGTAAACATTACCCATAAAAAATTGAACTTCAAACTGAATTTCAAAATCAACATTGACGAAAAAAATGATCAAAAAACAAAACAAAAAAAAACCAATTGAGAAAGAGGTATGCAAAAATCAAGAAAAGAATTGCAAAAAGGGGTATTTGCTGGAAAACAGAGACTCCGATTAGAAGCTAATTTAATTTGAGGGTGTAGAGTAATTACCTTCACCGGACCCATAAAAGGTCAAAAGGGCATGAAATTGGCAGGTAAAAAACTCTGATTTTTGTCTGAAAAAACCACCGCAAGCTGGGCTTATGGAACTCTTCGATTGATGGGTAGGTTCGAGCATGCAAAGCTTGAATGTTGTTGTTGGGACTGTCCTGAGTTGAATAGTTGTGGTTGTGAGCCAGCCGCCACTGGAACACATCTGAAAATGGTGAATTTTGGGTTTTTCGTTCGAAGGTGAATCGGAGACGAGAAGAACAGCGAGAGGGAAGAGAGAAGAAAAAAAGAAAGAAAAAAATATATATTTTCTGAGACAGTGGCAGGAGAAGTAATAACACAAATTTGGCAGGGCAAAACAGGAAGCACACTGTGATTCTGAACAGTGAAACAGTTTGTTTTGGGTTTTAGCATATATTGAATTTGCGATTTCCATATGTTATCATGATGATATATGTATATTTCTATCATAGTCACTTAGTCCTACAGTCTAATGGTATTACCAGGGCCAACAAGCCAAAGAAAGTACAAAGAAAGCCTACAAAGAGACTAACACGCTAGACAGCAACAAAACACGAAGTAGTGTGGGGATAAGAGTAAAGACAATCGAACCAAGTTCGAATGTCTCCCCAACAACTACCAACCCAAATTTATTTGTGGAACACATTGCCTAGTATCCTAATGGTTACTTCAATGATCCAAACTTTTTATGTTCTCCATTCAATGATTACTAGCCTTCATGCACACGCTCACTGCATGTGCAGAAGGCAGTTTTAGGATTACGGCGTGTTACGCATGACTTACACGTTTTAAATGTATTTATATGCGTAAATTGACAAAAGGAAAAGTCAAATATTTGAAGTAAATGAATAATCTTAGATCATGCTAAAAGCAACCCCTCATAAACCAATTAAAGCAGCTGAATCCACATAATAAAATCGATCTCTCTAAAATTTACATTAAGAATAGAGAAAATAATATTTAATAAACAACTGATTGAATCACATTATTGCTAGCTCATTGTGAGGCTAAGCTCACCCCCTCCCCCTTAGTGTGGATAATATTGTTTGTTAAAAAAAAAACAAAAACTGTTGTAGGCATAATTTACTGAAACAATTATGGAGGCCAAAAGAGAGAGAGGGTGCGGCAAGATTGAGAGAGAAGAGAGAGATGTGTAATTGTGGGTGTGTGTTATCTCACCCCATTGTGCCTTTATTTATAGTAGTAGAAAGGGTAAATACCTTTCCCTTTAGGATTACAACATTTAATAGGTAATCTACTCCTAATAGGAATATAAGATACTTTCCCATATTCTCTAGGATTTACACAATCACATTCCTATTCCAATAGGACTGCAACACTCCCCCTTGAGTGTGTAAATACTCAAGTAAATGGCGCATCAGGTCTTCAGTGATGAAGCAAGTACAGTTGATGAAGTCGTCGGCACAACGGGTGATCGCGAGTCTCAAATTTACTTTGAAGTACGCATGTGTAAAAACTCACAAAAACCTTGCTATGGTAAAACCCAAGATATGGGGAAAACCCATAGACTAAGGGAAAAGTAAGAAAATATGCATAATGTCTAAAACAAACGTCAAATTGGACGAGTGTAGTGAGCTCAACGGAGTATGATCATCCCAGGATGGGTGCCTCATTAAAACCTCGTTAGGTAGCAAAAACCCAGTGGGTAAAATGCTCCTAATCGTAGGAAAAAGAGTACATTAAGATCATGTGAGTATGCTTCTGGATACTCCCCCTGAGTTAGACATAACTTCTAAATAAGAGAACTACAAGCGATTCAATTCAGATAATTTGCGCATACCGATTCCTTGGACAAGTTTCTGGAAGGTTGACTTCGGCAGTGACGTCGTGTAGAGGTCGGCAAGGTTGTCTAGGATCGGCTTGCATGACTTCAAATCTCCTGATGCTTTGCTGATGTAGATGTAGACGCAATATGTCTTGGCGTTGACTTCGTTGATGTATCATGGCTTGGTCGGGTGGATACATGCGGCATAGTCTTCATGGATAGTCGTTGGGACTCAACGATGGATGAAAACACAAGCAAGTACTTTGAATATGCTCAACAAGAACTCATAACCATGTCTCACGTGTGGCGTAGTGAAGTGAGGTGAGTCTTGGAACGATTCAAAGATTTCGCAACTAAGGTCATATCGTGGACCTCCAAGATATTGTGATGTCCCTAATGGTAAAGACAAAACCAATCGGGGATTTTTCCTTGTGCGGGTTTGATAAGTAACCTGCGTCAGCATAACAAACAAGGCAAGCATCACTTCGAGGATCAGGGGGGTTGGATCCACTCGAGATGCGTTGGGATTTGATTTGCCCAAATTCGTAGTACCTTCAGGGAACGTCTTTAATACCAATTCAGTGGTTGCGTGTAGGCGCGGTGCTGCATCTTTACCAAGATCAACAGCGAAGGAGATGTCCTGTCTAAATACAATGAGCTAAGTACAACGAAGCGCAAAGTTGAACTTAGATATGGAGTTTCAGATTCCATAACCTCTTCAAGGGTCTCATTTGCATATAAAGTATGGACGATCAAAGGTATACTCAAAGGTAACACATTCGGAGTGTAGTTCGACTGGTAGACCAAAATACCGTCAGAACAATGCTTGAACTTCAGGTCAAGGCATAAACGAGTTTTCCTAAGATCCTTCATCTCAAATTCCATCTTCAGGTGCGAGGCAGTTTTCTCATGCTCTTCCAGAGTCTTAGTGAGATTCGTGTTAACGACATAAACTGTAACTCTAGCAATTTGGAATAAGACTTCATAGTTTAACACGCAAGGGCATTCATTCATATCCCTGATTGATCAAATAATCACGTAGACGGGTATACCATATCCGTCAGATTTTTCAATCCATAAGTGAACGCCTCAAAACGAGTTAAGAGGGTGTTCCGTGGTTCTGGAACTATTTGAACCAGTCCATGTAATTCTTCGAGAACTTACATGTCAATCTCCGTATCTATATCCCCATGGAGAAATACTAACCACATTTCGTAATGCTGCTATCAATCACATGACGTTTTGAGAGAAACCTTGCGCCGTAAGGCGTGCATCATATCGCACTATTTCATTCATCTCATAACGCTTCATTTCCCACTTGTAACACAAACGGGTTACCTTGGGCAGTGTAGGAACTACAGGTCCAATACACACTTTGGTAAGGAATTTGACCTGGACTGTAACTTTAGTTGTCCAACCAGTTCTACGTTGTCACTTAATCAACGGACCACAGTTCGATATCGTCGCTTTTCATTTATGTCGGTAGCTACCATATAAGTGAAAACATCATCGATGATAATCTCATTTCAATTCCATTTAGCTCACCCAAACTAGTATACTGGACCAAGAACTTCAAGTCTCGGGAGTAATCCGGATTAATCTCATGAGATGGAAATGATTTGAGACAGCGATCGAGTTTAGATTCATTGTTGTGTCGTGTCTTCCTCTTCCAGGGAAGTGAATCCTTGGAACCGAATGATCTGTCGTGCTCCAGGCCAAGACAGATTGATTGGCTATCCGCCGATGTACCAGATCGTCCAACATGGGCGGCACACCCTCCAGGGATGTTGACTCGACGTCCGTTAAGTACGTATATCCTTGCAGGCATGTTTGCAGCTGGTATATGATCTCGTCACTTTGGCTAGATCAGAGGAATGCGTCTGGAGCATCATTCTGAAATCTAGAATTCATCGCTCTTGCTTATCACACTTGTGCGGTATGGGGATCGAGATGAGACATAGTGGGCAACGTCCACGCAAATTCGCGCCGTTCTACAGGAACGTTGACGTTCTTATCTCCCCCTAACGGCAGGAAGACTGTCTCATTAAAGTGACAACCCGCAAATGAGAGGTAAAGAGATTGCGTGCAAGGGCTCGAAGAGAGCTAGTGTGAAGGAGAATCATGATCAACAAAAGATACACATCCTTCTTTGAGGACCCATGGTGGTACGTTGCGGTAGAGCAACTTGGCACATGGAATGCACACCCAAATGCGTAAATACGAAAATCGTCAGGTTCGTACCCAGTAACCAACTGTAACATCATATAGGTTGGGTGGCAATGGGCCTCAAGGCGGACCAATCATCACTGCGTACAAGGATTGCATAGCCCTAGGCAGAAACCGAAAACTTGGTATATTTACCAAAATTCGGGCGATCATTTAAATTGCGCTTTATGATCACTAGGCGAGGCTATTTGGGGTGAACATGGGAATTCGATGTTCAATTATAAACCCAAAACAACATGCAATACTTTATCGAAAACCGTCGATGTAAACTCTCCGACATTATCCAGTCTCTCGACCTTAAGGGATAAGAGGGTGGTGAGCCCTTAATCGGCCAGAGGGTTTAGCAGTAATGTGTGTGGACAAACATGTGACCAGTTTGTCAATTCATCAACCAAAACCATAAGTCTTTATATGGTCCGCATTTTGGTTGGATTAGTCCACATATATTCCCTTGAATCCACTATGAAAAGAGAGTCGTGTCGTATCTTTGCAAGGAATGATATAAAAATCAATTTCCCTAATGAGCATGCTTGGCAAAGTGCGCTTGTAGGCACAAGATCCTTACTTCGGGTAAGGAGATGCGTTGTAGCATCATTGATCGACCTAAGTGTCCCAAAAGGTCGTACTAAAGCAAGTAAACTGCTCAATCACCAGGCTCTAGGCCGGCCAGATATGGCGTGTTTCCAGTTGGGAGACAACCCATTGGCCCCAAATCAAAGCTTCAAGCTCATTTTTGGAGGTGATGCAAAGATATTTCACTCTATTTTCTTCAGTGGTTTCATTTATGATCATTGTCATCTCGAATATCCTTAAAACCTCAACGTCAGGGAGAATTTAAGGTCCCTTAAATGGTGATTCAGTACCATTCATACAACGAGGAGCGTGCCATTGCTCTTAATCAGGTTGGATAGACCTGAAGTCGTTGTTAGAGATGTGATTTAGGTGTAAAGTTAGTGTGCGTAGTACGCATTCATCCAGACAACTAACTTTCCCACATTCCAACCTAATCACTTGTTTAATTGAATCGGTCACATGTACTAAGAAACATGATTCAATTAACTCATATTCGAGGACAATATCAATAAGATTATCCATAAGTAAAACATACACCAAACTTGAATCCAAGAACATAGAAAGATGTTCACAAAGTAAGCAAAGTTACTAGGTGGATTCGGCCATCAAGGCTATCCATGTCAAAATTTTGCTCTTCCAACGACGTTTGGTGGGGCAAAATTAGTCTCACATATTGACTACTAGAATGGTACTCCTCAACAACATTGGTAGGGGCACGAACATGTGCATAACCAAAGATCTATTCCATCGAGACGGAAGTAGATTCTGCAGTGTTAAGGTTCGGGAATACTATCCCTTATTCTTGAAGTTTTAGGTCTTAGGTACCAAGGATCATGCTTCGGGCATGATGCCACACCTTGGCAAGCCCTGATTCTACCATATGTTGTAAAAACAAACTCGAAATTGGATTTATGAGAGAAACAGACCCAAACTTGGGTTCATAAGGCTTTGACCAAACTGGGTTGAGCCATTTGGTAGACTCTAGCCGAACTGAGTCTATACCTTTTTCTCACATTTGTGGTAGTAATCAGATCCGAGAATTTGGTAAACTTCCGCTTTCTGCACTGCTGTTTTAGGAGCGAGTTAGAAACATGGAAGGACGAGAAAAGTATTCTCCAGTCAAAATTCGATCGGATTTATAAACTTCAGAATTGTACTCATTCATGGACGTAATCATGGTGTGCTTCAGGCAATGTCTTTCATGATTAGACAGTCCGTAGGAGCGAGCCAAATAGCCATGGAATCCTCGTTCGGGAGGTATTTCCATTTGTAATGCTTCGGGCATAAGTCTTCGAATGAAGATCATGGCAGATGCTTATTCAGCTCTTCCATGCCATTGTTGGCTTCAATGGTTTCTCAACTACTTAATAGTCAATGGGAGATTCACGTCTTGTATCCCACATTGAGTGGTTTCTAATAGAAACGTCCAAATTAGGAAAATCGAACTTGTGACGGTTCGACAATCTACTGAATTGGAGGGAACAAGATCGTGGTTGGTGCGATGGGAATGAATCATCCATATGCATCTAAGACATGGTTTTCATGAAAAACGTCGGGTTTTCATGGGTGTATTGTTTTATGAAAACTTCGGGTTTCAAAGGCACTAAATTTGAAACTACAAGTTCGATTTAGTTTATGAACATTTAGTTCATAAAAGAGAGGTTCCTGCAAGAAACACATAATGCAATATACTAACTAAGTGTAGTGGATTTGAGTTGTCTTCGGGAACTCAAGTGTGAGAGCTTCGTTACTACGAAAGTATGTGACTGTTCAAAGTATAAAAATAAATGATTGAATCGTTAATGTCCAAAAGTGATCTTCAGGTCAATAATTTTGGATTCATTATCAGATTAATGGACTGCAGGTCACTTTTAATTAATTCAATAGATCGGGACCATTCGGGGTCGATCGTAGAAGCAAAAATAATTATAACATTCGGGTTAAAATTATTTAGAATGCTAAAAATTAGCATTGGATTGAAAAACATAGCCCCAAATATAATTGGGCTTGGTGCCATGGGTAATAGGGGCACGGGTGGGTGCCTTAAACATAAGGTGAGGCCCAAGAGTTCATGGATGGTGGCTGCAGGCCACGGGGTGTACAAAATACCCCAGCCGCAGCTGGATTTTGTCTTTGGGCCTAAGAGGGGGTGCATGGGGGAACACGGCAGCATGCTTCAGACCCATTACAGTGGGCTCAAGAAGCGAGCTAGGGGTGCACCAAAGCCCAGCGCAAAAAGACTGGCTTTGGTTTGGGCACAAGTGGCAGGAAGCCCAACCGCAAGGGCTGACATCGTCTTAGGCCGCAAGCAAGCAGCACGGGCTTGCTGCAGGCAATCCAGTGGTGCGCAGGACAAGAGCCCAGCAAGCATGACAGCTTGCTGGCATGGGCCGAAGGTAGAGGGAATGTCCAAAAAGGAAAGCTGCAGGCTTCCTTGATGAATTGGGGCTACGGGCCCGGGTCAACCAAACCAGGCCGAAGGCCTGTGGTGTCCTTCTGCGAGCAGCAAAGCTGCTGTCAAGCCATGAGGGTGCAGCAAAGCCCAGAGGGCTGCTGCCCAGTTTGTGCCGCAAGGGTGGTGTCCAATTTCCCCTTTTTTTTCTTTTTTCTTTTTCAAATCCCATAGGGTTTAGGAAAAACCCTAATTTGCTTCTAATTTAATTTTTATACTTTGACTCACAAATTCCACATAGCAATTATTGCGTAATGCATGAAACAAATATATATATGAACATAGAGAATATATATATCGGAAGGAAAATGTAAACATAGGGGGTTCATGCATCATGGGGAATGTTTTCATGCTTATGGGTCGTTTCAAATATCTTACTTTATTTTAAGCATACCTGAGTAGCAGAAAACAACAAAAGTCTTTGAATTTGTAGAAGTTCCTTCGCAGAAAGCCGGAATAGCATCTCCAATGCGTTGTATCACGTTCAACATAGAAAAATTAAATTGAATCAATAGCATGTAGATCAATTTAATAAAATAACAAATTAATCATAAAAAGAATGATTAAAACGTAATACCCCCTGATTGAAGAATAAACTCTCTTTAGCGCAGCGTCAAGATCGTGCTGATAACGTGTTGTAGCCATAATTTACTGAAACAATTATGGAGGCCAAAAGAGAGAGAGGGTGCGGCAAGATTGAGAGAGAATAGAGAGATGTGTAATTGTAGGTGTGTGTTATCTCACCCCATTGTGCCTTTATTTATAGTAGTAGAAAGCGTAAATACCTTTCCCTTTAGGATTACAACATTTAATAGGTAATCTACTCCTAATAGGAATATAAGATACTTTTCCCATATTCTCTAGGATTTACACAATCACATTCCTATTCCAATAGGACTGCAACAAAAACAATAATTTAACAACTAATTTAATCACCGAAAGACATTTTTTATAACCGGCATTACACGCATCTTAAGATGTTTTGAATGTGTTTACAAATAGAGAAAATAATATTTAATGAACAACTAATTGAATCACATTATTGCTAGCCTATTGTGAGGTACTAATTTAAAAAAATTATTAAAAAATATTTTTAAAATGACGAAAATACCATTGCCACATTTGATGCATTATTTTGGGTTGCTCTTGAAGTTTTTTGTTTGAGGGTTTTTTCTGTCTAATTAGTTTTGATGAAGCTTGTGACACCAAAAAACATTGTTCATTAGGCTTGTTGGCTTTATATATAAGATAAGATTCTTGCAAGACATTAGACGAGTCCAAAAGTTAACACAATATATTTCCTAAAAAGTGAAAATAGAATAAAATCCCAAACAATTGAGTTGTACGCTTCTTTTGGTAGGTTCCTGGTTCGAACCTTCACGCTGATATGTAAGATGCTTTCTTATTATTTCACACAAATAATACAAACTTCAACAACTGATGACGTTATTTGCACAAAGAGAAATTTTATTGGAATCCATATAACATGAGAAATTTTATTTGAATCCATATAACATTTTTATGCATTTAACTTACTCTTTACGCTCATATTACTTTTAATTAAATTAGTAATATCTCTTTAAATCCAAATTTACTACCTAAACTATCCTCACAAATCCAATTTAATTTATAAATTTATCTGTATACTCATTTTGAAAATAAAAACCAAAATTTGCAAACAAAAATCCATTACAAGTTAGGACTACGAAAAGGTGGACAAATTCTTAGTCTAGGCAATATGATCGTCCTTGCAATCATATTGTGATAGGGTTTCAATTGATAATATTTCAACTTCTATTTCACTAAACTAAATTGTGAAACTATAAGAACCATGCACTCTAGATTTATTAACCTTTGTCATGTGTATAATCTTTCTAGTAAAACAAAGGTCTCAATTTTCATGGGATGACAACTTATTCATGAAAGATCGGTGATATCACAACAACTAATACCTGCTTAATATGTGAGGACAAATTGTAATGCCAAATAAACAGTTTTGTTTTCTAATGCCAAACAAATTATTAATACTTACCTCAAAAAAAAAAAAAAAAAAACAAATTATTAATACTTCTACTTCTATGTATCTTTTATAGCATTTGTACTATTTCCCATAGAAAGTTTAATGGCATTATGCGAAGCCTGGGATTGACAAAAAAAAAAAAGTTGAAACCTAAATACCCATTTTCTAAACTCTAAAAAAAATTGAAATTAAAAAAAAAAATTCATAAATCAATTCGTACATTAGTCGGAGGATTCAAAACCACCATCCATCGATAAAAAAAAAAAAAAAATTGTTTTTCTCCTTAAGAGCTATTAGAGTTTTAGGCGAAATGAACATATATAGGATAAACAAGGAGTGATGGTAGGCTTTAATTATAGGGTGTGGGTTCATGGAATATGGATACATTTGAGTTTATTGTTAATTTCATCTTGTACTTGATGGTGATATGCAATAGTATAAAAAAAAAACAATTAACCTTTAAAGTTTAAGTTAGATATAGAAAGTGCTATAGGGATTCAAATAAAATTTTGATTTGCACAATTGTTCATCTAAATACATGCCTTGCAAGCTAAGCCATGCTCAACTAATGTGTAACGCACTCATAATTTCCAGCTAACCAAAAGCTAACAATTTGATCTTTCTCACATGCAGCTTCCAATTAGTGACATTTTTTTTTTTTTTTTGGGAAAGACCACAACTTCATTAAACCAACAAAACAAATTTACAACAAAGTGGTCAAATTACAATAAACACAGGATATAGATAGGAGTAATGTTAGGGAGACTATTTGTAGACAAAATTTTAGAAACTAAATGATATGAAAATTGATAATTGAATTATTACTTAAGCGTTGACAAACGTACTCATTTCTTATCGGTGACACATCATTTAGTTTGCAAATTTTATTTACAAATTTAGTCTTCCTAGCATTACTCGATAGATCTAAACCCCTAAATCACAGCCCAACAGAAAGTTGAGAGCCAAGACAAAGAAAAACCGAAAACCCCTAAAAACTTGCATCATTCGCTGCCGCCGTCGGAAATTAAGATTCCAATTAGTGATATTTGGCAGCTTATTAAGCACTCGAGCCAACTATACATCAATTAGAACCATTTTAGTGTATGCCATCATTACTCTTATATGCAAATGAACAATTTTCTCCAAAACTTCAAATGGAACTACAAGAAATATGGGCAATAGTCGCCATCTTTATTGCTCCCAATGGTCACCTATAAACGTGGTTACAGCCCATATTAACGATGCAGTTACTAAGAAGGGCAGTGTGGCTGTTTAATATAAAAACAATGAACAAAATGTATTTAGAGCTAACAATAAAATACAAAGTTGATTACAAATATATACTTTGAGTAAATAACTATAAAATTGGAATTTTAAAATTCGGAATTCTCATAATCTCTACATGCATTCCAACTTTCATTCCAATTTTTGGGAAACTATTCGGATTTGGAATTTTCAAATTTGAATTCGAAAGTTTTATTGTTGGAATCGGAAACACCATTCAACTTGCACTTCTAGCTGGAACGTTTATTTATCAGTTTAAATAATATAAAGTAAGCAGCAGTTACTTTTCATATTTATGAAAACATGAGAGAACTTTAAAAACAATGTCTAGTTAACTTTAGCACAAACAATGTCTAGTTAACTTTAATTTTGGATTGAGGAAACTTTTAAGACTGTTATTAACTCTTTAAAAAATATATATTTTGCAGAATATTTACTCTTCATATTCATGAAAACATGAAAGAAAATACATATGGAGGAGTCTAGACTCTAGAATGACAATTTTAAAGTAGCAATGACATCTCCCAAACCTTGATTCTGGAACCTGTCAATATTGTTAGTTTTTTGCCTATTGTCAGTTGATCATTTTTGAGTGTGAGTTCATTCCACTCGGACACATTTATTTCGGCCAATAAATTGCCAAGTAATGTGTATCATTTTTATTCAAGTATTTACTAACAACAAATGAATGAAAAAAATAAATAAATCCCTTTACGAATTTGTTTGTCTCATAATCGTTCTCTCATATCCTTATACCAAGCAATTAGGTAAACACAAACTATAAATACTAGCTTTCCACCTAGCTGTAACGGCCACTTCTCTCTGACCACATTATACTTTCTGAATTACTTTCAGGATAATGCTAGGGAGGCTAAAATTTAAACGAAATTTGCAAACCAAATGATGAGTCATCAATAAGAAACAAGCACGTTAATCGACACATAATTAGTAATCTAATCATCTACAACCACATCATTTGGTTTTCAAATTTGATTTAAAAAATTTAGTCTCCCTAACATTACCATTTCTTTCATAACGCATTGGATAACAAGTAGGGATGACAATTCAAACCGTTAAACCCGATAACCGTGGATAACCGCCCGAATGAAATGGATTTGGGGATGAAAATTCAGTTATATTTCGGATATGGTGAAAAACCGAAAATATTATTCGGTTATGGTTACGGATATGGTTATAGGGATCTCTGATCCATATCCGTACCCGAAATCGACCCGAATAATACATATTATATATAAGATAATTAACTTACATATGATAAATACAGTATTATTATATACATACACACATGCCCTTTATGCCAAGGGATACCCATTTAAAGAAAGGGGCTTTTAGATCCAGGTCCAAAAAGGTAGAGTGTTTTTAGGAGTGAGTCCAGTTATCTAATTATATGTTTTTATTTTTTTTAAACTCATTTTATATTTTCTAAAAATATTAAAAATCAATTAAAATCTTCTAATATTATGCATTTTCCAACTCTAAAAAATATAATTAATATCTTATAACAAAAAAACTAATATACTAACATAAATTTATCTGCAAAACAGTCTACCCTAACTCAAGTAACAAATATATGAATGTATATTATACCTATACGTGAGATATGAAACCTAAGGTAGAAAAAACATAACATACCTACAAGTAAGACACATTAATCTGTGACAGGTTGATTATAAAAAAAATGTCATATAGGTAGATAAATATAATTAACCTGTGATATAGGTTGATTAAAAAGAAATTTGATTTTTATAATAAATCTTATTATTGAACAGATAACTATTGATAATTAAATATAACAAATTGGACTTATTTTAATAAATTGGACTATTCCTACTATTGGCTAAAAAAATTGGACTATTCCTACTATTGGCTCAAAAAATTGGACTATTCCTACCCTGGGAAAACTTGATACAAGTCCAATTTTTGTAGCCAATAGTAGGAATAGTCCAATTTATTAAAATAAGTCTAATTCCTTAAATTTAATTATTTTATTATCAATAATTATCTATTCAATGATAAGATTTATTATAAAAATGAAATTTCTTCCTAATTATCTCTTGGATTATTTCTTTTTATTTTTATTTTTTGTTATTTCTTGTTCTTCCTCATGCTTTAAACCCCATTTATAGATTTTATTTTTAATTTTTATAATCAACCTATATCACAGGTTAGTTATTTTTATGTATCTATATGACAGATTTTTTTTATAATCAACGTTAGAATGTTTTGTAGATAATTTATGTTAGTATATTAGTTTTTTTTTGTAAGATATTAATTAGATTTTTTGGAGTTGAAAAATACATAATATTAGAAGATTTTAATTGATTTTAAATATTTTTTTAAAAAATATTAAATAAGTATAAAAGAAATAAAAACATGTAATTAGATAATTGGACTCACTCCTAAAAACCATCTATGTTTTTGGACCTAGATCTAAAAGCCCCTATATATATACACACACCTTAGGAATTACAAAACTTGCATTTTGTGAAAAAGTTTAAAAGTTTTGAAAACCAATAAGAATCCAATGGTGCTTATGGAAATTATCAAATATAATCCAACATCATCAACATGTCTATTATATTATAATGACGAAAATTAGTATCTATTATATTATAATGCCTCAATTGAACAAATACATTTTTGATATTGACGAAGATGGATATTGCCGTTAACCAATGGGAAATTTGGTATCCGGTGGGTATGGTTATGGATAATCCCTGATGGTTAATTTGCGGTTATAGATATTGTTAATTTTCATAGTTATCGGGATGGATATAACATTTTCGTCCCCAAACTGGACCGTTGCCATCCCTAATAACAAGATTAAGGAAACCATTGAGCAGGATACGCAATATACCTGATTATGCACGTCTCCCAGATGAAACTCCAAGAGCTATCTTTATATGGGCACCAGAGACAATATGAAAAAGAAAGAAAAACCCCAATTTCCATTTATTATCATTCACTAGTTTAAATTGAATCCTATAGATGGAACTTTGAGTGCAGTATACATCCTTCCAAATTTGAACAAAGGGTGTTGAAATTATTACTTGTCTGGAAAGGTTTTTTCAAACTAAATAAACACAAGTTAAAGAAACCTTTTCAAATGCTTTGCAAATCATGATTCCTCTTCTATCTCCTCCTGATTTCATTTTGCCGGATTATCATCGTCACTATGTAGGGTTTCCACACTACCACTTTAGATAGGTTATCTTTTGTTGTGCTTGTTATATCTTGTATTGGTTGTTAGATGTTTTGTTTTTATGGCCAAGATTAGGCTTTATGTGTCCCTTAACAGATTGTATTTTTCTTTCTTTTTCCCTTAACAGATTGTATTTTTCTTTCTTTTTTAATAAAGCTACGTCATTGTCACTTCCCATGATAGCAATGCTGGAGTGAAATTGGCTTTTTGGATTTACCCAAAAAAAAAAAAAAAATCCTTTTCATATGTAAAGATCGGAAAATGGACAAATTGAGAATTCGTCCATTACACGAATCTACGGAAGGCTTTAATATGCTACTACTAAAAACTAGAGAGTTGTTGCCCGACGTGACAAGTAGATATAATTGTGACCATCGGTACAATACACGCGTAATCTTTGAGGAGGAGTTCGCTTTGCATGGTTCTCTCAGCCGTACAAGTGGGTTCGACAGTGGCATCTGCCAGCTATTCATACTTATAACAGAGCATTTGCAAGCTAGTTCTCACGACTCTAATTACTCTCTTTTCGGAAACGTAGCCAGGATTTGAAACTCTGGTGGGTTAGCTGGATATCTTAGATATAGAGAGATACGACGGGCCGCAGAAACAGATGTGTTGTAGTACTACTGCAGTGCAACGGTTGAAGCCAGTCATGATGATGCTGGTGGTTCAGACGGCATATGTAGGGATGAATATATTTTACAAACTAGTAGCAGAGGTTGGAACGAATTTCACCATCCTTATTGCATACCGTAACGTGTTTTCTGCAGCCCTAATGGTTCCACTTGCTCTTACATTTGAAAGGTTCATCAATGATCATGATCTCTTCCAAATTGATATATTATAACGCTGTCTCTCTCTCTCTCTCTCTCTCATCTCTTTCTCTGTCGTTCATTTAGCTAATGATCATGCTTGTTTAACTCATAAACTAACAGGAAGAGCAGACCCAAACTTACAGTAGATATCCTTGTTCATGGTTTTGTCTCCGGATTATTGGGGTAAGAATGCTAAAACACATTCAAAAGTTATTGATTTTCCTTTATGGTTCTTTATTAATCAGATATCTCAATCGTTTTATTGGATTTATTTCCTAGCATGTTTTTTTTCTTTGCTCGTGTATATAAGTTTTTCCGAGATAAACAAGAATTTCTAGCATTAAAGTTAAGTTGATGTGTTTTAATTAACTAATGTATTTAAAAAAAAGACGCATTTTTAATCCAATTTTATAAATCTTAGCTTTTTAATTTTTTTACAAACACCCACGTAACTTCTCATCTGATCATGCTTGCACTAACCAAAACATTCAAAGAAAAAATAGGGTAGTGATTTTCGCACTCTCGTTTTCGTCTTCTATTGCAGTTATCTACTTTTTTTTATTGTCCCTTGAGTTTTTATTTTATTGTTATTTTAAACAAATGTACAAATTAACGCCTCTATATTTGTTGAATTATTGCAGGGCAACATTGACACAAAACTTTTACTTAGAGAGCTTAGCCTTAACATCAGCAACGTATGTCGTAGCCTGCAGCAATCTTGTTCCAGTCATCACCTTCATCATAGCACTATGTTTTAGGTACTTGTATACAGAAGTAATTAAGTAATTAAACCGCAACTTCAGGTTTTCGAATGTGGCTCAATCATTAGTAATACCTGAAAAAACTCATTTAACTTGACTAAAATGAAAATTCTGGTAAAAATTAAATCTCAGAATCGAGAGGTTAGCACTTGGGACACATACAGGTAGGGCAAAAGTTGTGGGGACACTCTTGTGTATAGGAGGGACCATGCTCTTCACCTTCTACAAAGGCAAACATATTGGCATCTGGTCAACCCATGTTAATCTTTTACGTAACTATTCACATGAAAACAGTCGCGTCTTGCGCAGACACACTCGCACTCAATCGTTGGGCTCCTTCTTGGCACTCTGCAGTAGCACCTCTTTTGCATCCTGGTTGATATTTCAGGTTCAAATTTATTAATTAATTAGTATATATTATGTATATCTATATAATAGTAGCCGTGCATGCATAAATTAATGCATGTGATTTGTTTAATTTTGTGTTTTAATAAAACTTGTTATATATACAGACGAAAATGACTAAGAAATACCCTTGCCAATACTCAAGCACGGCTCTAATGTCTGTCATGGCATCAATCCAGTCCGTGGCTTTTGCCCTTTGCAAGGAGAGGGATTGGAATCAGTGGAAGTTGGGCTGGGATATCAGACTTTTTACTGCTGTGTATTCGGTAAATATGACTAATTTCCCATTACAATAGTCCTTGCTATCTTTTAATAAGTGAAAAGCCACGTTAATTTTGTTAGCTATAAGCAATTATTTCTTCGCACCATGCATGCATGTACTAGTTTGTCAAGGCTAGGTTCAGCTGACAACTAAATTGTATTCCACACCTGTGTTTTGTGATGTAGGGAGTCGTTACTACTGGATTGGTACTAACTCTAACCGCATGGTGTGTACGAATGCGAGGACCGCTGTTTGTGTCAATTTTCAACCCACTTGGCCTTTTGCTGATAACCCTAGCTGCGACTTTCTTGTTAAATGAAAAGTTATACTTAGGAAGGTACGTGGCTTTACCCCCAATTGTGAAAGTTTCTTCAACAGCCTCACTAATTCTTATTGAAGAGTGCATAGAACTTCTGTCAATATATACGACACACAAGTGAGGGTTCACAAAACTCACGCGTATATTTATATGATTATTGATTATTTTATTATCCTTGTGCTGGTTAAATTATAAAAGGAGAATAATAAAAAACTGAATGAGAAGTTATATTTTTAATGTCTCTATGTATGTATTTTGTTATGCACTGCAGCATATTAGGAGGGATTCTAATTGTGTGTGGATTATACATGGTGCTGTGGGGTAAAAGCAAGGAGATGAAGATGATGACTCAACAGACACAACAGCCACCGCTTGAAGATCAGTCCCATTCCATTGACATGGCAACATCTCCAGTTAACAGTGCTGCTATTTGCGATATAGCTGCTCCATCGATCTCAACTCCTCCGATAAACAGACTCAAAGGAAAATTTGAGCATGAATTAGTTACAAAATAATAATAATTAATGGGATGTTCAGACGTAGTAAGAGGATCGGAAGAATACTGGTTCCAGTTGTGTACTATTTTACCTATCGATTAATAAACAACAGAAACAGAAGTGATATTATGCTATCCTTATGAATCCAACCTATTAACTCCTTAATCGCCTTAGCTTCATATATAAACAGGCCATATACTGCACGAGCGTGCCAACACAAAACTATAATTTTTGTTTACAACCAAAACTAGAGATTTTTGTAGAATGACAGAAATATAAGATTGATATGTGAACCAAGAAATGCTTCATGGAATGATAAAATCGAATAGGGATATGCCCATCAAGAATTCCGACCTTTAAGCAGCTGCACACCGTCATACTTTAACAGGCCAAGTGTTTGTGGTTACGTTCTGAAGCTTCCACCTCTACTCCTCCTAGTCCTTTGACTCCGATATTGGTTTATTAATTGTTCAAGAAGATTTTCTAGTACGGTTGTAGCAAGTTATTAAACTTCATCAGTTTCCATGTTAATCAAAACACATAACTTTACTTGGAGAAGTCGGCATGATGAAGTATTTGACACATTCCGACCCTGATGGACATCAAACTAGGAGGGGAGATATGGTGGCCATCACCAACTTGATAACGTAACATATCACCAAAATAAAAAATAATGACGAAGTCATAGGTAATAAATTAAAGAAGTGAATAAATTTGAACTGAAAAGCTCGATACTTCTTGAATATGAAAAATTATCCTACAAGTCACTACAACAACCTCCTCACTTAGGGACACACTCAGGTTCAACCTCCTTATTATCACATCAATTGAGAGCATAAAATAGGTGCAACTTTTTCATCTTCAATTATGTTTTGTTGCAGTGTGTTTATTGTATTTTATATGTATATACAATACAATTAGAGAATTTTTCAAAAATTCATCACTTACATATTTTTAGTCACTGATGGACAGTGATATTGAGACCGAAAAATTAATCGGTCCATCGCTAAAAAATTTAATCGAACTATCTCGAGAAAAAGTGGGCCGGTCGAAAAATGTGGCATAACTAAGTGGCAAACATGGGAAGGTTGACTTATAATAGTATTTATAAAATTGTTTTGGTTGATTTTTTTATTGACACCTAAAGTAAAAATTTTCTTAGAATTCGTATATAAACCACAACATCCCTTTTATATATCACTTGATATATCGGTTTTACCTTCTCATTGTCGGTTTTAAACCTGAAATGCTGCGTATGAAAATTCGAGGAAGGCTGCAGATATTTCCTACATCTCATGTCACGAACGAACAAAAGTGAAATGAAGAAGGGAAATAAAAGTGTAAACAATATCAAAAAAGGAAATAGAGAAGTCGACTTTTCGAACCATGTACTTTGTAACCGAAATATAAAAAATAGAGTTTACTATTTTCCTGAAAAAAAAAATAAACGAAAATTATATATGTACTCTTGAAATAAATGGTGATGATTCGTTTTTTTTCGTTTTCTTTTTCTGATTAGTGATTTTCATATTTTATCTTGATAATTAAAATAGATTTATTGAACAAATAATTAAAATAGTTATCAACCTATCATGATGCTATCACACACGTGTAGGGTGCCTTTCCTAGTTCCTAAAATTCATGATAGTCAAAAATGGCCTACTGTGCTAGTGGCTTTTGCGTATTTCCATTGCAAGGTCATGGCAGTTTGTAACCACTGGTGTCTTGTTTTAAATTAGGAAACCAACCGACCAATGACCAGAAGTCAAGAACTAGATCACCGTTCGGTCGCAGAGAGAAGGAAGATGGTGATGATGATGATGAAGAACGTCGACGTAGTGTTGGTTTTGTGCGTCATCTTCTCTGGTATGGAGAACGTCGTCGTAGAATCTGCTGATGTTGGCTGCTATGCTGCTTGCAGCACTGGCTGTGTCCAAAGCGGCAGTATTTTTTCTTGCTACTTAATTACCTTTTAATTTATAAAATTATGATTAATTAGTTTGGACTTAGACTTTCTGAATTAAATTATCTGTGTTTTAACGAGTTTAGATTGCATATTAGCAAATTGTGGCATTTAGTTAGTGAATTGGAGGATTAGTGCGAAGTAGCCACGGAAATTAGATTGGTTTCATGTTAGATTTATCGTTTAATTTAATTTCGACTGGATTGAGGAAACATAAAATAATTTCATTTGTCAATGCAATAGTCTAAATTACTCTATTTTAAGGAAAGGGAGACGAAGACGAATTTTATAAAAACATTTTAACTGACATAACACACATCTGCGACGATAGTCTATTGCTGACATGCTAAATTGTTCATTATTATTTGTAATTTGTACGTAGTAATTCATTTGTAATTTGGTGATTCTTTTGTGTTCGTGCAGCGAGCTTTATGCAACGCTATAATTCGTGTATTTGGACTTTCTTTAATGAATCTTCTCCACCATTGATTAAAAAAAAATTCAACGTTGTGATCGCAAGTTCCCGGTCTAGGTAAACCCCACCACCCTACACAATTACACATTACAAGTGAGAAATTTTTTTGTGTATTCAAAATACAAAGTTGTAAATCACATCACGTATTATGATATAACTAAATGACATAGTTTATATTTTTCTAATGACCCTTCACTTCTAGTGTACTGCTTTTTGTTCCGAGTATATTAAAAAATATCTCCATTACACGCCTTCTCCATATCACATTGGAATGGATTATGGAACTAGTCGTGTTCAATGGGCTGGTTCTTGACTCCAGTATAGGCGTATACTAATTAAATATTGTTATTCACACACCCATTTTATCTCTACTTTTATTAGATTTTGTCTATTGATCTTCTTCAATGCATACGATTGGACGGCCGGAAACAAAGAGATGTGTGTCATGAGTAAAAAGGGTGTGTAGATAGTACTACCCTACTAATTTTGTTTTCCATGTATGTGCAGAATCTCAAGTTGAGCAGAATTTCCATTTTCACTTCTCACACAACCTTATTAACTTTTGTCTATTCATCTTCTTCAATTTATTGACGGTCGGATATTAAGAAAGATGTGTGCGAAGTAAAAAATGAGTATGTGAATACCACCGTCCCACTAATTTTGTTTTCCATGTATGTGCAGATTCTCAAGTTGAGCAGAATTTTCCATTAAAAATGGTGAAGAAAATTGACGACCACATGAAGAAATAATATGTAACTTATGGTACTGGATATACCTAAGCCAGTAAATGAAAACAACTCTACTTTGGAAACTATGCGAGTTATTGTTTGAAGAACGAAACTACTTTAGTCTGAATCATGCTCATACTTTCTTCATTACCTCTTATATTTTCTCAATAGATTTTTAATCAAAATGATCATTGAGATTGACATAACATTTCACTTTGATTCATGAGATTTAAAATCGATAGAACAATAACTACTCTAGTCTGAATCATGCTCATACTTTCTTCATTACCTCTTTGATATTTTCTCAATAGATTTTTAATCAAAATGATCATTAAGATTGACATAACTTTTCACTTTGATTTATGAGATTTAAAATCGATAGAAGTGGTCCTTAAGTTTGTTCACCGTCAACCATTTTGGTCATTTTGTGAAAAATCTCTGTTAAATAATAGAAAATGACAAAAATACCCTATTTTTTGTCAAACCATTTTGCCTCATTGTTTATTAAAATTAAAGATATTTTTGTCATTTTGTTCTTATTCAACAGAGATTTTCCCTGGAATAACCAAAATGATTGACGGTGGACAAACTCAAGGATACTTTCTTAAATCGAATTGTATCACATTTGAAGGATTTTGTTGCAATATATGCACAATTGTTTTTTTTTTATCACCACCAATACTAGGGCATATCCACAACTTCAAACTGAAATAACCTACGCGTGACACCTAATAACTGTTATAAATTTACATATTGCGCAACTACGAGGATTGCTGGCAACAAAACTCAAACCCTAGTATGGTGACACACAAGACAAAAATCTTTCTAACCGAGCCAACCCTTGTTGACAGAACTCTTAGCTTTTGTTGCCTCATTGAATTCGATTTTTTTTTCCTATATAATCTTGTGGACACATTTGTTGTGTTTTTGGAATCTTGTTGTCAAATTTGTTAAAAAACGATTTTCGCACACCATTTTTTCTTTTTACAAATCGTTTTCAATTGTGGTACTGATACAATGCTATGTGAAATAAATAAGAGAGAAAAAAGAATGAAAAGATATAGGCCACATGGGGTTTCTTTGTGGTGCACAATTTTTCTTTGGAAACTTTAACGAAAAGATCTCGGTACCGTAAGGAGAGAAAAAGAGAAAGTCAAACACCCCATTTGGTCTTCATCTTCGGCGAGTGGGAATATAAAATTCCACTCCAAAAGTATACGGAAAACAGGAAAATTCCATTTAATATAAAATTAAAATACCCAACAAAAAAAAAAAGAAGGATGAAAAGATAAAAGAAAAAGAAAACTATGTCTCCCTCCTTTTCTTACTTCTGGTTCGTGAACTCAATTTAATGTGGGCTTTGGAGCCCAAAAGTTAGAGAGAGAGAGTAACAATGGTTTTTCTGCTTTTCTGACCTGACCTCCTTTTTCTTCCTCTTCTTCTGCTCTGCTTCCTCTCTTTGTGTTTTGCAGACCAACCCAGCAAAACAAAAACAGAGGAGAAGGTTGTCTGATTGTTGTTTCAGGTTGTCTTTGGTCAGCTGATGTTTGGGGTACAGATCTGTTATTTGTTTGGTTTTTCTGTTAACATTTGTAACAATTTATGGTTTTTTTTCACCTGGGTCAAATGCCCAGGAAAATCACAGGGTTTAACTTTAAGTGTAAGCTGTTCAAGTTTTGTGCTTTTGTAATTCTGATGTGTTCTTGTTGCTTGCAGATCTTTGACTTTTTGTGATTAACCATGGAGCAGCTTTGACCAGCTTAAGCTCTCGGATAATTTGGGGGTTTTGGTCAACTGGTAAGTACCATGATTATGTTTTTGTTGTAACAATGTTGTATTGAACAAATTAGGATGACAAAGTAACTGTTATCAAGGGTCAAGTCTAAATTTTGAGCCTGCACTTGTTTACTTTCGATGTTGGTGATGTAGAAATGATTTAGTAGTTTTGTAGTTCATGGTTTGTTTATGATCAATTGCTGTAAGAATCCGTTTTCCGGTTATGCTGTTTTTCAAAATATGATCTTTTGCAACCTTGCATTTCTTTCTCCACTGTGAACTTGTGAATGAATTTTGATTGTATGAAGTCAACCGGTTCTTCTAACACCGGTATTTGTTTTTAAACTTGCATGTTTACCTTCAACTATATCATTTTTGTAGTCTTTGTTGATGGTTGCTATGCACATTCTTAGCTTATATGGCTTTATAGATCGTTACGAGCTTTTTTGGGTTGGGTTTGCAGCTCCAAAAGCTTTTGTGACTAAAACAAAGTTTGGTTCTTTATGCTACTTTATAGCCCATATGAATATACCTTTCCTACTTTTCTTTTTCTTTTCGATTTTAGTTACCTTTTTTTTGTATCATGTTATGTTTTATTCTCTGTTAAGAAGATTGAAGGTGGCAATTGATTCACTTTCCGTTTGTGGGCAGCCATATGCACGAGCTAAGTGGAACCCAGAAGATTTTGAAGAAGACACACAATTGTTTTTGGTACGCTTTACCACCACAAGAATGTCGTTCCGTAGCATAGTTCGTGATGTTAGGGATGGCTTTGGGAGCTTATCTAGACGGGGCTTTGAAGTCCGGCTGACAGGCCATCATAGAGGAAAATCTCATGTATCGTTAAATGATTTACACGACCAGCCTCTCATTGTTCAGAACAGTTGTTGGGCTAGCCTCCCTGCAGAACTATTATATGATGTAATTAGGAGGCTGGAGGAGAGTGAGAGCACATGGCCTTCTCGAAAGCACGTCGTTGCATGTGCCTCAGTTTGCCGTTCTTGGAGGATTATGTGCAAAGAAATCGTTAAGAAGCCTGAGATCTGCGGGAAGCTTACTTTTCCTGTGTCTCTGAAGCAGGTTTTTCCTTTTAATTCATTTAGTGTGATGTGCATCATGAGTTTGCGGGTGAAAATTATTTTTGCTTCCCCAAGTTTATAACGAAATCAAGGTCACGAAGATTTTGTATATGGTGCATGCAGCTTGTGCAGATAATTTTTCTTAAAGCAGCTACATCATAGTATCTTGAGAGCAACACTTAACAAATAATTATTTTGTTTGGCTTTCAGCCAGGTCCACGGGATGGACTTGTTCAATGCTTCATTAAAAGGGATAAATCCAATTTAACATATCATCTATTTCTGTGTCTTAGCCCTGGTGAGCATCTTTTCCGACCGTTTGATTGTATTTGATTGTTTGCTTTATTACCTGTCAACCCATTTATTCTTTGATCAAATATTTCTAAATATGAGTGATCATTTGTTTATTGCTATAACTGAATCGTATTTATTTATCGATGAATATCACATTTTTCAGACTAAACAAAAATATCTCATTTAACGTTTGTCAATTATTGAGTTTCCTTGGTCTGCTAGTCTGTATTAGTTAAAATGCCTCATCTTGCATATACGTGAATGTTTACAAACTTTTAGTTTCAAGTAGTCTTGTTGTGAAATGTAGGAGTCCTTAAATAATTCTCGTTGACTTGGATAAATCCTGAACATCTATCTTAGGAAGATGTTTATGATTTTATTATCATTTTGGAAAAGATAATTTGATCAATTGCCAACTATATAGAGAGACTTTGTATTCGCGTCATGTATGTATTTGGATTGTGAGATTGAAGTTGAGCATATTCCATCCATATGTGCCCATAACATAATGGATGCTATCATCTTTGAGATAGCCTTTCCCTCCTTCAGTGGAGGATGAATCTTATTAGATAGGCATTTGGTGTAGATGAATACGGAATATTCATGAAGAGTTCTGAATGAACCTATATTGAGTAAAGAACGTTCATAGTCAGAATGAGTGTTCATGATGATCCAACCCTCTTCTCAAAACCTATATAACATCCATTTCCTTCTTCGTTTTACAATCCAATTCTTCACCAGTTAGTTTGAAAGAGAACCCACACATAGAGTGAGAAGAAAGAGTTAAATTTAATAAACTGTCTTGAGATAATCCAAGAGAGGACTTCGTATGGGAACTTCATTGGAATTGTTTATTGCTATACCAGTATCATTCTCAATGAAAGATTTTGGTCCTGCTGCCTGTCAATATAGGTTTAAAAGCTGAACTGTTTATATTATGATGTCTCTAAATCACTTGCATACTTGTTAGTGCTTACGTATTTAAATCATGCAAGGGTAGGAAAAGTTCAGTCTAGGGAATACCAAATGATTTATTAACTCGTACTAGGCATCATCTTTACCAACAGCCTTCTGGGCAACGAAGGCAATATAAAGCTGGACTGACTAGCTGATATTGATGCTGAGCATGGCAAGCTCTATCCGGAATTTTATCGTCCAACCTCAAATTTTGTATATTTTGAGAATGTCAATTGAACTTTCCTACTATTTGTTTTATATTCTTTTCATATGATATAATGTTATTCATTAGCAAAAGTGGATGGATTTCCTGGCAGTAATGTATCTAAGAGAATAAGTAATGTTTTCATTCTCTTTTCATGTGTTCGGTGTAATAGTTTGCATCGCAACATCAGCGAAAAGAAGTTAATAGTGGTGATAGCATTAATGCATGAATGTAAAGTTGATTTAAAGGTGGTTTGAGTAGTGGTGTGATGTGAAAAAGTTTTAGTTTGTCAAGGTTTAACATGGTTAGAAACTTATAGTTTGTAAAAAAGTTATTTTAGGTATTACATTTTATAAGGTTTTGTTTTATTTCATTATAACATAATATTTGCGAACCCTAATGGTATGTTTGGGCGAGAGACTTCCAAGCCCCAAGGGATTTAGGTCAAGTGAGGAAGAAATACACTACAAACACTACAAACATTATATAGGAGGGATCAGAAATGCACTACATGAACATTACAAAAGTATGTAGAAGGGATTTGTAAATGATTCCGTCCAAGTATTCATGTGCAAATCTCTTCACATGCCATTGTGATGTTCATGTGGTGCATTTTTAATTCCGCTTATCCAACATTTTGTAATCCACTCCTTACTAGCTTGGCCTCAATCCCGTTGGGATTTGTAAGTCCCTCACCCAAACATAGCATAGTGTCAATTACAATAGCAAACTTCTAGATCATGAATAGAATTGGACGTGTACAATGCATCTCGATACATGTTCTGGTCTTTTTTAGCTTGAAAAGTTACAATAGGTATTACACCAGTATGAAAAATGCAACAACTTAAAGGTCTGCAAATTAATAGAAAAGTTAAATACAGGCGTACACATGCACCATCTTTATGTCAGACATTGATTTTCCAAGTGTCCGAGAAATCATGGGTCATATACTCATATGCTATTTTAACATATTTTAAAGGTGCTTTCAAGATTTTTAGATTATGTTTATTATTTTTGAGTAATGAATAGTTATGCTGGCTTGCTCGCGATTAGGATTTAGGCCTATATATAGTTCCCCACTTTGTAAAGTTTACCTTTTGGCTTCCGAGTTTATTTCTTTGTTTTATTATGTTTCCAATTCTACAGCTTTGCTAGTTGAGAATGGAAAATTCCTTCTTTCTGCAAAGAGGACACGAAGAACTACTTGTACAGAATATGTTATCTCTATGGATGCTGACAACATCTCCAGATCAAGCAGCAGTTACATTGGAAAGTTAAGGTAAGAACTTCACGCAAAGACACCGGAAGCCTATTTTCATTCACAAGCATACACGATTAAAGTAACATATAGTTTTTCTCATTTCTCAAACGAACAGTTGGTATGATATCTATTTATTCTAATCCTCTTGTTAGTTAGTTTTTCTTTTCTTTCAAAGAGCTCGTTTTGCTTACTATGGAACTCCATTTACATTCTTCCTTCAGAGGAGGCTTTGCCAGATAGAATGAATAGATTTGGTATAACCTCTCTTAGTAGTGCAAACAAATTTTTCTGTGGAAGACAAATACCGCGCTCTTTGTGTAGGGGAATGGATGCATGCGCATATTGAAGTGAGGCTTTAACATTGTAAATTTGTTGTTATGAAATTCCGTTGTCATGTCATGTGCCGAAATGAATTAATGTAAAGCATAGTTAGATGTGTCTTCTATTATGTAGTACTATTGGGGATGGCTATAACACGGTGGACATACAAGAATAGTTGATCTTGTAATGCTGGCGTATACGACCGATTTGAAATGTAGTTTTGAAGTATTCAATTTTTGTTTCTTTTCCCAGGTCAAACTTTCTTGGCACAAAATTCATTGTATATGATACGCAGCCTGCATACACTTCTGAACATGTTCCCCCACCAGGGCGGTCAAGCCGTAGATTTAATTCCAAAAAAGTCTCGCCAAAAGTCCCGACTGGCAGCTATAACATTGCTCAGATAACATATGAGCTAAATGTGTTGGGCACTCGCGGTCCTAGAAGGATGCATTGCATCATGCATTCTATCCCAGTTTCATCTCTTGATGCAGGAGGTACTGTCCCTGGCCAACCAGAACTCCTTACCCGAGACTTGGAAGACTCATTCCGAAGTATGTCCTTCTCAAAGTCTCTTGACCACTCAGTAGAATTCAGTAGTACACGATTTTCTGAAATTGATGGACCCCGAGATGATGAGGATGGCAAGACAAGACCCTTAGTTTTGAAAAACAAGTCCCCACGATGGCATGAACAATTACAGTGTTGGTGCCTGAACTTCCGAGGAAGGGTAACTGTTGCTTCTGTTAAGAACTTTCAGTTGATTGCTGGTACTCAGCCTGCTGCCGGTGCACCTACTCCATCACAGCCAGCGCCACCAGACCTCGACAAGATACTCTTGCAGTTTGGCAAGGTTGGTAAAGATATGTTCACGATGGATTATCGCTATCCTTTATCTGCATTTCAGGCTTTTGCTATCTGCTTGAGCAGCTTTGACACGAAATTGGCTTGTGAATAGAAGGGAGTAAGTGGACGGTGGTAAGCAGAAAACACCTTCGACAATCACTCTCTTTCTCGCCTTTATCTTCTCTTTTTTCCTGCTCTTGTTTGCGTCAATTAGGGTAGGAAATTGTCTGTTGTTTTGTTCCAGAACTCAATTGCTACCCTAACAACAAAAGGTGTAACAGCATTTTAATTTCAGATCCTTAATGTTGCCTTGAGTTTCTGCCAATTAGTTCATAAATTGTCACCCGCCTTCTGGTCTGTTGTTTCGTGTTTTCTTCACTGTCAAACGTTTGGTTATACTTTAATTTTGCCAACCCGATTGCTTGTGAGAATGTGAAGATAAAAGAGTTTCTATATTGGTGAAAGGAGAAATCTTGTGAGGGCTTATAAGAGATTGGTCGTCTACTTATATTGCCAATTAGTTTTATGGTAGAACCTCAACTTTTTTCATGATATCAGAGCAGGTTGTTCTACTTTTGAAGCCTAACAACCACGTGTTTGGCTTGAAATTTCGTTACACGTGAGGAGGGCGCTTGAGAATGTAAAGGTACAAGAGGCTCACATTGGTCCCCATATAATCTTTCGGGTGTGGCTTAGCTCGGGTTATTATGTGGTGGCGAAAGGCCACGGGTGGTCACTGGTCGCTCATGACCCCTTTGAAGGTGGTGGATGTAACAATCATGTCGTTGGGAGGGATGGCATTCTGGTAGTGATGATATTAAGGTGTAGTTTTGGTAGGCTGTCAACTACGTTGCATTTGTTGGCATATAATTCTCACAATTAAATGCCAATTTCCTTTTAAATTTTGTCGAACAATCAGTTTTTCACAGCTCTGTATTGCATGCATGATTTGGCAAATAATTTTAGTGGAAAATCATGTCCAACCGTTCGACCAAATTAAAAACCCAATATTATTATCTGTTTTAATTAATTAAATTAAGTTTTTA
The DNA here is from genome assembly GCA_036320875.1 of Cotoneaster glaucophyllus. Lineage (NCBI taxonomy): Eukaryota > Viridiplantae > Streptophyta > Magnoliopsida > Rosales > Rosaceae > Cotoneaster > Cotoneaster glaucophyllus. The sequence goes on along the minus strand of CM070072.1, from coordinate 2,018,005 downwards.
TTTATTGATGTTTCAACCCAATAAAAAGAGTAATACTATTCATACCATATTTTCATATCATCTTAGGTGGCATTTGATGTGAACAGTCTTATCATTTGAATTAATTAAATTTTTAAATTTAGTTCATTATTTAATAAACTAATAATTAAAAAAAAAGTTAATTAAATGATGATTATGATATACGAGGAGTCTTTCTCCTTCATTTCCTTGGTTTTGCAAATTTTTCAAATGATGGGGATGTCTACATCAGATGCCACTAAGGTGGTATAAAAATATGGTATAAATAACATTACTCCAATAAAAAAACCCAATATTTTACAAAATTATCCCATGGGATTCGAGGAGGCCGTTATTGACCATTTTGATTCTCAAATCTCCACGGGAAAGATACGCTTAATGAGGTATGTCATGTGACACCTCAAATTACGGGTCATCATAAGAAAAGTCTTCTACCCTTCACATGATATATGTCTCGCTTGAAAGTGATTTTAGAAAAATATATGATTGGATTTCGAAAATACTTTTTCTGCATAAAGCACCAATTATGCAAGAAACACTTCATGAGGTATGTCATGTGACAGCTCAAATTATGGGTCATCATAAGAAGCCTTTTCACCTTAACATGATATATGGCTCGTTTGAAAGTTCTTTTAAAATGACTGAAAATGATTTTAGAGAAAATGTTAATGGGTTTCGAAAACACTTTTCTTGCAAGAAGCATCAGTTATGAGCTTTTAGTAGGAAGCACTTCAAGTATATTTCTATGATTCACTTGCATTTTTACTAAAAATTGATTTCAAAAACATTTTCACAAAAAAAAAAAACACATTCAACCATTCTAAAATTCTAAGAGTAGCTCCAAACGAGTCGCTAATTAAACAAGCAACCCATCATGGTCACCTGATGGGGAGCAATAACCCCATAACTCTTGGCCCATTCACGGGCCTAACTCGCAACCAAGTTAGCTGGAGTAAGATTCTCTCAACTCCAAATCTCCTACTCATTGCTCCCCTTTTCTCTCACTCTTTTTTTTGTCCCTCTATAAAGAAGTCAACATAGATATCGACGTGACTTAATCATGATAGTTCAAATAAGAGAAGAGAAATTTAAAAAAGAGAGAATTCTACTCCGAATTAGCTACCTAAAAATCATGCTCTCTGAATTGCTTCGTCTATCACATCTCTTCCACTTAAACGGCTAATTAAATAAATCAACGTGATAATGGCCCAAAGAACACAAGCTGCATATACTTCAATCAACTAGGATCACACTCAACTTAATCATTATAAGTTTAGTGGATCAAAATCAAGTTTTAAAGAGTAAAATATCGATTTTTTGAGTTTCAAGGGTAAAGTTTGATCAAAATCGAGTTTCATGAGATAAAGTGCCGACTTTTGAGTTTCAAGAACAAAGTGATATTAAAATCGAGTTCCAGCAAATGTAGCTAAAAATAAGCCTTTCAAAAGCTTATTTTGACAAATCGTGAAGTACATGTTAAATTATCACTTGCATTCGTAATCAGTAAATTCGTATATTATACTTGTATTACACAACATGCGTACGTACATTTCAAAAATACTTATGATTTTTCAGACACGTGATCGACTTGTCAAATTTTCCTTTTGTTTTGTTCTTAAAAAATATTTCCGTATCTGTGGCTCCTGGATTTTGGGTTTCGAAGGAAGCGAAGCGAGAGGGCTGAGCTCTGAAGATCCACTGTTTATATTGTTTGTCCGAGTCCGAGTCGGTGACTCAGTAGGCGCTCACATGTCTGCCTGTCTGTCTTCAATTATTCTCGACAAAAACATTCCTGGAGAGCGTTGAGAGTTGAGCTTCTGAGTTGTGAGCCTCTCCTCCAAGCAAAACCAAAGGTACTTTTCTTTTCTTTCACTTCTCAGAATTTAAAATTTCGATCCTTTGCCTCCTGAGATTTTCTGGATCTGGGTTTTTCGTGTTATTGCATTGTAGAGGTGGGTTTGTTCTTTGATTTTGTGTTAGGGTTTCAAATTCTTTGCATTCGGTTGTTTTGAGTAAAGGTGGAAGAACAAAAGCTTAAGTTGGCGAGTTTTTTAGCTGATAAACCTGAATGAATTGTAGGTGGATTTTGAAATGTTGTCGATTTTTCGCGGTTTGGTGCATCAAATTTAGCTGAATTGGAGGTGGGGTTCTGTTGGTTTTTTGAAATCTGTGAGTTCTGTGAGTATTCACAGGGGTTTGGTGTTGGAATATTGTGGCATTGTCACCATGCCTTCGACGCACAATCCGGGTTCTTCTTCGCCTTTGACTTCGATTGGTCGCTCGATTTGGAGCCGGCGAGAGCCATTTCATTCAGAAGAAGCTAATCGGGAGTTGAGTGAGCTGGAATTAGAGGTTCAATCTTTTCAAAAACTTGTTACGGACCTGTTTCATGACTTGTCAGCTGTTGGTGCTGATGAATTGCTCTCCATTGCATGGATTCGGAAACTTTTGGATGTCTTTGTTAGCTGCCAAGACGAGTTCAGGGTGTTATTGTTGAAAAACAAGGTGCAGGTTTCTAAACCACCGTTGGACCATTGGGCGGATGAGTACTTAGATAGGAGCTTGAAGGCACTTGACATTTGCAATGCTGCTCGTGATGGGATTGACAAGATTCGTGTGTGGCATAAGCATTTAGAGATCGTTCTGTGTGCCTTGGAGTCTCGCCAGAGGGCATTCTGTGAGGGCCAGTTCCGTCGAGCAAGAAAGGCTTTGGTGGATTTGGCACTTGAAATGCTTGGTGAGAGAGACTCTGCGTCTGTTTTTTCTCACCGCAACTGGTCTTTTGGGCGTATCAATAACACAAGAAAGGATGCACGCCGTCGTCAAAACTCATCTGGGCATTCCCGTTCTCACTCGTGGAGCATATCCCATTCTTGGTCCGCAGCTAAGCAGCTTCAGTCAATTGCAAGCAACTTGGTAGCACCTCGTGGAAACGAGGTTATTGCAACGAATGGGCTTGCAGGGTCTGTTTTCACAATGAGTTGTGTTCTCACGTTTGTTTTGTTGTCTCTCGTGGCTGCGATCCCATGTCAGGATCGAGGTATTAGCACTCACTTTTCAATCCCACCGCAGTACACCTGGGGCATCCCGTTATCCTCACTTCACGAACGGATAATAGAGGAGTCTAAGAAGCGAGAGCGCCAGAACTCTCATGGGTTGCTGAGGGAGATTTATCATGTCGAGAGATGTGCCCGCCACATGACAGACTTGATGGATCTGGTTCAGTTCCCATTAACAGAGGAGCAGAAGGTGGAAGTCGAACAAGAAGTGCAGGAGCTAGCATCGATTTGTGAAAGTTTTAAGAATGGACTGGATCCGCTGGAACGCCAAATCAGGGAAGTATTCCGTCGGATTATGAATTGCAGAACTGAGGGTCTCGAACTTTTGAGTCGCGCAAACAATCCGGAGTAACTTGAAGGAGAGTTTCTACCGAGCAAGAAACATACAAATTTGCGAATACATTCGTTGTTTTGCATATTTCCGAGTTTGCAAGGAGAGAAGAAGTATATCGGTCAGCAACAATACAGAGGTTAAACAAACACCGTGAAAGAATCTCTTCGGTTTCTCGAGCAACATAGTAATTTTTTGTTTCTGGGACTTTTGGTAAAATGAGGTATGTATGTCACAGTTTGGTTTGTATATGTTACGTTCTAAAAGTCCTTTGCAATATTCTTCCAGTTTGGTTGCAACTCCGGATCGTTTGATATATATAACTCAGTCCTATATAGTTACATACATACAAATCGAAGCTAACACATTATCGGAACTTATCAAAACGAATACTGATCAGCATCGCTATAACACATTCGAAATCAGATCAACATCGGTAAACCACATTTGAAAATCAAATCGTGAAAGGGTTTTAGTATCATGTACATATGGTTCCTCACTCGAGCATATCATTTAAGAGTAAACAGTAATATTAGTATAAATTAGTCCGTCGTCTAGCTCCATCGGCTTGCCCTTCAACCGGCATGAAGGGCAACCGTGCTTTCTGTAAATGAGAAGGTTATTTTCTACAAATACTAATTACAAGGAACCTGTCGAGTGTTTGTAAAGGATCTCCCACAAGCCGTCAACTGAGAGCATCCACCGTTACTTGTATTGAAATTGATCCAAAGCTTCAGCTGTACCTGCCTCTCATTACAAAATCCGCTTCGACTACCAAAAGATCAACCAACAGCTAATCGACCCTTAATCTGTTTTCCTCCTTTAAGTATTTATCTACCAAATTCCTTATATGTATAACCGCAGCGCAGACCACACGGTAGGTACCGCATCTACCAGTGCACCGAATGTACTCTCCGAAGAACACGTGGTGGTCTCCGCTTCTCTGTAACAGGAATGAGGTTCTCCATGAGCTGCAAGTGCAGACAGAGAGAGAGAGTTAGATCATTTACTAACACTTGTAAAATGCAGCTTTAGATGTATATAAAGAAGATATGATCAAAATAAAAAGATGTATATAAAGAAGACAATGTAATCAGCAAGTTCAACATCATTAACATTGTCGAATTGGATCTAAATCATGGACTGCAATGCGTTGTAGTTTTGGAATATCTTCCCGAACAAGGGTGTTGACTTGTAAGCTATACAACTCAATACTAAGCAACCAGATGGAGTATTCTACGAGTGATCGCTAAGAATGGCGGTGTGTAAGTGCAACCTAGTCTGTTTTCAACAATAGTATAGGGATACAGCAAAACAGGGCCTTCGTTTCATCGATAAATCCTAGATAGATCAGGAGAAAAAGCCAAGAAAACGAATCCGAATTGTGAAAATCTTGCATCTCCTTGTAAAAAAATTAACATATAATAAATAGTGTTAGAAAATCAGACCAGAAGATGAAAGGGTGGCATGCAACTTAGGTTCCAGATATAGGCCAAACTTCAGCCTGATCAAAATACTAAAAGCTTTTGCTGATATCACCTTTTTTTGCAGTTAATTCAGTTATTTAACGATATGTTAGTTGACTGGCCACGTACAAGTTCCGGTTCACAAACCAAACAACTAACAAACTAGGTTGTATGCTCACATGCTAACTGCAGCATACACATATCAAAACCCTGTCCCAACTTTCTTCTTACCGTCAAACTGCAATATCATGATGCCAAAATACCAAAAGATGTTTGAAAACTTCGTTTAAGCGTTGTAACATTTTAATATAATGATAACTTAAGCTCTCTCTGATTTGATTATACAAAAAGCTGTCATGCCTCTTACTGAGAAAGCATACGGATGTGGCCATAGAGTTGTCTAGCTCGTTCCTTTTGCAACAGAAAGACTCCAAGGAGCAAACGAAAACTCTTTTAAAGGATTTTGTTGCATTTTATGAAAACTAATCCTACTATTGCCCAGCTGTAATGATTTTTTCAACTCGTCCCAAGAACCTCCTATATAAGAGATGGCAATGTTCGTAATTCAAACCTAAACTTTCGTAGGCATCGTTTCTACACAGAAATCTTCGTAATGCAAGGTCATAAATCAGACTAAACGCTAGAAAGTAACTCTTATCAAGTTGATTATGTATTTTAAAACTTAAAGCTGACTGAAAAGGAAAGTTCAAATGTACGAACTGGAAGCTGCTTATGTTCAACATGATCACACCTACAAATTGTTTATGAACGTATATGAAATTGAAAACCACGATCACACCTACGAGTCATTTACGGAATTGAAAACCATAAAGAATAAAGCGATACACACACGAATGCAGTTCACAATTCATAGATGTTAAGTACATACCCGCTTAAACCTCTCCTTCTTTTGCTCAGCCTGCATTCAGAAATCAGAATTCATATGGAATTAGAGCGAAAAACTTTCTTTTAAACAGAATGGTAAAAGCATATGATCAAATTTTAAGAAATGATTGAAGAATTAATAGACCTGTTGTCTGAGGAGCCGCGCATTTTCCTCCTCCAGCTGCGTTACCACAGATTCGAGCTCTACGGTGTAAGCCTAAAATCACAATTAAAACACGGCAATGTCAATAAACGATTTCAGATTTCTGTTTGTTTACAATCAATTTAACATTTTCTCAGAAACCAAACAAACATGGTCAAGCAAAGACCGAATCCAACCTGCTTCCGTTCCCTGGACCGGGCAGCGGACTCTCTGTTCTTGATCATCCTCCTCTGCTTCTGCTGCGTTGCCTTATCCAGTGGAGCTTCCTGCACGGCTCTCCTCTTCCCGGCCTTCCCTCCTCCACCACCACCACCACCACCTCCGCCTCCGCTGGCACTTGTTGTCCCGTTCGCGTACACCAGCTGACCCTGAGCAGCCGGAGGTGGAGGAGGAGGCTGCACCTGGAACTGCCCGTACCCAATCGGAACTCCGCCGGCATTCAAGCTGACGTCCTCTTCCCTCACGGCCCCAGCCCTGGTGAGAAAGTCCTCCAAGGTCATCCCCTCCATCCCACCCCCACCACCACCGCCTCCCTCTCCTCCCCGCACCTGATCCCCGCCGTCTCCCTCCGCCACTCCCACCTCCTCCTCTCCCACTCCCACTCCCACTCCAACTCCTCCGGCGACGATCTCCTTCCAGACCTCGTCGACGGACCTGGCCTCGGAGTGATGATGAAGTTGTTGATGGTGACCGTTGTCGTGCATGTCGTTTCCGGTGCCAGTCCCGGTGGAGCTGTAGATGTTCCTGAGGATGTCGTCCATGTTCATGGATTGGTGCTTGTGGTGACGGTTGTCGTCGTCGTCGGCCAGGAAAGTGGAGAGTGAACATATAGACGACTCCCTCCGCGGCAGATCCGAATTCGCGGTTGAAACCACCGCCATTTTCGAAGACGTCGCCATCATCCTCGCAACTCTCCCCCGGATTTCTAGCCCTCTAATTTGATTCTTCACTTGATTTCTTTTTCTTCTTCTTCTTCTTCTTCTTCGATGAAGAACTCCGATGAATCTTTTTTAATTTAAAAAAATAATAATTAAATTGCTTTGGAATTCCTTCCCAAACCAACAAACAAAACGAACCAAAAGTCGTGATGCCGTAGGCTCTACTCTCGCTCTCTCTCTCTCGCTCTCTCTCTGTTTCCTCCTTACTCGTTTATTATTATTATTATTATTAAGTTCAATTAATTAATACTTATCCAATCACTAATCCTGCTTGATTTATTTTATGCTTTGCCGCTTTACACTTCAGCCTTTTTTCCCCTTTTTCTTTAGGTGACTTTTAGTGCACCATAGTTCATAATAAAGCGATTAAAAGGTTAAAGAAGCCACTTAGCATTACATATTCTCGTATATAAGCTCACGCTAACCTGTCAATTTAAGATACAGTTCGGAATTTTCCTTGGATTGGGCTCGGGTTGGGAGTGGTTTTGGTTCCTAAATTCTAAATTTAGGGTTTTAGCAACACGCATTAGAATTGGTCTAAATGCCTTAAAATTTGGAACCCAAACATACCCTTTATTTCCTCTAGTGACGTTTAATATTGTCATGTAACTCCATTTTTCATTGCTTTTGGTATCCACGTCACTTATCAAACACATTATATTTTATCTCACGACTGATTATTCGAAATTGACTACAATACTTATATGTATTTGATACAATCTCCATTTAATAGTAAAAAATAATTCATATGAATATACGTATTTAATACAATCACGATCTGCCACTTAGTATTACGTCTTACTGATATTTCTCTTCACTTATAAGTGAGAGGTCTTAATCTTATGTTTGGGCCAAATGCCAATTTGAACCAAATCATCATGTTAAGCCCATGTGAGACTTAAGGCTGGTTTGACATTGCTTAAGGTTTACCAAACACTCTGACATTGTTTTTTTTTTTATTACTAAAAGGTACTTTCAACACTATAGTTTACCAATATTTCACCGTTGTGTATTCTCATAGCATAGTAGAAACAATTTTGAAAAAAAAAACACAGTAATCCCAAACTAGCCCTTATCCCGCTCCTCACCCCATAATGTAGAAACAAAAAAACAAAAAAAAGGCCTTAGCAAGGCCCAAGTTTAATTTTAGTGACCCAACTTATATTGGGTAGTACAGAGTGTGGCCCTGTGGGCTCGTCACTTAAACGTTACTTGTTTTTTTTTTTTGTTTGGAAAAACCTTACTTGTTAAACAGAAGGCATGGTCTGCATTTGCAGTCGCTAGCAGCGAATAGTCATGGAGGTTGAAACGGAGAGGACGAAACCTGCTGCTGCGTTCATGGCCTTCGGTACCAAAGGCGATGTCTATCCAATTGCTGTAAGTCAACATTCCTTCCTCCCATTCACTCTTTCCGTTTGGTTCCCGAGAAAATGAAAGAAATTGAAACATTGCCAGAATTTAATGACGGTTTTTGCTTCTGTGGTTTGCACTTTTCAGGCCATTGCGGCGGCTTTTGCTTGTGACCAGAGCCAGTACGACGTCGTCCTCATCACGCACTCAGCGCATGAGGTTCGTCTGAAAATTACTTTTGTTTGATAGTATACTGTATATGTGTGTCTATATATATGAACACTTCAAACTCGATATTTAGAGAAAAACCCAATATACTTCGAAACAGAAATGGAATTTTAGAATTAAGAATTAATTAGAGCATGGCTATTCGATAGGTGAGGGTTTAATTTTTTATTTTTTTCCCTCCAATTGAGCTTTCGAAGTGTTTTTCTATAAAAACTTATGATTGTAGGGGTCTTTTTTCTAATTTACTAATTGTTTTTGTAATTGGTTGGTTGTTGTTGTGACTTGTAATGCAGAACTTACGTTGTCATTTGGCCGAAAAGCATGTTTCGTATCTTCCAATTTCATCACCACCTGTTGTCCCAATCCATCAGGAACATGATAGTACAGAAGAAGCAGGTTCAGATTGATCCCTTTCTCTCTCATTGTTCTTCTCTCAACATGTGTAAAGTTGTCATTGGATGTTTTGTTTTACCAGGTTCTTTGGAGAAAATCATGTTTTCTGCTGAACACAGACAAGAATGTTGTTTGGCAGTGGAGACGATATTTGGATCAGGCCTGAGCATGGAGGGTGATTTTATACTGATCAATTTCTTTGCTTTGGTACTTCCCTATTGCTGGTTTTTTTCTCTCTTTTTCCTTTCCGTAACTTACGTCATAGGCATCTGTTCTATGGATTAATACATTGTGCATGAAAGAAGAATAAATTTTGAAAGGCCATATGCAGGGATGTCAAATATTAACAAATAGAAGTTTTGTATGGTTATCTGGTTTGCCATTGAAGTTCTTACGTAGGTTTTATTGCCGGCTCAAACATCTTGAACATCTGCATCTCAAGTTAGCATTATGTTAAATTTTATTCGACCCTAAATAAGTATCGCATCCAACTAGACTTTCAGACAGTAGGTATAATGACGAGATATCTAAATTGGTTTCATTTGCTTGATGGTCAAGGAAGGATGGAGTATTGCAGAACTTTTTCGTGTCCGTTGCATAGTTGCTGCTCCTTATGTTGTTCCATATAGGTACTAAACCTTTTGTTTTATTCTATTTAAGTTGAATCTTGATCTTATGAACAATGTATATATGGTGACTGGCCACCCTCAACTGTACTCTTTTTAATATGGAATCTCTCATGTTTATGAAGATCTTGGAGAGGAGGGGGGGATTAATATTAGGGCCACTTAGAAATTCTACTGCATAATGAGTTCCACTGATCATATAGAAAGGAAAATCAGTATTTGACTTTGTGTTTAATTGTATGAAGATGCATATGGGGTAGTGCTATCCACACACCCATTTTTACTTCTCACACACCCCTCTCAATTTTCGGTCATCAAATCGAATGAATTGAAGAAGGTCAATGGCCAAAAATTAACAAGGGTGTGGGAGAAGTGAAAATGGATGTGTGAATAGCCTACCCTACATATAAAGTTAGGAAGCAATTATTCCATATCCTCATTATCAAATAACTAGAGCAACAGTATTGTGTATAGGTATATAGAAAATCCAAGGAATAAAATTATATTGTATTCGAGTGCAAGTGTACACTAAATGCATTTTTATTGTTGAGAGTTTCAAACAAGATTTACTTTGTAAGAACTTGTAAGTAGCTATAACGTTTTGAAGTTCTGGCTTGATGATTTGTTGCTGCTTCAAATTATGTTCCAGTGCACCTTCGTCGTTTGAGCGCCAATTTGAAAAAGAACTTCCACTTTTATATAAATACCTACAGGAAGCTCACAACAGCAAGGTACTTTATTGTTTGTAGAGTAATATTTGAAAATAATGTTGATGTAAGTGGTATTGTTCTGCCTTAGGAATTGATGGTGTACAACATCGCTAACAAGTGAATTTCAATTTTAGTACCTTGTCTATGTAATATAAATTAAGTTTGTGACCTGCAAAAATAACATTCTTCCTTTCAATTTTTATATGCACATAGGTTTGTTGGAAAGATGTGATCCACTGGATGTGGCCGCTTTTCAGCGAGTATTGGGGATCCTGGAGATGTGACAATTTGAATTTGAGTCCTTGCCCTTTTACGGTTAATATCTTTGACTCAAAACTCCTTAATGCATTCAGTGTATTGTAACAGTAGTTCTTGAGGACCAACGTTGACACATTTGGTTTTTTTCTGCAATGAGTTCTTTGCTCATCAAATGAAGTTTGTACCACCTGAGCTGAAAATTGTCTATCACATATCTGCTGTAGTTATATTTGAACTTATGTAATTGCTTCTTTGTCAAATGCAGGATCCAGTAACAGGTTTACCCACTTGGCATGATAGGCCTCCATCTCCGCTTCTTCTGTGAGTTCTGAGTTTTCCACTTGCACATAGGGTACAAGTAACAAATTTACAATTCTGGAGAGAGAGGGTTTACCCACTTGGCATGATAGGCCACCATGGCTCCATCCCCCTTTCTCTTTGAGTTCTGAGTTTTCAACATGCACATAGGTATAGGTAACAAAATGAACATTCAAAAGCAGAGAGAGAGAGAGAGAGAGAGAGAGAGAGAGAGGGTTTACCCACTTGGCATGATAGGCCTCCATGGCTCCATCCCCCCTTTTTCTTTGAGTTCTGAGTTTCAACTTTCACATAGGTATGGGTAACAAAATGAACATTCAAAAGCAGACAGAGAGAGGGTTTACCCACTTGGCATGATAGGCCTCCATGGCTCCATCCCCCCTTTGTCTTCGAGTTCTAAGTTTTCAACTTGCACATAGGTATAGGTGACAAAATGAACATTCAAAAGCAGGACCCAATAACAGGTCTACCCACTTGGCATGATAGGCCTCCATCCACCCTTTTTCTTTGAGTTCTGAGTTTTCAACTTGCTCATAGGTATACGTAACAAAATGAAAATTCTTGAGGGAGAGATTTAAAAGTGTTGATTATCCTTCTGCAATTATCTGGTAAATACTGTAGATTTTAAAGTTCCATGTGAAAAATGGCTAGTTTTCCATGCATCTATTCAAATAAATGTGTGTTATTTATTTAATTCTTTGCTGGAAGAAGTTATTTATAGTTTCTATTCTGAAGATTTTCCTCACTGTGTGACAGGTATGGATTTAGCAAAGAAATAGTCGAGTGTCCTGGTATAAATGTTTATACAATTTTAAACTTGTACAAATTTCTTTCATGTCTCTATTGTACAGTTGTCCTACTGAATTCATAGGTTTGATATAGGATACTTGCGAAGGTGGTGGTTTTGCACATCATGCCACTAGGTAGAAAATCAAGCTCTAGCTAACATTCTCAAATCCCTTTTATTTACTGCTCTTGCTTTAGCCTTTTTAAATCTCTTACCTTCTAACTTTGTTGTAGCCCTAAACTTTTTACACAGGTTGCACCAAGGTGCTCCTAAACTTTCTACTTAAAAAAGTTGCCCAGAATTGTTTCATTTAGTGGGATGAGAGGAATTCAGTGATGAGAATGAATAATAGTCCCTTTAGAGATTAAGTAGAAGCATATTCATAATGCAATCATCGTTGGAGGCTTGGAGCCTAGACTTATGGAGAAATCTGAGAAAAGCCTAAGAAATGACAGAGGTATATTTTGATAAACAGTGAAAATGGTGCTAAAAACTCTGTTAAAGCAGAATAGGAATTGGTCAGATGATATTTTCTTTTACTTCTAAGGTCTCTATATTACGTGTTCTTGCATACTTCCCTAAACAACTCATTAATTACCTTAGCCCATAAATATTACTCATGGGAAATATAAAAGACTCTTGAACTCTTTTCTGGTATTCAGACACTTATCTGGGCATCATTAATTTGTTATGTGTCATTTCTCTGTGAAACAACTCGTCCCTGAGTATTAGTTTTTTATGATAGCTTCTTCATCTTCTCTTTCATCGTGCTGAGAAAACTTGTCACTAGTTTGAAGCATAGAGGATGGAGTCAACCCCCAGTTTTTGGGTGCCTACTTCATAAGTAGTTTCATATTTAATAAAGACAAAGATAATGTTATTTTCCCGAGGTGCACTGCTTTGTTATCAAACTTACATGGTCTTTCCAAGAGTAGATGGCAAGATTCTGTGTCAACCACATCACACAAGGAATTGTTTGAACTACTGTGCGAAGCTTACTTTGCTTGCTTTCTTGAACTTAGTGATTCGGTATGACCATGGATATGATTGCACTTCAAGGATCACTTCTTCTATATCTTCACAGAAAACCTCAGAAAGGTTTCTTGGCATTATGACGATGATTCTACAGTCTCTAGAAACTAGGGTACGGATTCAGTAAGGATATGTCAATAAGACAATATTATTAAGTTCAATGCTAATCATACACGACCCCTTTGTCCAGGCACCCTATTTATGTTTCCTCACCACACAAAAGAAAACACAAAAAGTTGCGAATTTTACTATTAACATCATTCATAATACTGTCTTTGCTCTCATTTTCCTCACGTGTAAATAATACAGCACCCCATTCTTGTTCAGCAAGGAAAGGATTTGCATTTTCTTATATGGTTTTCCCATATATCTTGACTGTAATAGTGGTGTCACGCTAGAGTGTCGGCGAAAATCCTAAAGTCAGAGTTGACAATAGCCAAGCCATATTTCAATATTGGATACATATAGAGGGGGTATCAGGATACTCCATACCTAAAATTTAGGAGTGCTTCACAGCTTAAATAGCTTCCCCCGGTCATTTTATGCTGAGTGATTTTTACTATAATCAATGCATGCGACTTTATCATTTATTAATCTTTCATAAATGCTACGGTAAATCCTGTCTCTTCTTTTGAACATGGTCGATCTGGTCAAGTGGTCAGTCACGTTTTGTTCCTACTATGTCAAAATTCTCACTGGTTTTTAGCACTTTGACAGGTTATTGGCCATCAAATGTTTGGGTTTGTGGCTTTTGGTTTCTCCCAAATGAATGGCAGTTTTCGTGTAAGCAGTGCAGTGAACTTTCCAGAATTGTTTCTTCAGAGCGTCTTTACACAAAAGATGAAATGTGTTCAGCTCATGTTCAGTTAGAATATTTTTTGAAGACCCCAGTGTCTATGCCACCTGTTTTCATAAGCCTGAGCTCAATTGGAAGGCAAGTTCTTTCTCTAATTGGTTCCTTAGCTACTTCTTTAATGCATTCTCAGATTTTACTTTACAAGAATATGAGGGACTCTGGATGTAATTGAATTATTACATGCTGTAGTCTTGCACTATTTATAAATAGCTTTCTTTGTTCTCCGTTGTACAGGTTAATGCACGATCAACTCGTATAATTTACTGAAATACTGATATCTGAGTTTCCGATTGTGCATGCAGCATGGGATTTTTAAAAAACCCTCAAGCGTTTCTTCGTCTTCTCCAAACTGTCTTAGAGATAACAAATTACCGCTTCATCCTCTTTACAGCCGGCTACATACCTTTAGATGCTGCAATCCGAGCAGTTGCTGCTGAGTCATCACCATATGTAACCCACAAGCAGTTTAATGACGAGTGCATTTCTCTCTTCAATGACCGACTCTTTTGCTTTTCTGGGTGAGCATCTCGTATTTATAAGAATATAAAATGAGCATTTTTTCTCTTGATACTTGTAATGTTTGTGAATGTTTATTGGCAAACTTACTTGGAAACAATAACCTTGTGAGGATATTTTGAAAGAAAAAAGTATGTAAACTATTTCAAAACTTAAAAAAAAAAAGAAAAAAGAAAAAAGAAACTATGCAAAAAGCTTCTTGTATGGCCATCCCATTCCGATCTGCTCCCACCTGAATGTGTTTGTGATGGCAAAATCACATTTTTTCTCTCTTAACATGTTGCATGTTACAGGACTTTAATATTTGATAATAACATAATTACTCTTCACTGTGTTTTTAGTTAGTGTATGCAATGGATTGCACCCTCACGGAGCCGTTTTGTAACTTCTTACTACCGTATTATATAAAAGCTGTTTGCATGGCATTTGTTGACTACTTGACTTTATGTAGTAGACTCCTGTGTATCGTGGTGTTACCTTAACTAAGGTTGACTCCTGTGTACTCTTGGTATTAACCTTAACAGTTAACACCAAGATACATAGGAGTCTACTACATAAAAACCAACAAATGTCATGCACACAGCTTTTATATAGAAAAAGCATATTACCCAAAATTGTCCTTGAGATTGGCATAACTCCTAACTTTGGTCCCAGAGATATGAAATGAATAGAAGTGGTCCCTGAGTTTATCCACTGCCAATCATTTTGGCCATTCAAATAAGGACCAAAATGACAAAAATATCCTCAATTTAATAAATAATGGGCCAAAATGGTTTCACAAAAAAATGAGGCTATTTTTGTCGTTTTGGTCCTTCTTGAACATAGATTTTTTACAAAAAGACCAAAATGATTGACGGTGGACAAATTCAGGGACCACTTCTATCGATTTTAAATCTCAAAGACCAAAGTGAGGAGTTATGTCAATCTTAGGGACCATTTTGGCTAAAAAGCCTATAGAAAAGGCTAAGTAATTGAGGTAACTGGTTCTCATAATAACTTAATTTCAGGAACCTCTTTAACTTGTTTATGACTAGCACTTATTTGGAAGGTTATTAGACTCTGGATTGATATTTTAAAGGAAAATTTAGAAAGGTTGTAGAGGATCATATTTGTTCATCCAATCAATTAATTAGATTGTCCAAACCACTCGAGTGTTAGAATGAGAGAATATGGAAGGCAAAGCATGTGTGAGACAGAAGAAAGGGATAAGAGTGTTTCCTTGTTTTCTCGTTCTTGTCCTTTCTAGTTGTTCATCAAGTCTTGAAGCTTGATAATATATTTTTGTTGTACCATTGATGATGTAGTGGAGATTCGTTGTTGCTGCCTTATTAAAGTTTAGCCTGACGTACTTAATTCTTGGCGTTCTTCATCTTCTTGCTTTTTTTTTTGTGTTTTTTGAGTTTGATCTTCCCATCCTTAAATTTCAAAACACAGTAAGTTGCAGTGGGTTGGCCTCTGGTTATTCTTTACCTCTGCTAAATAATATTTTATTTCCTTGTTGAATAGAACTGTACCGTACAAGTGGCTGTTTACTCGATGTGCTGCTGCAATTCATCATGGGGGAAGGTGAGAGTGCTCCAACTCTTATTATATGTTCGCTTAATTGCTGATTTTGTCAATGCCGTTGTAATTGTTCAAATTGAGCCTATCAATTTCTTTTTTCCTCTCAAATTACTTCCAACATTTTGTAGTAATATGTAACAAGCGATGTATTGACTTTTTATTTCCTGTTTCTTGTAAATGTGGAAGTGGCACTACTGCTGCAGCATTATTGGCAGGAATCCCACAGGTTAGTTATGGAATGAACATGCATCTCTGTATTCGATCATGAACATATGTTTTCTTTTGTTAATCAAGTATACCAGTTATTAACAGTCAAGAGGCAAAAACAAATTGCAGGTAGTATGTCCATTTGTGCTAGATCAGTTTTACTGGGCTGAAAGAATGTTTTGGCTTGGAGTAGCACCCGAGCCATTGAAAAGAACCCACTTACTTCCAGAAGAAAGTGATGAGAAAATAGCGGCAAATTTTCTATCGAGGGCCATACATGATGCATTATCCCCTGAAATTAAAGAACGTGCTGTAGAAGTTTCTAAGAGAATCTCTCTTGAGGTAACACTTAATCTTGAATTATGAAATTAATAACTGTTGGTAGAGAGACCACACATGTGGATTTATATATCCTTGAATTGGAATATTTTATATGAGTTATGTCCCGTTCTGTCACTCTTAGGATGTGCAAAGTTACTGTACAATTCCTATTCCTAATCCATCACCTTCCTCACTCCCTTTCTGAAGTGTCATTACGGCACTGTAATTTTAAATGGATTTGGCAGAAGTGGGAGGAAGAAGAAGGGGACTTTATAGTTTATAGTAGCATGCAACATGTTTTGTTTATGTTTTTCAATCTTCAACGTGATATACAAAATTCGCGTTGAAATGTTTTCTTTGCATGGAAACAATTATTTTCCTTGCATTTGTAATTTTCTACTAGGTTGGATATTCCTAGTTTTCAATCACTATCGATAGTTTGGAGATCTTTTTTATTTTGTTCTAAATGTTGTGGTTCTGAAATTTCATATTATATCCGAGTAACCCGTTCTCAATAGGGGGCAAAAAAAATGCTCCATCATGTTATTAAGAATGAAGAATAGAACCTATTGGCAATCCCAATCTAAATGTGGTTGTTCTCTGAAAATCTGACTTGAGAACATGAATAAAAGGCGCTACGAATCTGATTTACCAAATGGTGTTTTACTTTTCAGGATGGTATCTCAAATGCGGTCAAATGTATCAAGGAAGAGATCGTTGGTGGTTCAAGCTGACCACTCATGATCTCTCGCACTGGCCTTCGGACATAGTTTCCAGCAAAGCGGACAATCGAGATTCTGAAAATGGTGGAAATGCTTACTGCTTGGATGGAAGCATGTGCACAAGGGGCACGGTTTGCTTTGGAGAAGTTTTCTTCTATACAAACATTTGGAGGAACTAATGATGTCTGTAAGAGGTGTTCTTACTAAAGGATAGTGTTATTCACATTTACTTCTCACACATCCTTGTTAAGTGTTGTCCATTGATCTTCTTCAATTTATTTGATCTGCCGGCCGAAAATTGAAAGAGTTGTGTGAGAAGTAAAAATAGGTGCATGGATAGTAGTATCTTGTTTAAATTATTAAAAAAAAAGTATCCAACTATCAATGACGCATTACTTGGTCTACAAAATATAGTTTAATAATGTGATCTCCCTAGTATTTTCCGGTGGTAAAAAATGTATTTAAAGGTTTACCTTTTTTATTTTTAATGAATATGGATTTCTAATATAAAGATTGGTACAATAGGAGGTTCGAGAGAAATAAAAACATACCTTTCTCTCTCAGGAAATAAATATTATATTTCTAAATGCGATTTCGAATAAATTAAAATCATATCATTACAAAATCTAAAAACATTAAATTACAAAATTTTAAAACATTAAATTCCAAATTGAGCTTCTGCAATAATATTCATCTTTATTCGCCTATAAAAAATGAACAAAAACCACATAATTGTGTGCAAACTTGTCCGATTTACAGAAAAAATATTCCTTTCTCTCTTTTTACATTTCCCATCTGTCATTTTTCGACCTGCAACAGTCAGAAAATGGCCACTCAGGTTAGAGGCAGTGCAGTTGTTACCGCAGTAATAGTGATAGGGTCGTGCATGGCTCTGCATGGTGGGATTGCTCATGCCAAAACCTTCACCGTCGGAGATGATGCTGGCTGGACCTTCAACGTCGAGGACTGGCCTAAGGGCAAGACCTTTGCTGCCGATGATACATTGGGTAAATTTTAATTTAGCTTCTCGCCAACTTATATATTTGTACAAGTTTGTTTGATAATCGTTTTGGTTTTGAGTTTTAGTTTTTACTTTTTGTTTTCGACGTATGAGAAAAGGATATTAAGGAAAGGAGAAATTAAAAAGAGCGGTGGAGATAGCGGAAGAAATCTGGAGGAATTGATACGAACACAATTTCGAAAGTGCACCAGTTGAAATGGTTTTTTTTTTTTTTGTTTCGTTTTGTGCGTTTTTTCTTATATATTATCTTCTGCATTTCTCTTATTTTTCATTTTTTCTCTCTCATTTGTTGTATTCGCAGTGTTCAAATACAATAAGGACCTGCACAATGTGGTAGTGGTAGATGAAAATGGTTACAAAACATGCACAGCCAGCGGCAAAGAATTCTCGTCGGGAAACGATGAAATCAAACTTGCGCGAGGACAATACTACTTCATCTGCGGTGTTCCTGGCCACTGCGATGGTGGCCAAAAGATAGCAGTCACTGCTAATTAATAATATTAATAATAATTAATTACTTTAATAATAATAATAATGTCTGTCTTTAATAATGTATTAAGAATTGTATGAGGCAAAAGCCTTGACTCGATGTCTTAAGTTTAAATAAAATTAGTGAACTGTGTTTGTTGTCTGAATCGTATTTCATGACCAGTCTCTCTTTTTATTTGATTTTTCTACGTTTCCAACAAAATTGTATTTTTCCATGGAAAAAAAAGGAACATATGCGTTGTTAGATTGAATAATATTAGTCAATTTACCCCCGAAACTTGTAAGACACTACCAATGTTCTTCCTGAATTTTAATTCTGACCAATTTTCCAATGAACGCCTACAATTGATTAAGTTTCGCCCCGCAATTAAATTTTCATAACTTTTATCTAGTCTTCCGTTTAATCTTCCTTGTGATCCTCTTCAAAAGGCAAAAAAAGGTCATTTTCTTCCCTACTTCTCTTTCCTTTTCTCCACCTACGTGATATGGCCCAATAACACATCATCTCCTCGACGGCAACAGTACAACCGTCGTCAACTCGTCGCCACCTCCGTCATCAACATAGTCTATTGTTCTTGAGAAATGCTTCAATCTGTCTCATTCCTCGAAAAAAAAAATTCTGGATCCCTATCAACCAAACTAATATTTAGTTTCAACGAACGAGTAACCATTACCTATTTCCAGACAACCTAATTGCACATTTACGTGCCAGTGTGCTACTACCTTACTACCAAAAGATGAGATGCCAAATGCATCTATCAGCAGTAGATCCATTTAGATTCAACATGAATCATGCTCCAAACTCGGATCCTCGGTGAACAACATTAAGAAACTGTGCAAATGGTTAAAAATATATATGACGAAAAAATAAAAAAAATAACAAAAGGTGGCTATTATTTATTTTGCTTGTCCAAATAGGGTGGAAAATAGACTAAATAGTTGAGAAAAATAAAATTCAGGTTAGTCGTCAATTCCGGGGCTACGTGCCAAAATGTTTTCAATGTGATCGGTACACGAGATAGTACATCACATATCATCATACAAATAGTGATATATCTGTGTTAAAAAGTTAATAACTTAAAAGAAAAAAAAAAATATTTTACCATTTCTATAAAATAACCCGAATTCCGATCACAATAAAAAATTTCTCCAGTGGCGCGTAACCACTTCCAGCCTGACCGACAGCAACCAGCAGTTGCATCCATCATCGACACATTGCTTAGGTCTCACTCACCCTTCACCGTTGACAGTTCACCAACTCTCTCTCTCTAACCTCAAACACCAGAGCTCAACGAGTCCAATCTCCAAAGAGTATGGATTTCACAATCCAGGTTAGAGCAACGAGGAGAAGAAGAAGAAGCAACGGCATTCCCCATGGCATTTTCTTGACGCTGTCTCTGCTGCTCCTGCTGTCATTCCTTCCAAACCCCACAAACGCATCAATCCACATCTACGACAACCAAACCTTCAGAGAAGTCGGCAATGCTAACCTTCTCTCCGGCGGCAGCGAAGGCATCGCCGCCACTCTCTCCTCCCGTTCTTACATTCGGTATTGCTTTTTCATTTGCATTTCTTTCAGCTTATTGCCAGATCTGTGTACAATTGCTCATTCAATTTTTGGGTTTTTGGAATGTTGGACATTTGGGTTTTTGCAAGATTTTAGATTTTTGAGTTTTGAAGTGCGTGATCGATTTGGGGATTTCTATTTTTATTTGGGAAGCCAAGAAAATGTGTTATATGAAAAGGGTAATGCTTAATTCAATCTGTGAAAAGGGAAATATTCTCAATGAAGAGTATAACATTGGGTTTTAGTTAGTAGCATCCAACTACATTTTCGCTTCAAATCAATGATCAACTAAATTTACCAAGTCACTAGTTTATGATGACTGACAGAGACGATGAATGCGAAATATGGTGTAACTATGATCCTGCATAATCCAAGAACATGAAACAGAAAAAAAAAAAGGATTTCTAGAAATTGTTTCGTGAAAAGTACAGTGTGCAAAACTAAATTCACAAAAAGTTTTTCTTGAAGCAGCTGAAGTGGATCTTCTAGTTTTATTTATTGTAAGCATCATTTCTTAGTCTCAGAGTGTCCTCACATAGCCATTCACCAAGTGCATAATCATTCTTTTTGGCGGGGATCTGAATAAGTATTAAGGACGCTGCTTTGTATTGTGCAGACAATGTAACTGAATTCATAGTCCGATACATTTACATGGTGCGATTTATTTGAGAGCAACATAGTCTTGTAGTATGCGCACGTAGCTCCCTCATTCCTGCCTCTCCTCACTAAATAATTTTTTTTATCATCACTTTTTGTCTCTGACATTTCCATGTGGAACAGATTCGAGAATATCACCTTCTGGAGGAGCAAGGATGCTGCTGAGAAGCTTTCAGACATGGAGCATAGTACTGGGTTGATACAAATTATAATATTTGAGACAGCTGATCGGAATAATATTGGTGGTTCTGCTTATGGCGGACAAAGAGCTATATGTTGCACTCCTGATCTTGCTAAGATGGAAGGTTGTAAGCAAGGTGAAGTTATCAGGAGACCTTCTGCAACAGATAGTAATTGGCCTATTGTTATAAATGTACAGTCCCATGGGAACTACCTGTACACAAACATGGATTATCAAGAGATTTTAATCCCAAAAACTGGGATGTATAACTTGTTTTTTGTAGCATGTGATCCAAAACTAAAGGGACTAACTATGAGCGGGAAGACTGTGTGGAAAAATCCTGATGGTTATCTACCGGGTCGAATGGCTCCACTAATGAAGTTTTATGTGTTTATGGCACTTGCTTACTTGTTGCTTGGAATAATTTGGTCCACTCAGTATGTGAGGTTTTGGAAGGATATTCTGCAACTTCAGCACTGCATCACAGCTGTTATTGCTCTTGGGTTGTTTGAGATGATTCTTTGGTATTTGGATTATGTAAATTTTAATAATACAGGGATGAGGCCAATTGTTGTTACAACATTGGTTGTGACAGTTGGAGCTGTGAGAAAAACAGTTTCCCGTCTTCTTATCCTCATTGTTTCAATGGGTTACGGTGTGGTGCGGCCCACTCTTGGGGGCCTTACCTCAAAGGTGCTTCTCCTTGGAATAACATTTTTTCTGGCCACAGAGTTGCTTAATATCACGGAGTATGTGGGGACAATCAATGATGTATCCGGAAGAGCAAGATTGTTTCTAGTTCTTCCTGATGCTTTCTTGGACGCATTTTTGATATTATGGATTTTTACTTCTCTCTCAAAAACACTAGAGCAGCTACAGGTACAAAATTTTGAATTCCTCTATTTAAGTTACAATGGCATTGTTGTTTCTTGATTTCGTGCTTTACTTGTATTTTATTTTTGCCGTAACATAGCAGTTATAAATGTTGAACTATATATTCTTCTCAGGCAAAGAGAAGCTCTGTCAAACTGGATATGTATAGGAAGTTCTCAAATGCATTAGCAGTAACAGTTATTGCCTCGGTTGCATGGATAGTGTATGAGGTATGGTTTTATTTATCTTAACTAGGCGCAGGTAAAGAATGAGTTAATGCATCCTTGGCTGGCTAGAAAATTTTGTTCAAGTGTTTCATATCTTCAACCTGCACAAATTTGACATACAAACACTCAGGATTCTGTGTTTTGTCTATTTGAAAATATACTCATATCAAGGCTTCAATTGAAGCCAAATTGGAATCTTAGCAATTCACCATATGAAATTAAATAGGATTGCATATGATTATGTACTCACCACTGTTCCTTCATGGCTTCTGATTTTGCGCCGAGATCCCCCTGGACAAGATTATGAGGTTACTGAGTTACACTATAAATCTTGCAGTTGAAAAATATCACCGCTTTTTGTCTGGTTAATGTAAAGAAGGCATTATGAGTAGCAGACTAGCAGATTATGTTGGCAGACAGAATAAGTGATACTCATACGGTGTAGTGTCTATATACTGTACTATTATTATGCATGCTGCTCACTTTTTTTCTTTCCTTTTGTTTTCGGTTTTGAACTTGGGTTCTTTGTATGCCTGTGTCTTATCCTTTCAATTTTTTATCTTTTTCATGGGTTTGAATATCTACTAGACATTTGACAAGCCTCCGCTGGCAGGTGTACTTTAAAGCAACAGATCCATTCAATGAGAAGTGGCAGAGTGCTTGGGTCATCACTGCTTTCTGGGATATTCTTGCGTTTGCATTGCTGTGTGTGATCTGCTATCTTTGGGCTCCATCTCAGAGTTCTCAACGGTGCGTTATCCTCTTCTATTCCTATATAGTCAATATAATCCTTAAGTCGAATCCTTTTGCTAGGGAAATGGAGAGTATGTTGCTTACTTTGGATCCGCTTGCAACTTTTCTGCAATTTGTATTGTCACTTAATGAACCAATAGATGCCAGACTATACGGAGTTAAAGCATCATGTCAAAGTGTCAAGCATCCACATGCTTTTTTAGGTTCATTATTGTTTGGATTTTAATGCAATTGATGGAATTTTTCCCTCATTCATGACATCAGGAACTCTATCTGTAACTGACATCGCTCGTAAGATAAATTCCTTCATGTCATAGAATTCTTAGGGTTCCCTTGTACCAGACTGAGCTGATTTGAACTGCCAAATGTCCATAGGTATGCTTACTCAGATGAAGTGGGAGAAGAGTCTGATGACGAAGAATCTCACTCTCTTACGAGGGCCAAGCTAGAGGGTGATATCAGCTTAGTCAAGCAAGACAACATTGAAAGCACCGAAGATTTTGATGAAGATGATACAGAAGAAGACAAGAAGGAATGATGATTCAACGACAACCTTATATTGAACCTTTCTCTTCATACAAGCTCATGGAGGCCGACATGGCTTAACGCCCCTCAACTAACTTAAGCAATGTCCCGTTGTCCCCTTCAACTCGGCATGCAAAGAGGTGGTGTAAATTTCTTGCTGCTTTCAACTTGGTCGAATCAAAAGGATCCAGGTTTGTTTCCCCTGTTGTCGAAGCTAATTTTGTTTTGGTTGTGTATGTAAAACCTTAGGTTGTCCACAAAGTTTTACAAGAGTAGATGGGAGTCATGAAAAGAAAGAAAAGGGTTGTGTATTGAAAAGCACATTAAGCAATTGTAATCTTGATTAGTCATCATGTTTTGTAATTTTGCTTTAAAGGATGAATCAATGTCTTTTCTTTTGCATTTGTCATCTTCTTTTTCATTTCTTTTCTTTTACAATATTTCTCTTCTATTAAAAGAGAAATGAGATAATCAGATAAATTGAAGTATTTAATTTTTAGAGGCATTTGTCGATTTCTCCCGTGAACTTTAATTTTTGCCGATTATCCCTCTGAACTTTAATAATTAGCCAATTTCTCCCTAACGTTAGATTTTTGAATTTTTCATTCAATTTTCAATCTGTTTTGGTCGCACGACAAATGTTTGAAAGTAATAAAATAATTTTATTTCTAATGTGGACAAAATATTGCTTTTTTCTCCTCTTCGCTAGTTGATCCTGTACACTTTTTGTTTGAATTAGCCATGGGTATCTAATTAGCATAAAAAAGCTTTAAAGAATGCGAGTTGCAATAATAGCAGCAGTCGCATTCAATCTCTCACAAAACTTGCTCCCTGATGTACCTAAATACAGAGGTTTCAAAGGAGCTTCTTTTCTTTATCTACCAAGTTGGAGTCTTCAAGCAACATCCATTGTTTTGCATTGGCGTACAAAGTAAGAAACACGAACTGGGTGAAGCAAACTAGCATTATCAATGCTTCAAAAAGGAAAGGATATCGGGCGGGAGGATGCACGCTTAAATAAACAACATGAAGAACGACCGAGCACAGGATAGAGACTGTTGTCACAGATGATCTCAAGGCACTTGTGTCCCTCGTAGCCCGTGTTCCATTTGGCACATGGTTTAAAAGGATAAAGAGGGCAGATAGCGAAAGATACGGGAGAACCAGTTTGTCATGGTGTAGAAGAGGGAACATCGAGAATAAGGCGTAAAGTGTCATCCAGGTAAAAAGAAACGGTTCTTCCATTGCCAAAAGACTCGCTGGCAGGAGAGGCAGTAAAATAGACTTCTCGTGCACTGAAAGTTAAGAACAAGAAGCATTATGCACCGTAGTATCACGAAATTATGAACAGAAGCTGAAACGATGGGCAAACTTCGCTTACCTTGGAATGAGAACAGATAAAACGAGAAAGCACTATTCAGCAACCCGTAAAGGAAACCTGGCTTGCTTGGAGCCCATATCTGCTGAATCATTGAAGGTAGGAAAGTAGAAACAGTTGCACCCAAGCTGATAAGCTTCAGGGACTCTGTTGGAAATAATCTCTTCCATTTTACAAGAACCGAAGTGGTGCACCAAAAGTTAGCCACATAATCCTCAAATATCCCTCTTTCAAAAGGAGCAAGACGAGAGAGAACCTGCACAATTGACCAAAACTAATAAGGAAACGAACACCTGCTGTGTGTGAAGTGTAAACAAAAGAAACCAAGCATGTCTTGATTCCTTTTACAAAATAAAAGAAACAAACTGAGACTCAAAATTATGCGAGCTGACAAAATTAACTAGTGCCTTACCCCCAAGAAGTCTTCCGTTGAATGAACATACGGCCACCAGACAACAATAAATGTTCCTAAGACCACAATGCCAAGTTTTAACACTTACACTTCCAGAAGTGGATACCGACGCCTTAGGCATTTACCCAGGAGATGACTGAAAAATGCAGGGGCAAAATATGCACTCATCTGCAAAAAAACATATCATGTTCAACAAGTAGATATCACCGAGCAGAAAGAACAAAGATGAGATCATATTTAACTGGTTAGGAAAGGGCTCATAGCCTTCTACTCTGACAGTACTTATATACAAAGAGCATAGCACCAGCTCCTCCAAGTTAAGATTTAAATTGGATTAAATACCCCATGGGCCGCAACATCACCCCTCAACCCCATTGTAATTGGGATTAAGAGGGATGCTAGCATCAGTCATTGCTACCGTCGTTTATTCAGTCGCTGATTTCCAAGTCAACATGCGGCACGTATTTTGTTTTTAGAATATTTAACATAACTCGCTCCACTTATTAACCTTCCGTTTACCATTATTTACAGAGTGTCATTCCCTATCTATCTTCCCCCATTTCCCTGCCGTTTCTGTTCCCCAGTTTCTCAACACCTCCTCCATCACTGCCATCCTCAGCCAAAAAACCTCAACTTGATTGAAGAATCCCTTAGAGCCAGACATGCGGGCAAACTCCCTCTTCTCTTCTATTCTCTTCTATGCCCTTAATTGTTAATGAAATATCGTCATACGATCTTTTACTTTTATTTTTTGTAATTTCTGGTTAGTTAGTGTGGCTATTTCTCCTCCGATATGCACCTCCCTATTTTTTATGCATCTTGTGATTTCTGATAACCACCAAAGCACCACTTTTTCATTGGATCACATCACCTATCACCCCTATTTCGATTAATGACAAAAAAGAAGATGCATTAATTCGAACCTTAATACGCAACATGATCCAGCCACTTATGTGTTCATAACTAGAAATCTATTTGCCAATATTGCACACTAACATCATCCAATTCCTTTGAGGCAAAGTTTAAATGTCTCAAGACAACTTCAGTTCAACAATTTCATTTTTCAAACCATAGTTAAGTGAGGAAATACAACTGTCGCTATTCGCTAAGAATATAGAACGAAACTTAAACAACCATCATGCAGATTTAAAACTGAATTAAAAGATACCTGTTTGTGGTTGAGAGCAAGACTGTATAGGACACAGGCTACAAGATCTTTGTCCGAAAGAACAGAGGCAATAGCTCCCAGTCAGACCCAAGCTGATACAATTGTACTGGCAAAAAATCAATAAGAAATAAGATTGTAAATTTAAACAGTTCAGAGTAACAACTACAAAAAATTTCATGGACCCCGAATAAGAAGAATGCAATGGAAAAATGAATTGTAAACCTGGAAATGACCATGGTCAATCAGGATGAGACACGGATTAAGTAGAATAATTGCGATATGCCATGCTATGTCACTCCTTCGGCGACTTGGGTTTTGACCAGCATAGTAAACAAGAACAAAGCATAAAACAGCAGGAAAGAACACCAAGGCATCGGAGGACAACACTGTCCACCTCATGAGAAGTTTTCCCAAATAGGACTCATGGCCACGGGAAGCGAAAAGCGCAACCGTGTCAGGACTGAAATTTCTGAGGAAAAGGCCATGAACATAACTCTGATAGGCAGTGAGAGGAGGGTAGTAAAGACCCCAGTATCTGAGATCATTGACCGTACTGTTTCGATACCAATCCTTGATTGGCAAATTGAGAGTGATCTCCATCCAATGCCTCTGAGCTTCAAAGTCCCCATATTTGGGAGGATTTCCAGCACCAGAGTAAGGATGCAGCGATACCACGACTCGAACCAACAACGAAAACAATGAAATGGACAAGAATGCAGCTGTGATTCCCCTATGGATCAACCACCACCAACCACCATCAGATTCAACAACCAGCTTTTCTTCCTTGCCCTTTATAAAATTACCCTTCTTTTTGGAGCTCTTCTCCATTTTCTCTACTTCTTTCTTTGAGGACAAAACGCAAACACTTGGCCTGCAGCCAACAGAGAAAGCAAATGAAGGAATGCCGATCAGTTCAATCAACTGACAATCACGAACACCCACACCCACTGCCGGCAGAGATCAGCGTGGCCATATCCCAGCCACACCACCACTTCAACTGCCAGGGCCGCCACCACCACAGCCGCCACACAAACTACAACCACGACGAGGATAAGACCCGCTGTGTCATCTCCTCTTCCTCCTAAACTGTAAGCATCCCAATCCCTTCCAATTGGACCTAATCAGCTGCAAATCACCGGAAGCGCCATCATCACCTCCATTTGGTTCCGATCTGATGGCCGGCGAATTTGCTGGACTCCGGTTGGTAAAATCTACAAACATGTTTGGCTCGAATCGGTAACATCGAATAAATTAAAGTAAAAAAAAAAATTAACGGAATGTGTGACGGGCAAAATAAAAATTGCGTGGATAGTATTAATTATTTACTAGCCTTGATGTACGTATTGGAAACATTTTTTAAATTATGGCGTATTACGCGACTTATACGTTTTAAATGTATTTATATGCGTAAATTAATAAAAGAAAAGTCAAATATTTGATTGAA
Organism: Cotoneaster glaucophyllus; assembly: GCA_036320875.1. Taxonomy (NCBI): domain Eukaryota; kingdom Viridiplantae; phylum Streptophyta; class Magnoliopsida; order Rosales; family Rosaceae; genus Cotoneaster; species Cotoneaster glaucophyllus. Next base: position 1,990,563 of record CM070072.1, on the reverse strand, counting down.
TCATATTATTGCTAACTCATTCCTAGCTTATTGTGAGTCATCACTTCCCCTTAGTGTAGATAATATCATTTGTTCAAAAAAATCATTTGATAACTAATTTAATCACATTATTATTCGCGTGCGAAAGATTTTTTTTATAACAGGTATTACACAGCTCTTAAGATGTTTTGAACGTGCTTAAAACAGAGAAAATAATATTTAATGAACAACTGATTGAATCGCATTATTGCTAACCTATTATGAGGTACTAATTATCACAAAAAAATTATTTATTAAAAACACTTTTAAAATGACAAAAATACCCCTACCACATTTGATGCATTATTTTGGGTTGCTTTTGAAGTTTTTTGTTTGAGGGGCATTTCTGTCCAATTATTTTTTGTGAAGCTTGTGACACCAAAAAACACTGTTCATTGGGCCCTTGACTTTATATATAAAGATTAATATTTATTTTTTTTGGAGAACGATTAATATTTATTTTAGGATGATGATATTAGTATACCTATCAATTTCGATCATGAGAAATGAAAAGAAGTGCATGGATTGCATCACTTTTAATTTACTTAATAATAAGGGAGTTTTAACGAAAATGGTTTGAGCTAAGTTTATTTTAACCAAAAACCATCATATGACTTTAATTAAGATTTTGCCACAATTCATGCACCGATTGAATGCCACCTGTGAACGAAATTAGATCTTCAGAAAATGTGGAATTAAGCCAGATTATGATGTTTTGATTCTTCTCATACTAAATCTCAAAAGCCAAATTTGGAGTTGAGGTCAATTTTCCAGAATCATCAGCTATAAATTAAGGCGGTGGCAATTCAGATTCATCAACAATGCCAGTGAGCTTGTTATGGCAAAATATTGAATCAAAGAGAGAACGACAAACAAGATAATTGTGACATTTGAGTTTAGTCTGAACCATACTCCCAATGTTTTGGATCGTGATTGAGTTGATTGACGCCTGAAAAGAGGAATCAGGGTTTGTGTTCATTGGAGAAGAAGTAGTTTTGTTATGCAGCTGAGCAGAATGATTCGCAAACACCCGAGATGAAGTAGGGTATGCAGTCGTCATTGAAGGGGAAGAATTCGACGAGTCCGACAACTTTGCTGCCATGGATGAACAATCTTGAAGCAGAAGCTATACTGTTTATAGGTAAGAAAGTGAGAAAATAGTTTCCAAGAAAGTAGGATCGAGAGTCGGTGGACTTAGACGATAATACAATATTGAGAATATTGATATTCATTCATTGTAATAATGACAAGTTACATGAAGGTATTTATACTTGCACTTTAGGAAAGTAAAAAAGGTAAAAGATAAAACTATACAAGAGTAACTTTCCTAACAAGCTAACTAGCTTCTGAATTGTGGTTATTACCACTACAATTATTTACTGTAGTAACTTTCTTGGTTCACATATCAATCTTATATTGTCAGTCTACCAAAATTTTCTAGTTTTGTTTGTAAACAGAAGTTCTAGTTTTTTTTATGAAGGTTTGAACATTAATTTGGATTAGTAGAGATTTGTTTGGACATTAATTGCAGAAGAAACAGAAAAGAAGATGAACAACAGAAGAAAAGAGATGAAGGATTGTAGAGGAGAAAGAGTTGTTTATCGTTCACGTTAAGCTTCAACTGAATGAGCATTACAAACTTTTGTCCAAGAGTTGCTACAGAATCTCTCTTAACAGAAAACTATCTAACATAATCTCTCTTAACGGAAAACTAACAAACATATATAATCACTCTTAACGGAAAACTAACTGATTTCATCACAAGTATCACCTCTAACTGGTGCCACGCCAATAGAATGGGACTCTTCAAGTGGTGGTGGTGGCCGCGGCTGTTGTATCATCGTCTTCAGCTCCTCGCTTTTACTCCACAAAACCGTATATAATCCACAGATGATTAAAGCCCCTCCTAAGATGCTTCAGTTTTCTATTTTTCTCCCTTATAATTTAACCAGAAAAAAAAAAAGAACAAAGTAAATTACCTTCCTAAGCGTAACTTTTCGTCTAACAACAACAGCGCGCAGCGAAGGCCACCAGCAAAAGGCCAAGTGGGTTGAAAATTGACACAAACAACGGTCCTTGCATTCGTACACAGCATGCAGTCAGAGTAAGTACCAATCCAATAGTAACGACTCCCTACACCATATAAAACACAGGTGTGGAACAGATCAACTTATGGTACTCTTGACAAACTGAGGATGCTGAGCTAAATACAGAGAAAAGGCAGGATATGGAGAAACTGTAGCTCACAAGGATTCGCAGCAGAAAATTGCTTATAGCTAAATACAGATAAGGCGGGCATGCTAAGCTAAATACAGATAAGGCGGGCATGCTACGCTAAATACAGACGGGAGATTAGTCGGTCATATTTACCGAATACAGTGCAGTGAAAATTTTGATGTCCCAGCCCAACTTCTACCGACTCCAGTCCCTCAGGGCAAAAGCAGTGGACTGGATTGATGCCATGATAGACATCAGGGCCGTACTTGAGTACTGGCCAGGGTAATCCTTAGTCATTTTCGTCTGTATTTTGCATACATACATATATATATATATATACACATACATACATACATACACCAAGTTAATTATTAAAACACAATATTAAACAAATAATGTGGATTAATTTATCAATGCATGGCTGGTTACTATATATATTGAACCTGAAATATCAGCCACAGTGCAAAGGAGATGGTACTGCAGAGTGCTAAGACGGAGCCCAGCAACTGAGTTCGAGTGTTTCTGTCAAGACGTGGCTGTTTTTGTGGAAATATTTATGTAAACGATTTACGTCCGTCGACCAAATGAAAATCTCGTGGTCTTTATAGAAGGTGAAGATCATCGTCCCTCCTATACAAACCAACGTACCCACAACTTTTGCCCTACCCGTGTGTGTCCCAAGGGCTAACCTCTCCATTCTGAGATTTAATTTCAACCGAATGCGTTTTTGAATGGGATTTTGCAAGAAGAGGTTTACATGAAGCAACCTCCTGGATTTATTGACTCCGACTGTCCCACACATGCAGTGGCGGAGCCAGGAATCTTACCACAAGGGGTCATAGTGTAAAAGTCCAAATAAAAATTTAGGATGGAAAAACATATTGAAAATGAAATCATAGTACTTTCATTCATAATTCATAACGGAAACAATATTACAAGCTATAATTGTCCACGACGAGGTTTCATATTTTGAAAACGAAGCATTATAGCTTCATTTTCAATACAAGCAAAAATATCTCTCTCAATATAAACAAGCAAGCTATCACTCAACCATTGATCTCCCATTTTGTTCCTAAGTGGACCCTTAACAATATTCATGACACAAAATGCTCTCTCCACTGAAATAGTTTTTTTTTTCTCATCAAAGCTTTGATATTAGTACTTTCATTAGAAACACGTTGAAGTTTTGTTAAAAGTCCTACTCCCTCAACAACACATGAAGAACCACCTGTTAGGTGTTTCTCCAATTGACGTTTCTATAAGCTAGAAGCACTTTAACTTTTTTTGCCTAATACAGTTTGAAGCAATTTTAGTTGTCAAAAGACATGTTTGGCCGTTTCAAAAGCACTATAGAAGACAGGCTGTGTCATTGTAGTGGTATTATAAAATATTTTTCATACACACGACAATGCTTGATTGATTTAGGATACTACCACAATTGGATGCTTATTGCATGTAAATTGCTAGGGCTCTTACCATACAATTTGAGCCCCTTCTTCAAATGGGATTTGTCGAAATAAACAGAGAGAGCCTGGCCTGAACTCCTTGAGCAATACATTCAGCAAAGCAAAGCCCACAAAGCCAAGAACATCAACAATGCCGAAGGGAAGGCGAAACAGAACCAGGTGCTGAAGGTGATCGGAGCTGCTTCTGGGAAATAGATCTTCCAGGTTGTTTTAAAAAAAAAAAGGAAGCGCCCCGCGCCTCCTTCTTCTTCAACCTGCCGAGCTCCTCTGTTCTTCTTTCAGCCATTTTGTCGAACAGGTGGTGTGCCTCTCCAAGAGGTCGCACCAGCAGCTCCAAGAGGTCGCACCAGCAGCTCCAAGGTTATTTCCATGGCTTCCAAGGGGTCGTGCTACCCCATTGACCCCAATGTGGCTCCGCCCCTGCACACATGTGTGTTGTCTACACAAAGCTCTATGGCTTGAAACAAGCTCCTCGAGCTTGGTTTCAACGTCTGCAATCTTTCCTCCGTGGACATGGCTTCTCCCATAGCAAATCAGATGCCTCATTATTCATTCATCACTTTTCCACTTTCTCTTTATATGTACTTGTCTACGTTGATGATATCATTGTCACCGGCTCTGACACTACTGCCATTCATCGGTTCATTGATCAGTTATGTGCTACCTTTGCTAGTCGGAAATTGAGTGATCTTAATTTCTTTCTTTGGGATGGAGATTTGCTGCAAGTATTCAGAGATGGAGGAGGTGCCTTCGTTCAAGGATTGCAAATTCGATCGCAATTGATGAATGTGAGAGCGAGACACTCCACCAAAAGGTTGCTCAAGATTTTGCCACAATTCACACGCAAATTGAACGCCGACATTGAACGGTATTCAATTAGGAATTTGAGAGATTTAATGGATTTATAAATCCATGGATTTTTATAAAGTTTAACTGATTTGTAGAGATTTTATGTAAAATTTTGATTCAATTCCCTCAAAATCTTATGGGAAGAGGTGAGATTTGTGGATGCTTAAAATAAACTACAAATTCTTTCAAATTCTCTCAAATTCCTCAACTTTTCCAAATTCTTTAAATTCTAATTCTAATTGAATACACTTGTAATGTTGTAAACTTCTTTAAAATTCTAATTGAATACACTTGGATTTCTAAGAATTTTAATAAACAATCTTAAAATCCTGATTGAATACACATTGAGTTTTAGAGAATCACTTAAAATCTTGATTGAATACCCCAATATTCATTAAAAAAAAATTAAAATCCTTCAAAATCTCAATTGAATACACCCCTCTAAATCTTGAAAAATGTGGAACTAAGCCAAATTATGATGTTTTGATCCTTCTCACACCAGATCTCAAAAGCCGGATTTGGGATTGAGGCCAAATTTTTCAGGATCATCGGCTAGAAATTGAGGCGGTGGAGGTTTAAATTCATTAACAATGCCGGTTAGCTTGTAACGGCGAAAGATTGGACCAAAGAGAGAACACCAAACAAGATAATTGTGACGTTTGAGTTTAGTATGAACCATACTCCCAAAGTTTAGGATCGTAATTGAATTGATTGACGCTTGAAAATAGGAATTATGGTTTGTGTTCATCAGAGAAATAGTGTTGTTATGCAACTGAGAAAAAGGATTCGCAAACGCAAGAGAAGAAGTAGGATTTGCAATCGTCGGACAGGAAGAATTTGATGAGTTTGTTGCCATGGATGAACAATCTTGAAGCGGAAACTATAATGTTTGGTTAGTAAGAAAGTGAGAAAATATTTTCCAAGAAAGTAGGATCGAGAGTCGGTGGACTTAGGCGATCAATAACATATGGAGAATATTAATATTCAATCATTGTAATAATGATGATTTACATGAGGGTATTTGTACTTACACTTCAAGAAAGAAAAGAGGTAAAAGATAAACTATACAAGAGTAACTTTCCTACCTAACTAACTAACTTTTGACTTGTGGTTATTACCACTACAATTATCTATTCTAAAGTAGAAGGAGGGGCAGGCACTGTACAATTATTTTTTATTTTGCTTTATTTACAAGAATGCCAGCCGAATGTGGCTGGGTTGGAAGGGTAATTCTCCAAAGTTCAGAGGGTGATTTTGTCCATATGGTTTAGCACGGAGCCACTCGATTTCATCCTATTTACAACAATACCAGCCGAATTGAGATGGGTTGGGAGGGAAATTCTCAAAAGTTCAGAGGGTAATTTTGTCCGTTTGGTTTAGCACGGATCGCTGGGTTACGTGCGTGCGCTCCCCGCTCATCTCTGTCTTCCTCTCTCTCCTACGCTAGCCCTCTCTCATCTCTCTCTCTCTTCCTGTTTCTGTCCTCCTCAAACCCTAGCAGCCACAGCTCCATCTCTTCCGTTTCTCTCATCCTAGAACGGAAGAAATATGGAAAATCAGGCCTCTTCCATTTGCTTCCACAGATTTCTCGATCTCCGGATCGCTAGCCTCTGTATGAAGGTTCGTCTCTCTCTCTCTCTCACTTTTTTTATTTTTTTTAAATTAGAAATGAATTTCGGGAATGGTTTAATCTCCACATCAACTAATTGTAGCTCAATCTCTTTCAAACATTGTTTGGAGTTGTTCAAGTGCATGTTGTAGTTTGTTCTGAGGGTGGATAAATTTTTGAATTAATCTGTGAATTTGTGGAGTGGAATGAAACCATAGGCTTTTGTAATACAATTGGAAATGAAAATTGTTTTAATTCTGTAATATGATGATCTCATAATTTGCTTTTGCAGATCTTCTTTGCTTCCTGTGGTAGCTCTCTGTGTCTCCATCTCCAAATAATTCTGTGGAATGTGTCAATCTAATCTTTTTTGCTTATGGATAGGCAAAAGTTTTAGATTTTTTGAATTTCGATTTGAAGTTTCCCCTTTTTTTTTTTGGGTTAACGTTAGTTGGGACAATGAGCCTAGAACTGCATTAGTTCCTTTACTGAATGGAACAATACAATTAGTAGATAGTAATTCATATGATAATTTTAAATATCTAGATAATTGATGTTTCGTTTTTTAATTGTAATTTTGGTTTAATTTGCCATTTTATGGTGTTTTGTTTAAATGCATATTAAAATCAATGATATTGATATTGGTTTATTCTCTATAATCACTTTCTTGGTTGTCTAAAAATGGAGTTATATGGTTGCGTAATTGGTTATATATAGTGGTCTGTTTGTTATGGGAAACAAGGCTTTATACATTCAGTCAGTCAAACTTTCCAACTCAGCTCTCTTTCTCCCCTGATATGCATTTCATTTGAGTAATATAATCTGCTGCAAATGCAGATGCAGATGCAATTGCAGATAAACAAACGACAACGAGCTGTTGAAAATATATCCGTACACCATGAAAGAAATTGTCAAGCTGTGGATAACAAATGTTTCTTTTTGGATTATTGGTTACAGGGCATCCAGTAGCTCAGGTTGGCGATCAGAGTAGCACAACACTACTACGCGAAATTGGCTTTGGGTAAGCTTCTACTATCTTCTATTTATAATCTCTTTGAGAAGTGATTTTGGTTGGTGGTTTTGGAAGAGATAATGTCCAATTCATATATGAACTAAGAAAATAATATGCATGTATAATGAAGTAGAATTTTTCATGGTATTATTAACATGCATGTTATAAATTTAGTTGTTGATTTTGGCTTGGCATGAAAAATCGCGTGAAAAAAAACTGAAAAACTAGAGCTACTCTACTGTTTATGCAGCGAGGGAAGGGGATGAAAGAAAAAACAGTTAATTTAGTGCTCCATTTTCTCAATCTCTCTCCACGTTTTCTGCAAGCTCAATCGTTTCGTATCTTTCAAACTTAATAGTTTTTACTTTTCTATGTATATGTTCGGTCTTGCATTCTTTTATTGGTTTTGAAACTATAACTGAGTATACCATAGCACTACAACTTTCCATTAAGTGGTTCCAATAATATAGTTTCATATATAATACTCTTGCACTCTTTTACTAATTTTTGTTACATTGGGGGGGGGCTGATTTTTAGGCTTCAGGATTTGTTCCGTAAATCCTTTTGGGTGCAATTCAATTTCCTCCCCCTTTCCCCTGAATGAAAAATTCGAAACCCACAACTCAAAACTCACTCATTTGTCGCCCCTTCTTATTAGGATTCTTCCCCTTCTTATTAGGATTCTTCAACTTTGATTTGGATCAATTTTGGGTCCGCATGTTGTAATTGAGGTTAAAATTCTAAAGTTTTATAAATCTTTGATTGATTGATTGATCGATCAAGTTTACGGTATAGATGATGTAAGAATTTGTCGCCAAGGGTTTGAGAGAAGGGTGGTTTTCACAGGAATTGAAGCTCTGGCTCTCGGTTGTGAGTTCCATAAATATTTGATCGTGCAAATATACAATGATTTGTATTTTATGTCGATGATCAAAATGTGATCATAATCAATATTTATATATAGATAAATAACTGAAAGTTTTAGTTCCAGAGATGGAATAGGTATGAGTGGTTATTTAAATCTGTTCTGTTGTGTTTTTTTTTTTCTGCAGGAGAAGTAAGAAATTACAATTGAAAAAGTCATGCGTGATAAGCGAAAATGTATCACCACTGTGAAAAGGCTGCAGCTTTTTTGGTGAGCTATCTGTTTATTATATCCTTTGTCTTTTCTGTTTGGAGATTCTTATTTTAATCCTACCATAATAGGTAACTACAATTTACTTTTGGATTTGATTCTTCACTGATGGGATGTTGTGGGGGCGTAATTTGGGGGAGATAGGGGAGGGGGTTGGTTGCAGAGAGAGGGTGAGGGCGGGTGCACGATTAGGGGGACATAAAGAGAGTTGATTGGGTGCATGGTTTGAGGGTAGGGTTGAAGGAACGAGTCTGTTGGCTGCAGAGAGAGGGTGGGGTTGAGGGATTGTATCTCTCCCTCCCTGTCACATCTCTTCTTCTTCCATTTACCCTTTCCTTCCATTTGGGATTGTGTTGGGGGTTTTGTTTGTAGCCTGTGATTCTACATGTGGTTGTTTAATTTAGTTTTGTTTTCAGTTTCAGGAGACCCTGGTTTTTTGTTTTTTGGGGCTTTTGTTTGCAGCCTCCAAAGCTGTCTGTGCTCACGCCCTATGATAGCAGTGGTGAGCTTCCCTTTCAAAGATTCATTCTTTCCAGTATTTAGGGATTATGAAATGATTTCTCTGCTTAATTTGGTATTGGGGTTACTTTTTTCGTATAATAAAAATTTGTGTATGCCACCCGGAAGCTTCCCTTTCAAAGATTCATTCTCTCCAGTATTTAGGGATTATGAAGTGATTTCTCTGCTTAATTTGGGATTGGGGTTACTTTTTTCTTATAACAAAAAACTGTGCATGCCACCTGGAACAGTATTTGGGTTTTGGGGTTTGTTGCAATGAAGAATTTAGGATTTTTCCCAATATAATTATGGTGTTTAGGTTTTTGAAACTTGGGCGTTTCCCGATGTATTATGGTGTATAATGTTTTTTAGTATTTTTGGGGTATTTAATCTTCTCTTTTCGATTACCCAGATGAAGTTTTAAATTAATTTTTGTTGATTTGATTTGTGATTTTTGTAAAAAAATGAAGCGGAGTTTAAAGTCAAGGGGGAAAGAAAGCACAGATTCCGGTTCACAATTAAACAGTCTGCAATTAAATTCAGAGATTGTTGGGTAAGCTTTCGCTCGCTTCTATGTATAATCTATGAATATTTGTTTGAGAAGTGATATTGGTTGGTGGTTTTGCAAGAGATAAGAAAATGATATGCATGTTTGCTAAAGTCATAGATTTGCTCTCGACTCCCCTCCAATTAATATTTTGTGCTGATCGAATATTGTTTTTTTGGTGTTTAATTACATGACTTCTCAGGTTGATTACGACCTGGGTAGTCAAGAAAAAAAAAAGGAAAAAAAAAAGAAAAGTGACTTTTTGGAGGAGAGTCCGACAATACCAAACAAAAATCTAAAATTGCTCTTCAACCAGTGGGTTAAGTGTAAAGTCATTCAATCGGTTCTTTTATATTCCCGGCTTTTATTTGCATATGTTTTTATTTCTCATGTTTTCATTTTTGTGCAATAAATTTACTACTGTGTAAATATATTGGAAGATTATTTTTGAAATGAAAATTGCCTTTTTTTTTCTTCTTCTCATCTGTAGTGTGTGCTCCATGAAAACCACACGTGTTCATTTTTTTCCTTAAGTTTAATGAATACATGTGATGCATGTGGGAATCCTGATACATGTGATACGGTCCACCGTGTATCAGACGGGTGCACTAAAACACCCTGTGTTCATTTTTGAAGTGATAATGCTCAAGTGTTTTGCACATTGCTTGGAAGTTTTTACTGATGATTAGACCAATAAATTATCAACATTCTCTAAATGGGATTTCACATGATATCAAGTAAACCCAAATACTTGGAATTGAATAGTATTTTCAGAAAATAAACACCCTTTTGTGTGAGTTGGTATACATGATTTAGTTTCTTTGTGTTTGATGAGTGTAAATTGTTTAGCAATTTTCAATGTTCTTTGACTTTTTAATCTGCAAAATCAAATTACCCATGGAATTTATAGCATACAATCAGTTTCTTTTTAGTTGGGTTTAGATATTGATTGCGTTGTTATAAAGCTCCTTTGTAAAGTCAGGTTGAAAATCATCAGTAGATTCTTTATTTGGTTGGTTCAATCTTTAACAGATGAGATTTTGTTTGATGTTTCAATCAAAATTTGATCCTTTTTTTTTTTTTGTGAAATTATAATGGAATCACAAATCAAGTATATCTTAGATTTTTGGTTGTATACTCACCTTCCCACAACTATTATATTGTCTCTGGACTAGATGGATTTTTATAATTTCCAGGATCTATGGTTGCAATGCTTTTGATACATGCAGTAAGGAGGGAGCTACTACTCTTATGGGGCTTCTTTGGCATGGTAAGTTGAAGTTGCATGTCATTTTTTTTTCGGTTATAGAATTCATTATCTTGCTATCTTGGCAATTAGCAATGTCTGAAAATTGGTAAAAGTATGAATAAATGTGTCGAAGTTTGAATCGTACACATGAAAGTGAATTTAACAACTCTAACTTACATTTCTTAATAATTTGATCCGTCTTTCTTTCATTTGTGTTCAACTATTTTACTTCTTTTTTTCCTATATAAGTACAACTATTGATCGAAAGCCACATAAATTACCCAACGGCCGAGAAACTGTTTGTGTTAGAAGAATAGATTACGGTGTAAAGCTTAAATTTTGGGCACTTAAATATGTCTTTTTTTTTTGGAAATTACAATCACTTGCATGAAAATCCAACTGGATTTGTTCTGGTCTGCAAGAATTTTTCTTTGTTTGATTATTGATTAATTTATGTGGCGGGAGTTTAGTTTTTGCTTTTCTGCCTGTGTATATTTGATTTGAAATGGACAGTTCAGTTTGCTATATATAAATTTGTAATCGAGAAGCTCGAAGGAGAGGTAAATTAGAAACAAAGGTGGGAGTGTGATGGAGTTGAGGAGTTGATAGTTTACGAAGTTTACTGGGATTTCTATATTATGTCCATGGTATTGATAGATCATAGAGACTGACGGTCTGGTTGACTGATTAATCACTAATTTGAAATACTTAAACTGTAACTTTTCTTTAATTCCTTTTCCTTTTGTATTTTCATTGGATACTTTTAATTTTTTTTACTTGATCTATCTTAATAATGTTTGCATCGTAATACTTACTTTAATATGTTAATTTGTCCTTTTTTCTGTAAAGTTTTCTGCGATGTGAATATGGTTTTTTCTCAATCTTCAGATGGTGATTATTTGGCAACTTCTGCAAACTTGGCTACGCAGCCTTTGAAATACAAAGCTGAGGATGAGAGGAACCAGATGAGCTAGAAACAGGTTTGTATAATTTATTTGTTTAGTTACCGATAGAAAATATGGTACTCGGTCCAGTTTAGTATTTTCATCATCTTAAACATTTTCCTTTGATAGCAGTTTGTTTTGATACCTTATCTTTATCTTGGCTCACAGTGAAATGTTTAACGATTGAATTTGTGCAACGGTTTAGTAGTTTTTTCAGAAACTTACTATTCTTGCCACATGCTCAAATATTATGTCTTTTACGTTTTTGCTTTCCCTTTTTCTGTGTTTTCCCCCATTTAGTGGGCTGACCACTTGAAATTATTGAGTATAATACTGATGGCACAATACGATCTACAAATGAATGCTTTCTTATAGCATGCATATCCATATACAGAGAGCAAAATTTCACTTCATTGGTTTTTAGTTACTACACCGTCTTTTAAATTAGTATGTGTGGAAATTATTCATGTGGTTAAGGTTAGTGCATTCAAGTCCCGCAGCAACGTGCGGGCATTTTTGCTAGTTATTTACTATAGTAACTCGAATCCCAATTCTTCCCCTAGAAATCAATGGTCTTAACCAATGAGCCGAGTTTTAAACTGTTGCATTATAATGCAACAAATGTATTTAGACTAATTTAAGAACTATTATACTCAAGCCGGCAACCATCCTTTCCTTTTATACCATTTCACTCTCTCTCCTCTTACGATTTCACTCACCTCTGATGCACACCTCTCTCTCTTCTCCTGGACGCACACCTTTCTCTCCTCTCCTTTCACTCAACTATCTCTCGAATCTCCTTTCAGCCTTCGCCACCACCGCCAGGAATCAGTTCCCGCCACCAACTCGACTTACCCTTTATCTTTTCTCCTTTCACTCACCTCCCTCTCGACTCTCTTTTCAGCCATCACCACCATGACGAATCAGTCATCGCCACCACCGCAGTTTACCGAATCATACTGAAAAATTCAAAACGAATTCAAAAATATTGAAATTAGGAAAACCAAATTCTAGTTCAGTTTGATAAAAAGAGCTTAAACTTTGATGAAAAATGACTTAAATTTTAATGAAAATGATAAAAGTTTAATACAATAAAAATTAAAATAGAAAAAGTAATAAAAAGTTGACGCATGGGACCCCGCATGTCTATCACACGCACTATTTATGAAACTAAACCATACTACACATTTTGAAACTAAACGGTACGATACTATTTATGAAACTGAACGATACTACACTATTTCTGAAACTAAACGGTATTATACTATCTTGAAACTTTACATTATCTGAAAACTAAACACTAATTATTTCTGAACATGTCTAAAAACATATATCCTGTTTGTAAGAGGATCCAAACACCTGTAACCCTTGTGAACCAAGTTGTAACCAATAAACACACCCATTTTGCTTGTGGGTTCCAATTTTGAAGTGGCAAGGTTTAAGCCAGGGAAAACATATGTAGCCAAAAACCCTTAGAGTAGTATAATCCGGGGCTCTGTGAAAAACTTGTTCCCATGGAAAAGATGTATGAGTTGGAGGCAATTTGTTAATTAGATAGACTACAGTGAAAAATGCCTTTACCTAGAACTTATGAGGAACCTTGGAAGCAATCAAAAGTGTTCTAGCAGTTTCCATAATATGTCTGTGCTTCTTCTCAGCACAGCCATTTTGTTATGGTGTGTATAGACAACTTAAGTGTTGTTGAATACCATGAGGAAATATATGATTTTGAACTCAGAACTAATGAATTCACCCCATGATGAGTTAGATCTTAAGGTACCAATTTTTTTACCAGATAAATTCTCAACTAAAGCTTGAAATTGGACGAAAGTATGAAACACATCTAATTTATTTTTCAGTGGATACAACTATGTATATTTGGTAAAATCATCAACAAAGATGACATAAAACCTATAGCGCCTTACAGAACATATGGAGCTGGACCCCAAACATCTGCATGAACAAGCTCAAAGATTCTAGAAGGTGTACACATAGAATCTTGAAATGGTAATTTGGCACACTTGCCGAAAGCACAATTTGAGCAAAACATTCGCTGCAAGTATTCAGATATAGAAGAGGTGCCTTTGTTCATGGATTACAAATTCGATCACAATTGATGAATGTGAGACCGAGAAACCCCACCAAAATGTCGATCCTTACAATTTCACTCTCTCTCTCCCTCTCCTTAAAATTTCACTCACAACTGACTCACACCTCTCTCTCCTCTCTTAGACGCACACCTTTCTCTTCTCTCATTTCACTCACCTCTATCTCGAATCTCTTTTCAGCTATTGCCACCACCACCGTAATTCAGTTACCGCCACTGACTCGACTTAACCTTCATCTCTCCTTTCACTCACATCCCTCTCGACTCTCCTTTCAGTCATCACAACCATTACGACAAATCAGTCATCGCCACCATTGCATTTTACTGAATCATACTGAAAAATTCAAAACAAATTCGAAAATACTGAAATTGAATCCCGTCCCGAAAAGGGATCGGTTTGGTATTCGGTTTGGTATTCGGTTTATACGTTTGGGTTCGGCATCCCGAACCAAAACACCCCAATGAAAGGGTTTGGAGTAGAGGTGGAAGCTTTAGAGAACACGTGTCTTGAATTGAATAGGAGGGCCTGCGCTTTACAACACACATTGGGTTTGTTAAGTATGACGGTGCAGCTGCTTAAAGGTCGGAATTCTTGATGGGCTTTATCATTCCATCAGGCTTTTCTTCGTCCACATATCAATCTTATATTTTGTCATTCTACCAAAATTTATTTTTTGTTTGAAACAAAAGTTCTAGTTTTTTTATGAAGGTTTGAAGATTAATTTGAATTAGTTGAGATTTGTTAACATATGAAGGTTTGGACATTATGTTACAGAAGAAACAGAAAAGAAGATGAACAACAGAAGAAAAGAAATGAAGGGTTGTAGAGGAGAAAGAGTTGTTTATCATTCACATTAAGCTCAACTGAATTAGCATTACAAACTTCTGTCCAAGAGCTACAGAATCTCTCTTAACAAAAAACTAACATAATCTCTCTTAACGGAAAACTAACTAACATAATCACTCTTAACGAAAAATTAACTGATTTCACCACAAGTATCACCGCTAATTGGCGACTTTGCCACGTCAATATAATGGGACTCTTCAAGTGGTGGTGGTGGCTGTTGTGTCATCGTCTTGAGCTCCTTGCTTTTACTCCACAAAACCATATATAATCCACAGACGATTAAAGCCCCTCCTAATATGATGCAGTGCATACCAAATATAGAGATATTAATTAAAAATATTTCTCATGCAGTTTTCTATTTTTCTCCCTTTTAATTTGACCAGAAAAAGAACAAAGTAAATTACCTTCCTGAGTGTAACTTTTCATCTAACAACAACGTCGCAGCTAAGGCCACCAGCAAAAGGCCAAGTGGGTTGAAAATTGACACAAACAACGGCCTTCGCATGCGTACACAGCATGCGGTCAGAGTAAGTACCAATCCAGTAGTAACGACTCCATGCATCATATAAAACACAGGTGTGGAACAGCTCAACCTATAGTCTTGACAAACTGAGGATGCTAAGCTAGAGAGATGAGGCACAGGATATGGAGATTAGTCAGTCATATTTACCGAATACAGTGCAGTGAAAAGTTTGATGTCCCAGCCCAACTTCCACCGACTCCAGTCCCTCTCCTTGCAAAGGGCAAAAGCAATGGACTGGATTGATGCCATGATAGACATCAGGGCCGTACTTGAGTACTGGCAAGGATAATCCTTAGTCATTTTTGTCTGTATTGTATATATATACCAAGTTATTAAATAGGAAATTAGAGTCTAATCTTTGAATAAGATCAACTTTTGATTAATACCTGGTATAAGATTAAGAATTGAATTTAGTCATTTGATCCGGTTTACATGTCATCATACATATTCCACGTCATATTTAACCATTTTAATTTGATTTTATGTTTTTCTTTCTTCCAATTCTATCTATGTGTGAACAATAATTGATTTTATGAGAAATGTTGCAAAATTTACTACTCGTTTGAAATCCAAATATTTGCATTTAATTTATTACTCATTTGAGATGTTGCAGCATAGCATTTGATATAAGGTGATGATCATCTCTCTCTCCCTCTCTCCTCTTGCTCTCGATCTCTCCCTCCCTCCCTCCTACCAGACAGCCACCCATACTGCTCATAGTGAGTCGTGACCACCACTTTTCTCCATGATGTCACCAAAGGCTCACATTATCTCCATCAGAAAACTCATTTCAGTCTTCGGAAACTTGGACTTTATGAATTTTTATTTTGCATCTTCTAGTTTGAATTGCCACAAAAAATTCTATTAATTTGAATGAAACTTTCCATTTTGGTGATTGTTATACCTAAATATATGAAGCCTTTTTTTCCATTTGGTTTTCCATTTCACAACAATAGTGATCTCAACAAGAAGCCTTTTTCGTATAGCTACATTATACTTTTGAGAACTATACAGGTACATACATTTTGGTACATATATTTCGTACATATATTTCGACACACACGTTTCGGTACATATTTCGGTACGCATGCTTCAGTACATATATTTGGACACATTCTTCGGTACATATTTTGGTGCACATGTTTCGGTACTATATTTCAGTATATTTATATATTTCGGCGCACATCTTTGGTGCACATATTTCGGTATATATACTTCAGTACACATGTTTTGGTACAATATTTCAGTACATTTATATACTTCGTACACATACTTAGGTGCACATCTTTGGTGTACATACTTCAATACATATTTTGGTACACATACTTCGGTACATATTTTTAGGTACAATCATTTTATATTATTTGGTACATACTCATTACTTTGCAACTTGCATAATGATAGACTATGTATTTTGCAATTTTTTTCTTAACGTTTCACTAATATTTTTTTGTTATGGTTTTCCATTCAAGTGCATTTATTAATAGAGGAAGTCAAGGATGATGGCAAAAAATATGGATCAAATCAATAAATTAAAATTTTAGTTTGACAAAGAAAAATCAAATATTTAATATGGGCATTTTGGAAATGAAAAAACGTATTTAAGTATCCAATAACAATTAATTATTAATTTAAATATAAGGA